>VYXC01007319.1:856431-1011596 GCA_013397175.1 Platysteira castanea
GGCCGCGCTGCCTGCGCCGGTCCGGCCCCGCCGCTCCGTTCTGCACCGCACGGCTCCGAACCGCGCCGCTCCCGGCCGCCGCGCTGCGCCCCCTCCCCGCCGAGCAGAGCCGCGGGCCAGGACTCACCGGGACCTGCCCAGAGGGCAGGAGGGGGACAAAGGCAGAAAGGATGAAAAAGTGGGGGGAGGATGGAGCGAGGGATCTGCTCCCGTTGGGTGGATTTAAGGATCGAAAGTTGTTCTGCCTCTCTGAGAAGATCCTCCGATAGGATCCCGGGAGCCGCGTACCTGTGAGGCGTCCACCCCCGGGTTAGAGCCGCTTCCTCCGCCCGCCCCATCATCCTTCCTGATCCCCACTTTCCGCCCCAGCGCCCTTGACCTCGGTGCCTTCCTCCTCTCCTTCCTCCCACGGGCAGTGAGGGTCTCTCCCCGCGCCCCGGAGGGGTTCCACAGGGTGCGAAACTCCACGCATTCCCCGCGTATCGGGAGCCGCAAAGCTTTGCTTAGGTCCGGGGACAGCTACCCGGGCGACACAGGAAAAGCAAAATAACCCTCGAAAGAAAAACGTTAAACGTGCTTTATAATTAATCCTGAGGCCGTAATCTCCTCGGTTATTTGTTTTTCTATTCATCCATCCATTCACACTCCTTTAGATCCGTGAAGGGGGGAAAATTGCTTAGGTGTACTACATTGTCCCGAGGAGCCAGGGTAATATAATACGCGAGCGAAGACAGATCCGTCAGGATAACATGGTACCGTGCTCAGGGACACGCATGTGTCTTTTTATTGTTCCTGTCACTCCCGTTATTACAACTTTTCTTTTTTCTTTTTTACCATCTCCGAAGGAAAAACAAGCAAACAAATAAAACCAAAATCAACAAAACAGCAACAAGAAAATACTGGGTTATCATCCTGCGGAATAAGTGTTCATGAACATGACAGTAGCGTGGTGAAGCAAGCCTAGCACTGCCATTTCAACCCCAAATCCTCTCTATTTTTATGAACAGTTTGGGATCCAACATTGCACTCTGCTCCAGGCAGGAGAAGAGATTTTCGTTCCCTCTTTTCATAAACGAGTGGCATATTTATGAGGCAGAGGCGAAGCAAGGACGTTCCCAGCTCTTCTTCATTTCTCTCGCATTTTGTGCTGTTATTTTCTTTCTCTCTTTCTTTATTATCCCCACACGCACTCACACCCCCCCCAAAAAAAACCAAAAAGCCCACACAAAAACCCCCAAACCAAGCAAACCCCCCAAAAAACCTCCAAAAAACCAAAACCAAAACAAACAAACAAGGAAAAAAAAAAAAAAAAAAAAACAAACTCAAATCCCAAACCCTTAAACCTCGTATTTTCATTCCTGTCGATAATACAATCCTGTGCCCGATGCTGTAAACTGACTTCTTTGAATAAGCTTGCATTTTCAAATATAGTTTAAGTCCAGTTGTCAGAACACGAATGTAAGATTCCCAAGTGTCCTCAGAGCAAGATACAGACAGCAGATAGGCTCTTCTACCTGGAGATGTATCTTTTCCCATTGGAAAAATCTTGTTATAGCTGAGGGTGAGTGCATGCACTAATAAAACAAAAATTGGAATTCTCTTTAGAGAAATAGCGGGTTAGCTGAGATGATAAACACAAAACCAGCAATGATACCTGCACATGCTGCCTTTGACCGAACAAAATAAAAACCACGCACTTCCAGATACAAACCCCATCATTCTGAAATAAATACTTAAACATCAAAATAAATCGAAGTAAATGATCTCATTGTCTGTGGGGGAGGGAGACACACACAAAAATTATTCCCACGCGAGTATAGTGTATAATCAAAGCAGGTCGTTGAGATATCCTTCTATTCCAGACTATTCCTGGAAGCTGTAGTTGAAAGCTGCCTGGATAATGTGTCGTGTGATATTTACATATTTGTTAAAAAATAAAAATATTTGGACTTGTCAACCCACTGGCGATAGAACTGAAGTTTCAGGTTAACTGTCTTGTTAAGTGCATTTGTTTTAAATTTCTGGTGTTTAGGTTATGAAGAGTATGTTGTTCCAAAAACTTTATTCTCGGATGGATTTTTGTGATGTCCCTTGCTAATTTGCGTTATGTCAACTTGCAGCGGTGGGGAACGTAATACCGGGAGCGGAGTGCAAAACCACTGTGAATTCTGATACGCGGGGAATATGCTGCGCTTTTCCACAGCGAGGATCTGCTGTCGGTTAGGAATGTTACAACTTCAAGAGAATTGTGAAAAATGAAGGCATCTGCTCCCCAAACTAGCCACGTTTGTAGAATTTAGACGTGACAGCGAAACCCAATTCGTTTCATGAGAAATCTGTGGGGTCACTGGGGAGACCGGAGCTCCCATTCCTATTTCCCACCTGTATCCCATTCCCAAAGTCATCCCCGTCGCTATCCTGTCCCACGTATCTGCAAGGCAAAGGCCCCCTGTGCTCTGCACCCCATTTTCGGAGAGCAGCATCCCGGACATCACTGGGTGCCCAGCACACCGGGACTGCCTGCCCGCTGCGCTCCCGCAGTGCCGGAGTTGCCGTCGGGCGCTGCCGCCTCGCCCGGGTGCCGTCGGTGCCGGCGCTGGTGCCCGAACCGAGGGGAGCGGCTTAGTGACCCTTGCAGAGCAGACTCAGGGGGCACGGAGGGAACATCTGAGGGCATTTCCCCATCCCTCCCGTGGGGAGCCTGTTGCGCTTGTCACCTCCTCTCTAACGAGTTCTGGGTTCAAGGGCTAACCTTGTGCACTGCGGGCACTGGGGATCGCGCCTCCTCTGGTTTACGCTCCTGTGGATGGCGGTCATCCCTGGATACACCTACACGCGTGCTGGGAGAGGGCTATACAATCAGGCTGATGTTCCTCTTCCCTCCTGCAGCTGGGATACCCAGCTTCACCCACTTAACATTTGCAAGAAAAACGATTCCCGGCCCCATTCCATAGCTATGGGCAGGATAAAACTCCCTTTTTCTTCCGTGGGACTTTCTCCCCACCGAGGAGTTGCCCTTGTCCCTTAAAAATTCTTTTACCGAGAAGAAACAACTTTGCTATTCGCGAAGCATCATCGGCGGGCTGGGTCTGGGGGGAGCAGCAGCTCCGGCGGGGCAGGGGGAGGTTCTCGTGTGATCGGCGAGTCCAGGGGCTCCATCGCCCCTGGAGTCTGGCGAATGCAGCGGCGGTGGGTGGGGGATGGCTGGGCAAAGCCGCCGCCGCTCGGCAGCCCTGCAGCTCCCGACGCTCCCGTGAAAGGAAGCGGGAGCAGGACTGAGCAGCCGGCAGAGCTCGGCGGAGGTTCCAAAGCTTCTTCGCTCCCGGAGCTTCCCCGGGAGGATGGAGCAGCTCCGGCGGCAGACACGCAGGGGAGAGCAGGCACAAGTGCACTCAGCATTCCCCTTCTTGTCCTCACACCTCCCTGGGCGAGGTGTAACGCCCCGGTTACCTGTGGCACCTGGGATACATATATATCTATATGTGTATACATATATTCAGCTTCTCTTCGCTTTGCCTGGTTTCTCCTCTTCCTCCGATCTTGCTAATGATCTCGGTGAAGGATTAGAGTGTGCGGACTCTGCCCTCTCTGGCATGGCCCGGACCGAGATGAAAAGAGGGAGTCAGAAAGGGGCAGGAAGGGCCACGAGCCCTCGGGGGCCGAGCGCGGAACGTGGCCAGGACCTGCGGGTGGCGGTGGGCACGGGGCAGGGCCCGGAGGCAGCACGGGCGTTCCCGCACCTCCTTTCCCAAACTGATCCCCCCCCTCCCTCCCGACCCCAGTTCGCTCCTCAAGTTCCATGTAGCCTTATTATTTTAATAGCTGCTAATGACAAGAAAGGGAAGAATAGCGGCAAACAACGGGATTGGAAACTGCTCCCACGGTGCGAGTAAACGCTCTTCAAATAGCAACTCCCGCCTCCATCCCCCAGAAAGAAAAGCAGTGATGGATATAACGCTGTTCTGCCAACTTTTGAGTTTTTTGGGGTTTTTTCAAACTTCTAGGGCTCCCTGAAAATAANGTTGTGTAAATGATTCCACTTTAACTTCCAGCCCCTTTAGATCACTAATAATGCCGTGGTGGTGCTGCTCACACTGGTGCAGTGAGAGTCAGCATTTCCATTATAATTTCCTATTTTCAGGAGTTTTTACAGTGGTCATAAAAATTCAATCCAGGCTCAAACTTGGCATCCCAGGGCTCCTCCCAGGAGTCATTTCTTTTTGTTGTATTTGAAAGAGGAAACCATTTATCTGTTTTTACATTGCGAGAGAGCAACAAAAGGAAGGGGAAAAAAGAACATTTTTGTATTTTATATCGCTTGCTTTTCCTCAGCTTTACAGTATCTGCCATAGATGTTAAAGGAGTACAGTACACAGTAATTAATAACACGTGAAATCCATCAGGTTATAGAGAAACCAGAGTCTGCAATCAGAACTGGTCATAAAATACTCTTTATCATTCTGAGATCCTTTGCTTTTCTAAACTAATAATTTATTAGCGATACATCCAAAATGCAATTTGATGCTGGGGGTCATCTTGATTCAAAATGAACTGATCATTGTGGAAATCTGAGAANATGTAACCCAGCCCTTTACTATATTGCCGCCCTTCTTTAGAGAGTTACTGCGGCGGGGGAGAGATCCACGGGCGCGTAAATCCCGGTTGCTCCCCCCGCGCGCCGCGCAGCCGGCGGGGACAGCCCTCTGCAAGCAACTTCTGCGGAGTAGGAAAGAAAATCCAGAGCACGGAGTAGAGCGATAGGGGATTTGTCTTCTTCAAGAACCACAATGGATTTTGCAAGCAACTAATTAAGTGCAAGATCTCCCCCCACCCCCAGTCCCCCNACACACCCCTTGTTTGCAAAGCGGTGTGAAGTCGGTTGTGTAAATGATTCCACTTTAACTTCCAGCCCCTTTAGATCACTAATAATGCCGTGGTGGTGCTGCTCACACTGGTGCAGTGAGAGTCAGCATTTCCATTATAATTTCCTATTTTCAGGAGTTTTTACAGTGGTCATAAAAATTCAATCCAGGCTCAAACTTGGCATCCCAGGGCTCCTCCCAGGAGTCATTTCTTTTTGTTGTATTTGAAAGAGGAAACCATTTATCTGTTTTTACATTGCGAGAGAGCAACAAAAGGAAGGGGAAAAAAGAACATTTTTGTATTTTATATCGCTTGCTTTTCCTCAGCTTTACAGTATCTGCCATAGATGTTAAAGGAGTACAGTACACAGTAATTAATAACACGTGAAATCCATCAGGTTATAGAGAAACCAGAGTCTGCAATCAGAACTGGTCATAAAATACTCTTTATCATTCTGAGATCCTTTGCTTTTCTAAACTAATAATTTATTAGCGATACATCCAAAATGCAATTTGATGCTGGGGGTCATCTTGATTCAAAATGAACTGATCATTGTGGAAATCTGAGAAAGTTTTGGTATGTGCTCATTTTTAAGAAAAATTTTGTAGAAGTACAGATGTTTTCACTGCAGATTTGAGGGGTCTATCCGCCAGCCCCCTTTAAGCAAGTATATGTACAACAGTCAAATAATCTTTGGATTTAGGTGTCCCTAAGTGTTCATTTATATGATGGATTGTAATGGCTATATGGTTCCCTTGAAACCGTTCTATTCTACCAGGTCAAAACCAGCTTCTTAAAAAAGTTCATTTAATACAAGGGTGGCTGGAATGATTTGTGTACATTACATTTGCTCACATACAGTTCCCCTATCTGCTGGAAATTGAGTAAGGATTTAATGATCCCAGGGGAACTGAAGGCTTTGGTGACATGAGTTCCAAAGGGGCCTATGAGACAAAAGCCAGTGTGAGTTGGAACACTGAAGTAAAATGCCAGCGAAGCCTGGACATCACATCATTTTGCTGTGGATTATGCCTATGCCACATGTTTTAAAGAGAAATCCTTTCTCTACTGCTGTAAAATATACTTTTCTGCTAGCCTGGAAACTCGGTAGGAGTATCCTCCAACTCATCCAGCTCTGGTTTGTCTAGGAAAAAGGATCTTCTAGAGCAATCTCTCAGACTTGAAAGAGTTGCTTCTAGGTAGTACCAAAAGGTATCTATGTAATTAGTTACACATGTATACATATAAAACCATGTACACTAGAAAAGGAAAGAACTTTTGTATGTATATGTAGATACAGAGAGAGATTAACACAGACAGTACTACAGGATGCACAATGGAAGTAGGGGGCTATGTACACTGACTCAAGGAATGTCAGTGACCTTTATATTTTTAAATTTTTTGAATGATATGTAATTTGATAAGGCTTATATTCACTGTAGTTAACACTTGAAAGAAGACTCCCCATAACTTTCAGTGAATAAAGGCAACATTCACATGCCATGGTCTGTCAATCACAGGACTGGAATCAGAATTCCACAAGATTTATCTTCCATGGAGGGATTTCATCACCGTGACACTGGGCTATGTAGCAGGTTCTAGCTGTAACCTCCAGTGGATCCAGCACTTCCTGAAAGCAGAGAACTTCCTGTTGCGATCATTTTAGAGAAACCTTTCCCTTTTTTTGATTGACCATATGCTGGCACGTACACAGAGCCAGTGGTTCCTATTTTAGGTATCTCTAATCATAGCCTGAAGGTTAGAGGATGGGTATAAGTCTTTTATATTTCTACATTTTTATCAGGCTTCATCTTCAGGAGTTAATGATGTACATATCTGGAGTAGTTGATAGCTTATATACCTATGTGACAAGAATCTTGTTACAAATGAAAAAATGAAACGTTTTCTGCACAAGAAGTGGTTAGAAAAGCTTTCCCTAGGACTTAATTACCGCAACATTTCATGGCAGCAGTTCAGCATCTCCTTTGGGATTAGCAGGACTGGAAATAGCAATACAAATAGACAGGACTCCACGTTTTACATTCTAATTATTTGCTATCTTGTTCTGGCTTTGTCCACCGCACAGGTATTAATGAAACAAGGCTCTGAGTTCAGTCAATTACCAATACTCCTATCCCTTCATCCCAACAGACTGGACACTGAAGCCAAAAGGTACCTTCAATCCATGTGCAGTAGCATGAGGGGAGATTGGACCATCATTTGTGCCACAGAACTTTAACAATGTCTCCAGAACTGCGAGCTTTCCATGCCTTTGACACAACAGCTGCCGTGCCTATCTGGCACAGCAAACAGGGAGAAGAGGTGCTGAAGGTTAGGAAGATCTTGTGCAAACCCACTCCACAGTCATGGACATGCTCCAGGGGCAGCTCTGCTGGGTCGGGTCTGTGGAATCACAGCCAACAACTCTGAAATGTGTGAGGTGTTTTAGATATCCCCGGCTTGAACCTTGGAAAAACATCCAGAGAGGGCAGAACCTGGCCCAGTAGCCAATGGGAATCAACTTTAAAAACAGGTTTGGGTCCTCCACCACTTCAGCAAATATTTGAAACTGCCACTATTTTATGTCCTGTCAAGTGATGGAAATTCACTACACAACTGAACAGCTCATGCATTGGAGTCACCTTCCCTGCTCCAAATAAATCTGTTGTCCATAGCTGCTGGTCCCAGCTCTGCTGCCTCTTCCCTTGGCTGCAAGCTCATTAACCAGTGCTGCTGGCAGACACAATGGCCAGCTCTCCACAGGGGGCAAGAAGATTTTAAATTCCGTTACATCAGTCCTTGGTCATCTAAACCACATCTGTGCCCCCTCTCTTCTGTAATATGATTAGTGCCAGAGGCCAGTTGGTCCTTAGCTATTTGTACACTGCATGACTGCATGACACTGAAGCAGCCACGGAGTTGCAGTATTCTTTCTCCCGCAGAAAACAATATGATTCTTTTATGATTGACTTCAGTGACGTTAATATCTAACAACTTCAGTTCTGTGTCACTGCAGATTCAATTTCTTGGCTTTTACTCAGTGGAAAGGTGTTATTTTAACACAAAGTGTTGTTTTTAATAATACAGAACTGATGCCTGGCTAAAATATGTAGAAATATTGATCTGGTGAGAATTTTAATATTTAGAACAACCCTAAAATGATGTTTATTTAGGATAATATATAAGAAATCAGAATTTTAGTTGTATAATTACTCACAATGGCTTTCCTGTTTTTAGCAGTTTCTAACTACATAGCAGCACTATAGAAAAAAAGGCTTTTTGGTTTTTTTAGTATTAACTTTCAAAAAAGGATATAAATTCCCTTTGAAACTACATGGAAGTAAACCGTAAGAGGCCAACTAAAAGTCATAAAAGCAAAGAAAGTTAAGAGTCAACTCAGAAAGACAATTTTCTGTCATACACAGTCATGCTGAAGTGTTAGAGATACAGGTCACCTAACGAGGGGGAGCTTTGTGCCATCAGGTGATCCTAAATACCAAATAAGATGCAATACTCTGGCCCAAGGGGAAGATTAAGTAGCGACAGAGTTTCTACCCTAATCGAGAACTTCCTGGTTTTTGTGGTTTGAGGTCAGGCCTTTAAGGTTATTTTGAGATAGGCTTTTGCGTATAAAGCTGTAGGAATAATACAGTCAGGGCATCGTTGAACAGGCAGGACCATAAAAACCTTTTTAAGGAACTGCAATCCTGAAGAAAACTCGCCACCTGCTGGCCGAACACCTCCTCGTGCTGCCCTTCTCCTACCAGCATTTGCTCAAGTCGGTATTTACCAGTTCACAGCTGCTGAAATAACCCACGGTTCCTGCTGTCGCCAGTTAAAGCCTTCATTTTGGGACCTTCTGTCTTAAAGCAAAAAATAGTTTTCATCTGAAATCTCTGTGTGACACTGTACTGCACTGATGTTTGAGAATACTACAAATCAAATGTTTCAGCATGAATAATAGTCTCTCGAGGCTTAAATATTTTTGTACAAGTGAGTTTTGTTAAATGCATTTTAAAACATATATATCCTCTTTCTTTCCCTTATGATTACATCAGGAATCTTTGTGGTTTCTTTCGTGATATTTGCGTTGCCACAGGGTCTTTTATTTGCTGTTACTACTTTTATTTACTGTTACTAAACAGTAACTGGAGATTTTGACATCTCATTAGAAATAGTTCTCATTCTTGTAATGGGAAAAGGAACACCTCTCAGTGCTAAAGATCACCATCTTACTTTTTGTTATACTTACATTTTAGTAAGCAACTCTACACTATTTATTAGAGATAACAGATTTTTTTTGTCAATTGAATAAGTCGGGTATATAATGTTGTCTTTTTTCATTACTATCTGCTCTACAGTCAGCTAAATTAAATGGCAGATCCCATTGATTCCAATCTAATTTGGGTAGACCATTACACAATAACCCCAAACACAATGCGAACATACTTCAGGACTAATATTGAGTTTACAGTCTCTTGATGAGGATTGTGAATGCACAAGCCACAGAAAAAAAAATTCACAGCCATCAGGTTCTGGACACAGCAAGGGAGGAGGCAGTGAAGGCTGGGTTCATCTGCACTCAGTGGCTCAGTGTTCCAGGGAAGGGGGCAGCAGTCAGTGTGAGGCTGGCGTGTAGCAAGGTGTACGAATTCATCTGTCAATACAGCCAACAAGGTGGAGAAGGAAAATAAAACATGAATAGCTTTCCAAAATGGAAGAGAGCAATAGAGAAACAGATGAGACTTAAATCCTGTTAATTCCAATTTATATTACATTTGAATTTCGATTCAATACTCTGCATCACGAAAGTGACAAAAGTACTGAAGTTAAAAAAAATGTAGAAAGAAGGAACAGTGGAAGAATTAAAAAAAACCAGGAGTACAACATAAATGTAAGCGTAACACCGAGAAGCCAAGATAGAAATATTGGCTAGAAGAGCCAAAAGAATGAAAAATGGGCAATTGTTTTGAGTCATTAACCATTAACATTTCAGTCTCTCACAACTCCAAAGTAACACTATCTTCCCAGTGTGTGGTAATGATGATCAGAGAACAGTAGCAGAATAAACAAATGCAAATAAAACAACTAAGGAGAGGATGTCCCTGGTGTAATGGTGAATGTGAATGCTAAAATCACACTTTTCTCTCCAAGAGAGGGGCAAAAGGAACAAACGTGGCTATGAATGAAGAGGCATGGAATTAGATTAATTGCTTCTACCAAACTCATCCATGGCTTTGTTCAAACCACTTGATCAGTTCTCTGCTCTGGTATATACATCTGTAAAAGGTGGGTAAAAATGCTCACCTAACTGCCAGGGATTATGTAAAGAAAAATATTAGATGTCATGTTTCACAGAGGGGAAAATAGCTGCTCACAATCTGCATTTTCTTCAACTTGGCCTTGTCTCAGCTACTGTTATATTCTATCCTAGTTTAGTCACAATGCAATTTTTAAGCAATTTGTGGAGCATTTATTTGGAACTGTCAGCTTGCCTAAAAATTACTTCCTAAATTGTAAATGTTTTCAGAAAAAGTTCCTCACATAAAACAGTGGTAAGCTTCTAAACCACCAACCTCTTTGGTGGCAGGTTTAGAGCTGGACCAGAGTCATGGACTTCTGACTTATAACTTGCTGTACTCTTTCTGACTGATGGAAAACAACCAGGACATTATGTATGTCTTAGAGGTAGGAGTGGAGCCTCAAAATTGAACCTTACCTCTTCGACAAGAGCTGTTCTCTGGTCAGACATCGTGACTTCTGACTGGTTGCTCCCTGTGGCTGCTACCATCCCCTCCCAAGGAAGAAGGGCAAGGCTGAAACAAGGTAATGCTGCTTTTCTCACCTGTGGATAGTTATCCAAGAGAGAAGTCTACACTTACATTTGTTGATCTCCTTTGGAAGTTGCAGAGGCTGCCTTTTGAGTCATGACTCAGCATAATCCTTAGAGAAGGAAAATATCTTAAAGGTACAACTCAGACCTTTAGTTACAGGAAAATATTAAGGCTAGAAACTGAACTTGAATGGTTTTCCTGAGTCAAGGCAATTTGGTCTCTGCTCTCTGGAAACCCCGTTTTGTATTTTTGTTATGATTTAGCCCCAGCCAGCAATTCAAACCCCCACAGAAGCTCACTCATTTCCTGTCAGTGGAATGGGGGAATAAATTGGAAGGGTAAAAGTGAGAAAATTCATGGGTTGAGATAAAGATGGCTTAATAGATAAACTAAAAGCCTCACAAACAACAGTTGCATCAGAAAAGTAAAACAAGGAATTATTTCCCCAGGTCCCAAGAGGAAGCAGGTGGTCAGCCATCTCTAGAAAAGCTGGGCTCCATCACACTTAATGTGATTGGGAGGACAAAGTGCCATCACTCTGAATGTTCCCCCTCCTCCTTTTTCTTTCCTCCACTTTATATATTGAGCATGATGCCATATGATACGGGACATCCCTTGGGTCAGTTGGAGTCAACTGTCACAGCTGTGTCCTCTCCCCACTCCTGGTGCATCTCCTCGCTGGCAGGGTGAGGTGAGGACCAGGAAAGGCCATGGTCCTATTTAAGAGCTGTTCTGCAATAATGCAAACATCTCTGCATTATCACCAGCATTTCCAGCATAAAGCCAAAACACAGACCCATACTAGCTGCTGTGAAGAATATTAACTCTTGTCCCAGCACAATTGTCTTCTCATGGATTTCTTACACATAATTGTAAAGTTGCTAAGAATTATTTTGGGGGTTTATTCATATTTTTATCTCTATTTTATTATGAAGTCATTTCAGATTCTAACATCCCACATCTTACATCTCATGGGCAGTTTACTATACCCATATGTTTTGTGCTAATTTAAACTGTTTATCATCATTGATGTTCCTCAGCTTTCATATCCTAAGGTAAACAAATCCTGTTCAGAAAGATGGATGCTTCATGTCCAGTTTTCTTTTGCTGAGCTTTCTCTGCATCTCCTTCATTTTGAATTAGTGGTCTCAATGGTGGCTTCTACAGCAATTTAAGTGCCAGAGGTACTTGATATCCAAGATACACGGTTATGCAATGTTTGCATCTATAGTCTCATTCATCCATACAAATAAGCTTGATTAACAAACACGGTCTGAAATAAAGCCCTCTTTGAAGTAAGGCCGTGCTATTCACAAGCAGACAGTTGTACAATTTAGCTATTTTTCCAACTCAGTTGACCCAAACAATACTGGTTAAAAATCTCCTCTCCCAACAGAGACATCCTGTCTGTACACACCTCAGTTCTTGAAGCCTTGCTGTGTGCAGGCCAGCTGAGTGCCTTTGCTCTTCCTTTTCCATCTTCTTGAGGATCTCTCATCTCTCTCTTGGCTCAAGGGAGAATGTTTACTGAGGAAAGAGGGTACGGAAAAGGTTATAACTTTCAAAGATGAGATCCTTATTGTGGCTGACCATACCCAAACACCATTTCTTCCACTGAAATGCAGACAGTCCTGTCCACTGCGTTGGGACTGGTCATGTTTCCATCTGGGGGCTGTTATCCTCTTCCAGGAATGTCTGCCATGAGCAGTGTAAGGCTAATTCAAACCAAGAGGACAACTGCACCTGCTTCCTCTCATCACACAGGGCAGCTGAGCATCCAGATGTTTGTAGTTGTGGTTGGGTTTAGATATTTTTCATCTACTTCTCACAGGAACTAACAGTATTGATTTCCAGTGACCATACAATCCCAACTTCCTGTCTTAGAGGACTATAGTTTCATTTCCACCTTTTTTGTCATTGTCAAATATCTTCCCTTTATATTTCTTTTTTTTTTTTTTTTTAAAAGATTGTATCTGTACTTCTTTTGTTCTTACTTAGTGCTTTAAATTTTAAAGCCAGTGTTTAAATCAACTCTTTCTAGATTTAGCGCAGCTACTGTATTGCTAAAGGAGATGCTTGGGAATAATTGACTGAGCTTAACTCTTTAGATCAGATGAAACTTTTATATTTCATAATTCATGACACTTTACTTATGGATTCTGAATGGAAACTCTTCCTAATCTGGCTTTATTTTATATTATTTGATGCATAGCATATTAATTTTTCATTTGGCAATGAATTTCTCGCAAGCTGTTTGCAATGGTAACTGTTTTGTGTTTTCACATGTCCATTAATTTTCTGATCATATATTATTGTTCTACTTTGACTCAACACATTGTGTTAGAGCTCTCAACATGGGCATGTAAGCTGTAAACATTTTCATAGAACCCCTACTTTCTCCACATTTCCATGCAAACAGAATTTCACTCTCTACCACATTCTTACCAAAAATCATGACCAAAAAAATAAGTAAGAATTTTTAGCTGAATGCTCCTTCTCAGATATTATTTTTGCACAATTTGCACAGCCTGATTTTGACTGTCACGCTGAAAGTTCACTTCGAAGCCATCTTCTTCAATCAAGTTTTCCTTCAGTCTCTGTGAATTTATAAGGGTAGTCATAACTGAATTACATTGGATGTAAATTCCATATGCAATAGACTCTGTAGGTACACAATGAGGGTTTTCCATTCTGGTTTATGTATAGGATTTAGTATTTTATTTTTTTAATACTAAAAAAGCCGGTGATACAGAGAAATTAGCAAATTTTTTTTTTTCAGCTTATATTTACTTGGTTGTTTTCTTCCTCAACTTCAGTGACCAAGAGAATGATCATTGGTAGTCACTAGTTAATTTAAACTGAAATAATTCTCTTTTCTGGGGAGGAAGTGTGAAAAGTAACAGGGAACAGCACTGTCTTATTCAGTTTTAGAAATCTGCAGTGTAGAAGTTTGCCTCTGGAGTAAGCTGCCTTGGAATCAGTGGGAAGAAGCAGGCAGTAACAGAATGCTGTTCATCTAATGTTTTAAACCCCATTCTTTTAGCACCTGCTGCACACAAATACACTTCTGCTGTATTTGGCATGGAATCACTCTCTCATATTGCTTGTGACCTTCAGGCCTTCAGGATACAAGATGGTAAAAAGGATAGCCCTCCTCATTTGATCTATAACTCCTCTGTCGATGCTTCCAGCAGGCCTTGCCAAGTTATACCAGTGGTAGGGCACATTCTTTGCAATGCACAATCCTGTCTGCTAAGACTTGGCCTGGACTCACCAAATCTGTTGATTCATATTTAGTTAAGTGAAGGTGACATTGTGACTCAATGACTTCTGTTAACCATATTTTTCCAAAAAACACATGAATATGCCTGACCCTTTTAAGTTTTATTAAAGATTAATGATTTGAAAGGGTTATCTTTCTGGCAAGGATCACCTCACCATTCATTTGTCATGAAAACTGAACTAATCAGTATAAGTGCAGAGCATGCAGAATTCATTCTTGAAAGGGGTATGTGTTAGGGGTGGGAGGACAAATGACTCTTGTTAACCTTCTTTGCCAGCTCTCATAACCAAGAAGAAAAGATGACCAAATCCAGTTTTCTTCCTCTGCCATCTGTTCATTGAATATGCCATTGCCTTTTAAGCAGGTAGACATTTCCTGGCAGGATGGAGTTAGAGGCTGTCTTGATAAGAGACATTAATCCCCATGTCCTATTCCCTGCTGTAGGATATAGGTGTTTCTCACATTACAAAAGCAGTGGGAACACGAGTATTGCCAGAACCACATCACAAGTTGTCAGAGGGAGGGGTGATCTCTTGCTGTGTCCATAGCAGGTGAGAACAGCCTGAATGGATAGACTGTTTATAGCCATGGTTGAGGTTTGGACCTGAGTCTTGGTCTACACTGCTTTCACTAGCCCTTCATTCAGTGTAAATATCTTCCATCCTGATATGATGCCTTTCAACTATGGGCTATATTTAGGCCCATTTAAGGTCAAAGGATAACTGTGTCTGGGGAGACACAATAAAGACGCTCTCAGACCTGCCAGGTTCAGCAGAAAGGAAGGAATTGACCTTTATTGTTTACATTATCTCATTCTTATACACGTCCCAACTCCACAAGGGATTGGAGAGCATGTCACTTCCTTCTCAATCCCACTGGAGAAGAAAGGTGCTCATCAAAGCTTTCATATCACAAAAGGAGTGAAAAACAGAAAATACCGTTAAGTAAACACTGGCTATTATTTACATGAATCTGTGTGAAAGAATCTGACTCCAAGGTTAAAAACAGAAGGCTTACAAAAACCAGGGCAACAGATAACACTTTTACAAATGTTAGAAAAAAGGACCAAAAGCAGGGATTTCCATAGTTCTCAGAGAGTAGTTCCAATACCTGGTTTCATAATCAAGCACCATTTGTGGGTGCACAGAGGTACAGTTGGCTGTTGGCATGTGTGTGTGTGTGCACAGAAGAGTAACACACTTCGCCTTCTTTCATCGGCAGTCTTTGGGTACTTTCACTCAGGGTGGGAGCAGAAGGTTCAAACACCTTCAGGCTGGGGTGAGTCTGAACCAGTGTCCCAGGTACAATATATGTCCAAGCAATATAACAAGAGATGTTAGTCTAGTTCCCATCTATTTTTTACAGAAAGTGACTGTGCTTTGAGCATAAGTATGCTCAGATTATCACCCCTTTCAGGTTCCAGGCATTATGTCTGTAGGTCACCAGTGCTTAGGCTGAACTCAATACTCAGCTGTACTGGTTAGGATCTGTCTTGGTTATCTACAGAAGCACTCTGAAGTCAAAATGGTTTTTTACATGCTTTTTGGAATCAATAAAGCTGGAATAATTCTCCTGATGCCTTAGGTTTTAACTTTCATATTTTCAAATCCTGTATTGCTTAGCGTGTAACTGAAGTGTCTTGTAGCCTGTTAACTTCTGTTCTCTTATGCTACTTAGACATAACAAAGCCTCTCCAAGCTTGCTCTCCAGACACCCAGGTTGTCCTAGGCCTAAAATGTATAAACCAACATCTTTAGAAGGGGGATAAGCTTGGGGAAATTACATCATTAACTGAAGTTTTAATTGGAGAATTAACCCTGATATGCATGAACTAAACTTATAAAAGTGTGAAGAACTCGTGACTCGGGGTCCGTCTTGGGTGTCGCCTTTGGCCTGCCCAGGGTGTACCTTTGAAGGCCCTTCAAATAAATACCTACCTTTATTCCCTTGTTCCTGTCTTGTCTGTTTTTTAGGTGGCCACCTCAGGCATCACTATAAACCTCAGAATCTTTAGATGGGACTTGGGCAGACACAGTTGTCTGACTCTCAGTCTTCACTTGTTGCACGAACAAGGAAGAAAAAGCTTTCCCCTCCTCAGTTCTAGGGCTGTTCAGATTGCTGTTAGTTTTGTTCCATCTTCCTATCCTTTTTCTTTTTGCACTGACCCACTTCCTACCTCACAACAGCTATTTTGTTTCTCAGCGCTTGCCTTCAGTGGACTACATCTGGCAGAAGGTTTCTGCTGAGGCACAGAAGACGTGGACATACTGAGGAGGTCTGTCTGTGGTGGGAGCAGAGTCAAAGCCAATTAACAGGGGAGTTTGTGCAGAGATTCAAAAGCCAAGTTTTGACAGTAAAAGTGTTTACAAGGTGAATTTTCTCTGTCAGGCAGGGGAGTAGCTCTCCACAAAACTGGATATGCTAGAGAGGAAGTGAGGGATTTTTTGGGTATTTAGACTGGACAAAAATTAGCATACCCACCAGGGCTGAGGGGTATGGGGACAAATTGTGATCCTTTTCTCTTGCAGCCTGGTTGGACAGGACCTGGAATAGAGGGTGGCCCATACACATATTGCATCATGGCTGAGGAGTGTACAAACACAGCATAGGCAAAACCCATGATCTGAGAAGATAGGTTCAGTGAAAAGCTCTTCACCTGCCAGCACTAAAGTTTATAGGTTTCTATTTCTTGGGTCAGTGGCTTTATTAAGACCTGAAATACTGCAAAGTGAGTATTCTTTAACTTACTTCCAGCTGCTGGGGATATGCTTATTTGTACCATACTAGTTTTCCAGTAAGAGAAGTTCAAAGAGAAATTGTGAGGAAAAAAGTGACGAATAATCCAGACAAAAGTTAAATGTCTAACTGAAACTTAAGACACTTAAATCCAGCTGTAACTTCAAGATGCCTTTTTGGAGATATCCAGGGTTTATCTTCCCCACATACAATGTGACTAAAATGTGTCTTCTGCATGAATATTTAACTCCCAGCCATTCTTTATAAATATTTTTTTTTAGTGTATAGAGCCCAGCTTTTTCAAGTTAATACACAGGCTACATCTCAAATTAGAATTTTTTACCAAACAAGCTATAGAGAGCATCAGCCTTCATTCACCTACAGAGCAAAGGTGTCTCCTCCCTGGAGTGAAACACTGTGATTCAGATTCCTGTTATAAATCAGGAAGAATAGAATACACGGGGCTCTCACACACCAAATAACTTGTCTAATCTCTGCCCTTCAGAGCATAAGAATACTGAGCCATTCCTTGCGAGAAAGACAATCTGGGGCAGGCACACAACTTCAGGAGAGCACTGAGTTTAAAGCCAGAAGCTAACTTAATCTACAGATGGAGTAAAGCAGCAGCCAAAAAGCTGGAAACTGATAAAAACCTGGTGTTCACTCTACCTACTTTTTCTGTGGCAGACTCTAGCCATTGGGCTTTTATTTTCCCTCTGTTTTGTGTCCAACTCCCATTATCCCCTTGCTGAGCAGAGCAGCCCATTCTTGTCTTTGAAATGACACCTCTCATTTGGAATAAGCTTCTGATAAGCCTCACATTGGTGTTGTGATATGGAGGGAGGCTGTCACTTCCTGAGAGGACAGAAGGAGAATCCAATGTCTTCTTTGGGTTTGTTTGGGTTTTTCTACTTGTCCAGGCAGTTATAAACAAAAGCCAGCATTTTCTTAGTCACTAAAGTACAGAGTCACTTGGCATTCTCTCTGGGGTTAAGGGCTCCACAGAAAAACGAATTAATTATCATTAAGGAGGTACAGTGCTAGAAATGCTGCTCAGGATATATAAAAACCTAAGTAACAATACAATTCATCAGTACTGAGACACAGGACATGGAAGGTCAGTGAAGGTGCTTTTGTGATGTATCTTTTATTATCTTAACTCAGCAGCTGAGGAAAACGCTTAGAAGCTGTAGGACCTGAGGAATCTAAAACATCAAACTTCTATGTGCAAGGCATTAAATGAATTGTAAATAAGCATATGAATTGTACATTAATTGTACTATTTTCTCAGCTGTTCCTTAAGCAGTATTTTATATTGTTGTTTTGAAGGACATGTCTAATATATTAATTCCTCTCAGAGTAAGATCTAGTTGAGGGCTGTTTAGACTTGATGGAAAAATTGGGCAAAAGCTTAACCATGTACATCATATATAAACAGCATTCTTGGTGCTAGACCACTGTGCTGTTGCTGATTCTTTGCCCTTTCTTCTCCAGAGACTGAGATATTCCTGGTTCTAAATTTCTCCTATTCTGCTAACACAAATAAGGTTCTCAGCCTTCTTATTTCTCTTGCTGTAGGTTCCTCAGCTTTCCTGAAGTGGGAGTTTTGCTCAAAGTGCTCCAAGAAGAAGCCACATTCTCTGCTGACTTCTTCAGTAACATTTTTGGCTTTAGCCTTTCTGTCTCTTAGTGTCCTCTGCTCTAAAACAAAGTTTCGGGTTTTTTATCCCTAGGACTATTTTGAGATCTATAGTAAGTCACAGAACAATTCTCGTTTCCCTAAGCTAAAAATATTTTGGCAAAAAGGGATGTGTGATTTTCAGCTGCTTGCCCAACAATTTCTCCATCTTGAACTCCTGTGAGGTGTGTCATGTTAAGCACCAAAATATGGACACACATTGACAGGCAAAACTTGTAAAAATGGCTGCTTTTGTTCTTCCTGCTTGGTGTTTGAAAGGAAGATATATCCAAATCAGTAAAAAGTAGCAATCTTCTTCTATATAAAAGAGAAATATTTATTTCCATAATAATGGTAGTCTTCCATTTTTATGATATGGGATGGTTGGTTTTAAATTGAAAATTCCTCCGCAAAATAAAATTTATCCTCACATACATTAAGCATTACATGCTTCCCTTCATAATGCATAAATTACATATGCTGCCAATTATGTTCCAGCAAAGCTCTCATTGGTAAGATATTGTTTTAGCGGAATACACCCTGAGAGGGAGAAACCTCCATTAATAAACAACAAGTAAGAATCACCCATACAGGAAATGGTTAAAAGAGGCAGAACTGCTGTAAGACAGAATCAGAGAACACACATAATCCCAGCTTGATGCAATTACTCTAACATGAATTTAAAATAAAATTAAAGTTAACAGTTTAAACTGATGTTTGAGGGGTTTAAAAAAGATTTAGTTTCCCTTGGAACCACTGTGTTATTTGAGCCACTTATAATCTCAGAGCGCAGTGCTTATAACTTCTCTCAAACACTGTTACTACTAGATTATGCCCACAGGTTAAGTTACAAATGTCTAAAAACCTTAAAATTATTAAACCTAGATTAAAGTGTTCAGAGAATATGGTGTTATTTTAGTCTCCTGCCATATCCTACTTTTACTATAAAACTGCTATATTGGCATTCTAATGAAATGTCATAAAGCAAGTATGTAAGGAGGTGTTTTGGGTTTGTTGCACTCCGATGGAAGCCAAGTTAACATGGCAACCAAAACGTGTAACAGAAACACTTAAATGTTTTTCATAAACTGCAAACCTTGTAAGAGCCTGAGAGAATGTTGACTACTGGGCAGTGCACGACTGAAGATTTCTGTCATATATTCTTGATGCTTCATTTTAAATTACTTTTACACAGCTCAATTATCTCACGTGAATAACCTTTGTTCTTTCAGTCACACTCTTGCCCACTGGAGTCCTTTGACTCCAGCAACCATATTTAAAGAGAAATAAATGATTTATTTCTTGAACATTAGGAGCAAAGTTATTACACTCTGCCTGATATTTAGAAAGATTAGAGCCAGAAAGTGCCTATGTGATCCTCTGGCCTGTCTTATTTTTCTTTACATTTCCCACACCTTGAAGAATACCTTATTCTGATGCCTTCACAATGAATATGCAACATTAGCAGAGTGCATAATGGCTGTAATGCCTCACCTGCTGAATATGCTCCTGCTATTTTTTCTCTCACGTGCAATGCACATGTTCTTTGTTCTGGTACACAGTTGTTTCAAAGTTCTTTATTTAATTTATTAAAACAAAAGAAGAGTCTCATTATTAGACCTCAATTGTTGTTCACAAAAATAGAAGGGTTCAACAATGTCTGGACTACAGCTTAAAATTTTACCTCCTGTCATGCTCAAGAAGAAGATAGATGTCCACCTTGAATAGCTCTGTTCCCATCACAGACACTCAAATTAATGCTCTATTCTTGCTATCAAGGAATAAATAAGTGTGCTCATGTTCAGTTCTGAGAGAAAGAAAATAACTCCACGCAGTTCCTTTCACCTAATGAACTCCAGATGAGTCCTTTAAAAATGCTCAGTTCAGTCACTTGTGATAAGGCTGTTTTATTTCTCAGTAGCAAATCATCCACTGAGAGTATAGATGGCTACATGAGTATATTCACATTGGGTACAGCAACAGAGAGAGCAAACCATACAGAGGTGTGAAGGAAGAAGCAGAGAGCTCTCTGAAACACAAATGCCTGCACTTTAAGGGGATGTGTCTTACCTTTATTCTCCTCAGCTGATTGGAGAGGAAGATGCAGGAAGCTACTGTACTGCAAGAGTCAGTGTTATCATTTACAGACCAAACAAAAGTTTGTGTAATAATAACAACAACTTGCCATCGGCCAGGACCCCCAGGTCCCTTTCCATGGCACTGCTCTCCAACCTCTCATTCCAAATGTCCAAATAGCAATGGTAATAATAATAACAACAATAGCAATAAATTAGAGAGTATAGTTACTTAAAACTAGTTTATAGTTAATAACTAGTATAGTTATTTAAAAACAGTTAATCAATGCTAATCAAAATTTTAGCTGAAACCATTGTGAATTAATAAAATAGTTTCTGCTGAACAAACATGTAGCAAAACATTAGAAAATATTTAAAAGCTTTTCTTAGTGCCTGTTCATCCCTTTCCAAATCCCTCCAAATCCCTCCTAAATGTTTTGAGACAATATTTAAAATTTGAGAAACTTTAATTTTTGATCTGGGGAACAGACCTTTCAAAGATAAAAGAAGGACATTTTTCATTTGAATATGGTAAATTATCACTTATCCACTGTGTCTTGAGAGCTTTCATTTTTGACAAAATTAAAAAACCAAACTTGTCAGCCAAAACAGCTGAGAAGGAATTGTTGACACAATCTCAATTCCAACTACAGGTGTCAGCAGCACAAATTCACAGAAACTGAGGAGCGAATATAGGCAAAAGACTTCAAATTTCCCGTTCATTGCTACTTAACTTGAGTAGACTTCTTCTTGATATGGGTGTACAGGTCCAGCTCCCTTATTGTCTGTCTGATGGTAGCTGAACTTTGCCTCTGCTCAGAAACCCTGAGAGATGCGTAGCAAGGAAGGTGCAGTTGTTGTGTAAATGAAAAGAGACTGAAGCTAAGTACCATGCTCTGGTCAGACCTTCTGAACTAATTAAATCCCAATTATTTGCAGCTCAAAGAAGAAAACAAAAGTGTTAAGCCAGCATCTGCAAGCCAATCACATCACCAAAATAGAAGTAGCTGTAGCAATACTGCAGGAGGAAACACATTATAAATGCAAGGCAGGGGCTGCTTCCTGTCAAATCTACTGTACTTGTTTCCAATCAAGCCGTGGTGAGGATCATTTGGAGCCCCATCTGTGCCTCACATTGTCTCATGGAAATGGAGTGTGGAGAGTGCTATTAAAGCTTATAAGTCTTTAACAGAGAACTCAAGCTTGCAGGCACTGGTGTGCCTGGTATGTCCCTTGGACTGTTAATTGTTGAAGTGCATTGCATTTGAATGTCTCGTTTGGCTGGCTCAGAGACACCTCTCTTTCTGTTGGTACAGCTGGCAGAACTCATAAGCTTCTTCATTGTCAAAATATCTCCATTTCATGAACCACAAACCACTCTGCTACAGCTGACAGAACTCACCATGAGATAAGTGATGATGCTTGAAAGGTCTTTTAGCATAAGACCTCACCATTCCCAAGAGAGAAACAGCTGTGAGTCAAAATAATTCCAACATTTTGCTTGCTCAAATAGACAGCATAAGGGACATAGTGGGAAACAGCAGTGGTTCATGACATGTTCAACACTACAGTTGGGAGCACTTACTAGTTATGGAGGCAGGTTAGAAAAGGACCTTGAATAATGCAAATAAAAGTATTACTGTCAGAGTTTACAATCTTTGGTTTTAAAATTGTGTTAACTGTTCATTAAAAGGAAAACAGTGGCTGGATCTTCTATAAACCTCATCAGAAACTACTGATGAGGTTGGCATAGAACAGGAAAGGGAATTGTTCTATCAAACGGGAAAAAATTTGAACATATCAAAACTTTATTCTTCAATATGTAGACAAACTCTTCAATTTTATGTAATTAAGATAATTTTACTCCAGTTTCTAGTAGACTAAAACTTCCTGTATGAATCAAGTGGAACATGAATTTCCCCATAACCTTCAGGCACTTCGTAAAAGAACTATTTACTTCAGATAAATAATTATGTTTCTAAGGATAAGAAATTCCTTTACAGGAAAAAATATTCAAAGACATTTTCTGGAAAATGGCTATGTTTATTGACACAAGTTTTCATTTTGATAAATCAACATTTTTTCAGCAGAACAAAACTAGCAAAGGGGAAAATCTCCAGTCTCCTCTTATAGGGATGCTTTTGATATTTCACATTAATACATACCAAGAGATATTTTCATGGAGGTGGAGTCTTGGAGAACACACTGCAGGAGATTTCAGAAATGTATAATGAGATTTTAAGCAGAGAAAGTGTGAAACACATTGGTAGTATGTCTTATTCTTAATGCAACAAATATTAGGTATTGCTTTTAAAAACCTTTAATTGGGTAAAAGGGTGCTGACAAAGGTCATTAACTCCACACCCTTGTTAAATTCCCAAGAAAACTCTGTCTCTTCCCCAGAATAATTGCTGTTCTTTGACCTGAAGGTTGAGGCTCTATACCGGCCTTCACCCTGGTATGCAAACAACTTTTGGTGTAGTAATATGGCTTCAGTCACATTTTGAAATAACAGAACTCTACTTCAGCAAAACATAATTATAAAATCATACAGTTTGAAGACACTTCAGGTAGCCACCTAATGCATACCTCTGCCCAAAGAGTCATCCATATCTATGGTGCTGTCTAAGATCTCCAGCAATGGAAACTTCACAACCTTCTCTGGTTCAGAAACACCGAAACAGTTAATTTTTTCTTCCATTCATACAGGACGATGTCAACATGAAACATTATCATATTTGTTGCCTACTGTATGAAAAGAAAGATTTTGTGACCTGTATTTTATTGGGAGGACCAATATAGATCATGTTTCAAGTCTGGAACTTTGGAGGCAAGGTTTTATTTGCTGGTTCGCCCACCCCCTTTTCAATATGGCTTTGGGTAGCTCTATCTTGCAGTGTTTTTTTCCTCGGAAATATAATGAAAGCAGTACCATCCACTTCTACCTGTAAGAGTAAAAAGGAGAAACATCTTCAAGGAGATTGATCCATTGCTGACAAATTTCCAGTAAAGTCACAAGGCTGCCCTCTTCTGTAAACTCAGTCTTCCTGTCCTGGCTCATCAGGCCAGGATAGTGTCAGGACCTTAAGATCTCCTTTGATATTCTTTGTTATTTGGGATCCTGGTTCTTTGGTCATAAAGAAGGCTGGTTTTGTCTAATGACTTCAAGACTTTCAGGATACATCCTTACCAGTAAACCAAACTCATGGAAGCATGAACACAAACATTTTCCTATGACCATACACACAACTTAACTGCTGGCAGGATCCCTGTCCTAGTTTGGACCCACACTCATGAGCGCTTTTCCTTATAGCACCCAGGCACATGGGAGGGATCTCATTGGCCAGAAATTGCTCTTGACAACAAGCGTGAGACCAGTTAGTTTGGGAATTCTGACTCAGAGATGCAAATTTTACCAGGGCACCTCAGTGTCTGGAGAACAGGCATTGTGCCATTTTATTTACTATTAGAGATGTAGTCACAGGTCTGAAGGTCAGGAATAGTCCAACTTGACTCTAACCCACCAGCAGGAAGAATGGCTGGGTTGCTGTAGCATGTAACTCTCTTCTGACAGTTCCTGAGGTACTTTACTCCCCTACATAGTTAGTCAGGAGAGAGAGGTACCCCAGAGACAGATGATAAACAAACACTGTGAGCCTTAGCTGGGTTAACAGCTGTTAACATCAGGTTTAAGTTAAGTTACCAAATCACATTTAATGTAAGTAGCAACTGTAGGTAGAAAAGGGGAAAATCAGAGCATAGCAATGTGCTTCAGCATGAGTGTTTCTCTAGCCCTGGTTCAGACCCAGACTGGCACATTAGTTTTGAACTCTTCCACAATTAGAGATATTTCATCATAGATAAACCTATAATAATGTGGATACACTGCAGAAGGCCTTGCACATAGAAGTCCTGCCAGCACCTTTATTACACCTGAGTGATACCAACCCAAATTCCTCCCTTCATATCAACTTTAAAAGCACTGCTTCATGGGGAAAGCAAGCCAGTCTCTCAGGTAACCAAATCCCAAAACACTTAGGTCTTTATAGGTTAAAACCGACACCTTGAACTCAGCCCAGAAATTTATTGGCAGCCATTGCAGATTTTGGAGAGTGGGGGGTTTTATGTCCTCTCTGCATGATGCTCCACTTAATAAACAGGTGGTTGAATTGTGCACACAAGATTCAGTTGCCAAATGGCCTCAAGATGTAGCCTCACACGGAGTGCATTAGAGTAATCTAACCTTGTGGTAAGAAAAGTATGGATAACTTGAGCAGGGACCACATGTGACAGGAAAGGTTATGCTCTTCTTGCCAAACACAGCAGGAAGGGAAAAAACCCCTCTTGGCTGGCTGCATCTGCTACCACAGAATCAACAAGCTGCCCAAGATCTTCTGTGTGCTCCAGGACCCAAATGCTCAAAGGGAAGCTGGACCTAAGTTCTGAAATAAGTTGCTTGGATTCTCCAGTACTCTGGAGCAGGAGTCTGGAAATTATGTGACACATTCACTTAAATTGAATAATGGAAGTTTTCATGACTAAATGTAAAATGAACGATGTAGCCTGTAATATAGTCCTTGTGTTATTTATTCTGATACTAAATGTAATTTTATGCTATTCCTACAATTTCCATGTGGAATGTGCTTACTATTTTGAATTCATAAGAGCACAAGTTCATCACTGAAGAGGGAAAATGAGGTTTGGGAGAATGTGTGTGGGCTGCTGAGAATCAGGAGAATGATGGTGTGAAGTGTGGCATTACAGCGCTAAAAGTCCATTCCTGCTAAATCTGCTATCAATGAAACAGATAAAAAAATGTAGATATCTTAACTGTCACTTGTGTTCTCCAGAAAATTCTAATTGAAGAGACTATGTTGGAAATCAATATTGCACTGGTGCATTTCTTCAGCATTTTCCCCGCTGCTGGGAGGGTGGTGGGAAAAATTCAAATTCTTCATCAAATGATCTCAGCTAAAGAAGCACAAGATGACTAAACCTAGAGTATCATAAAAATCAATCAGTTGATTGGCAGTATTGAAGAAGGGTAAAAACATGAAATAAAGGGAGTCCTCACTTCCCTTACCCAACCCAGTTTCTTACGAATTCTACTTCATCTCATTCTCACATATGTGTTAGCTTCTAATAGTAGCTTTCACTGGATTCTGCCTATCCTAGTTAAACAAGGATGTTAAAAGAAGTAGATTTCTATCAAACACAAATTTAAACAAACATTGTGTATCATTGCAACTTTTTTAGCTTGTGCCATTTTTTTCAGGTTCCGCCTGTTGTTTTCAGTGATACAGTTTAAAAACGTATTTAAAAAACCAAGCCTCCTCATTCCCAAATCAGTGGGAATATTTGCCAGAGTATCTACACAATGTAGGAACATACATTTTGCCTGCTCATTGCAGTGTAAGTACCCTGATATCTGTGCCCCATTGCCTTTACCACTGCGTTTTGTATAGTGTGTACTGTAGAAGATAGACATATACAATATAGCCCTTCCTCTGTTTTAATCAAAGGACACTGAAATGAAAGGCTCTGGTAAAAAAATTCACATGAAGTCCTACTAAGTTACTGATACTGCCAAATAACTGATTTTAGCCACAAGGAAAATGAGGAGTGGCTAACGCCAGGTCTCTGTTCACAACACTATTCAAGGAACCTGTTATAGGTGCTGTTATAGGTTGTATAAGCTTTCTCACTCCACCTGAGAAAGCTTCTCCTTTGAAACAAGGCTATTTTAGGACCACTGAAGGACTGCTTAACTTCTGTACCTGATCTGGGTGGGGATGTGGCCTGCATTGCAAGGGGGCTAACAGCATAGTTTGTACTTTGTACAGTTACTGCATAACTGTACTTTGATAAACTCAGTTCATTCTTTTATTGGCTTAAGCATTGCAGTGAAAACAGGATTTGCATGTCATTTTTATTATAATTTGGTTTCCTGTTCAGGCTGAAATAGCTTTTGAAACTGCAGTTTATCCACTCATGAACTAGAACAAAGTCTTGTAAAACTGTGCGGGGTTTACGCTACTTTCCCTTATTTGAAACATGTGGAGAAGCTTATGGTTGTGATCTAGGATTAATACTGTTATAGGCTGGGTTAAATCTAGTTGGAACTGCTGGGTGTGACCGTCACTCTTCATTTAAGATAGTAGAAACAGGCTTATTTATGATGTGTAGCAGTATTAGAGCCGAAACAAAGGCATGCCCAAGACCACTAAGGAATTCAAGTTATCTTGGAGGATGGCTTTGCTGGTGTTTTTTAGAAGGGTGTTTGTGTGTGTGTATTCATATGTCAGGGAGAGAGAGAAGGAAACAATCAAAGTGCAGAGAAACTCACACTATGAACACTTCCATGGCAAAGTTATAGTGAAATATCCCTTTCCATTCCCCTCCTCCCCTTTCTGCAGGCTCTCCTCCACACAGCCCCTCTCCTCCTTTTCATCACCTATCTATTTTTGCTACTGAACCTGCTTATGTGGCTGTGTTCTCAGGCATATCTGTAAACCAGCTTACTTTAAAGAACAAAAAATATTTCTTTACCTTCCACCCTGCAACCAAATAATTTCCCTGGTTGGGAACATTGCCACAGAAACAGTTACACTGACACAAAGGGAATTTGTACCAGGGTAGGAGAGGCAGCAGACAAGTGGACAAGCTGCTGCAGTCGAGAAGGTTTAGGCAGGAAACCTTGGCCTAGAGGAATTGTAGTCAGATAGAATCTTTACAGGAACTCAGATTTTCATCAAAAATACTGAAGCAGTACCTTGCTGTAATGTGACTTTTCATTCAAATAACAGGGGGTAACATTTATATATCACAGTCAATTCCAAACATTTTTTCTGCTCTGGTATTGGTAAGCACTAGGACAACCTATGGAGAGTTTCCATTATGGAATAGGAGGAAATTTGGTGACAGAAGATGTCCTCTTTGGTCTAGTCTGTATTGGTCACTCTAAGTTTGCTATCACACCTCTCACAAGATCCTTGTGTGCTCACCGAATCAAGAATCACAGAATGGCTGGGGTTGGAAGGGACCTCTGGAGACCTGGTAGTCCAACCCCTCTGTTAAAGCAGGTTCACCTGGAGCAGGTTGCACAGGGTAATGTCCAGGTGGGTTTTGAGTATCTCCAAAGAAGACATGGGCAGGTTTACGTTACAGTTGAGATTTGTTTCAGATAATTGTCCATTTAGACATCTGTCACTCTGGGTTTGCACTGTCTACAAACATTCTGGAGCAAAATTTTGTACCCAATAAGTATGCATAACTACAGCCAGCCTCAAAACTGGGCATGCATCCATATCATGGGGTAAATGATTGGGAATGTATTTCAGAAAAAAACCCCAACATTAATAGAGTAGAACTGTTAGTTTTAGACATTACAGTGTGAGATGATATGGTATAATTAGCTATGTTGATTCAACAAATATACAATAAATCTTCCTCAAATTACTTTTCTTTCAACTAGAAAAAACTTAGCAAAATTTAATTCTTACCAGGGACAGAGGAAACACACGTCAAACTTTGTAAGTCATTTCAGTATCAATTAACTCAAAAAGGACTAAAATTTCCACTTTGTTTCAAGGCTGAATTTGATTGCATTTATTTTCAGTCATGAGTTCTGATAAGATGAAGAGCCTTTGCTATTAAGTGTCAGTTCATCCAGTCACGTCAAACTTGATTCTTGTCAACAATCTCATTCACAGATAATAGAAGTGGAGTGGGGCCCCCAAGACTCAGCTGTAAAGTATCTTTCACTAGCCTATAACTTTATGTCAAAGCTCTTTCTACCTCCACAATTTTCTACAGGAGCAAAGTTCAACTCAAAGCACAGAATGCTAGTAGTGGTTCCCATCACCACATCTAGAGCTAACATAACATCCTCTAGCTTCCTCCAGATTCCTCTCCTCACATATATAAGAATTGTATTATCCTTTTTGTTCCACTGTTATACTGGGGATTTGAACTCAGCTGTTTATCCTTTACACCTCACATGTCATTTTCAGAGATACTTCTTCCCTCATCTGTAAATCCAATCTGCTTTTACTGAAAACCATTTCATTCACCTGCAGCTGACCACAGAAAGCAAATTATTCAAAGTACCTGATTAATAGTCTTTGCTATTAAGCATTCTTTCCTAGCTATGTAATCTCTAAAGAAGACATATAACAATTCTCTGTTTTCCTCCAATTAATCAGTAAAAACATTAAGTAATAGATGACCATGAATTAACGCTTAAATTAAACTACTTCATCAGAGATGCCTCACAAGTGATTTCTTGTCCACAATTCCACAAGAGTACTTAACCAGTGCTTCATTTAATGGGTCAACACTCTGAATTTACCACATATATGTTTCCCGGTCAAAGTAAAAGAAAATTCAAGTCCAATATCCTACAGAAATCTATATCATCATGGTTATCACTGAATGTTTAATTTCATCAAAGATGTGAAAGTACAGACTTAAAAAACCAAGCCACACCAAAAAATATGTGTTTTCATTAATTTTTAATTCTGATATTCATTATGTTTTTCTTTAATTCTTAATTAAAGAAATTATAATTCTTAATTAATTAAATTCTTAATTAAAGAAATTATAAATGATGCATTACATTATTCTGCCAGGGACTAATGCCAAAGCTGACATTTTTATAGTTAAACTTTCACAGTGTTACCTCAGTTGTGGCTTTCTTTTACACCTCTACAATTTCTTCAGTGTTTCAAACAGCTCATGTGTTTCCTCTCTTCCCACCTGCAGATGTGAGAATCCTCACCTAGTGATTTACCAGCCTCCTGCTTTACTCTAGAACTGGAAATGTTTTAGCACTGCTCTTTAATAAGAATGTGTCTTCCAGCTCTGTCCTGAATAAAAAGCAGGAATAGCCATGGAATTCTGCTTCCTTTGTGTCATTAGTAGTAGTTGGAATGATATTTCCAACTACATAATAGTATAGACACTCACAGGTTTTCCTTGGTGCTATTACACATCTCTGCTTTGGCAAACTGTTCCTTCTTTCATTCTTGGGCTTTTCATAACTTTTGCCACAGTTCCTTTTCTAATACTATGCTTTGCTGCTGGCTTTCACTCTATTTCTCTTCCTTCAAGATGAATTTTAATTTTCATATCTGCCACCATTTCTCCTCTCTATTAGATTATTTTATTTTAAAACCATTAACATCTTCTAATTCTAGGATTGTAGTTCTTAGATAAGAGAGAAAACTTTTTTTAAACACTTCCTCATTATCTTTTCTTTTTTGAACATTGTTTTCTACAGGTGATTTACATTCCCCATTCTTGTCGATTTTGTGGAATTAACTCTCCTGAAACATTAATCTGTAGCCACATACTAAATAAAAGACAGAATGAATATTTACTTCAGGACAATTATTAGATTTTCCCTCTAAAATGACTTGCTTTGTTTATGTCAAGATGAAAAAGAGGTATTTCCCTTTTGTTGGCTGCAAGATTTTTAAAAAATTGTTACACATTACTTTCAAAAATTCTGGCTATTTAAACAGAAAATATGAGGATTTGAGTAAAAGTATTTGAATTCTCCAGGATAATGCAGCTTTTAGGGATTTTTCTGGCATGGAATAGTTATGAGCAAACCAATCATTCAGTTTGAAATGCGAATTGTGTACTACAGATTGTCATTTTCCTGTCAGGGCTTGGATTTAGGAGCATGTACTTTGATTTTCGTGTGTGGCATAGAAACAGGTGGCTGGAGATCACCACCTCCTTTTCAGTTTGCTCACTAATCCATTTTAAGACCCTTAGGTCTACATTATGGCTAGGTTTCCTGGGCATTTCTTCTGTCTTCTGACAGAAAGCTTTATCTGGGAAGACTGGAAGGGGAAGCAGGCCTTATATATTTCCCTGGGATTTCCCTGTGACTGATAGCCCTAAATAGCTGGACATCTTCAACCCAGCAGAAATTCATGGGGGGTTAATATGTGCCTGGGCCTTTGTTAATAGGAAGCTCTGTAGTCACTCTAAAACAGTATCATCAGTCCAGCACCTCTGGGAAGTATCTGTCCCAGGTAGCCTGTGTGCACATGACCCTGAAATACCAAGGTGAGAGAAAAAAAAAAAAAGCAATATTTGATTGGACCAAAGTGTGTTCAGCCCAGCAGAATGCTTCTGACAGTGAAGGAAATCCAGGGAAAATGGGAAAAACAGGGCAACACAAAGTGCTGTTAGCTCAACAAGCCTCCCTCAGTTCCAGCCATGAGAGAATTAGGAACCTACCAAGTTAGAGGCAACACCTTTGTGTTTGATAACCCTTGCAGTAACTGTCTTCAGTGGATGAGCCTCACCAGTTCCTGAAACCCTTGTATTTTGGCATGTCTAGCATCTTACGACAGTGAATTCCACTGTCGTATTATGAATGGTATAAAAAACTTGTCTTGAATCTCCTACCTGATACTTTTATCTGATACTTCTATATTTGAAATACAAATGAAAATAATTCCTCTTCTAGTGAAAAAATTGTTTTGTGCACCTAAATTTCATACAGAACATTATTTTATATACTCCCTGAGCTTTTTTTCTAGTTTCTGTATTTCATGATTACTGTTCCATATCTCTGATCACTTCTGTTGCTTTCATTTATATTGTCCTTAGGTTTCCTATGGATTTTAGTGGATATAGGACCAGACCTAAATTCAAGATGGGAGTGCACTGTGCATTTTTTCAGTGATATGACAAAGATTAGTGTTTCATCTTAAGTGTCACAACTTCATTTCAAATAAATAGCAGTTTGATCCCCCTCTCCCTTTAGCTCTTGACTTGATATTCTCCTGACTCACCTGAAAAGCACATCCTCTCTATTTAATCCTTTTCTTCCATGCACACAGATCCTCTTTTTCCTTTCCATAACTAGCTTCACTTTTAGCTCTAACAAGAGCACTGAGACAAACACAAAATGTTTGTGGCTGGACCTGCTTGACTGCAGCCAGAGTCATTCCTGAGCTGTCCTTTCTAGAAGCAGGATGCAGAGATGCTCAGGCTGGTTCTGGAGACAAGTAGCAAAGGTTTCTTCTCTGAGCTTTATGCCACAGCTCTTTGTAATGGGATCCCCTTCACTCAGGAGAAACCACTACCAAGAGTTCTGATTCAATAGAGCCTTTCTGATGTGACTGTTGCCGAAGTACAGCAGTATGCTTTCCATTCAGGTTTTGAAATATTTTACATTAATTCTCACCCCAGTGATTTTGGCTTCCTCATCATCAAGACCACCATAGAAAAATAGTGATCAGTAAATGAAATAGATGCCTGGAAAGCCTTGCCTTTTTCATCTCAGGTTCTGGGTAAATTCCAGGTCAGATAATTACATTCCACCCACCATAAATTCTCCCTATGATTCCATGTGGGTAGGTGTTGAGGGACAAAATCAGGCCGATGATTTAGGGGATTATTTTCTTAAACTTTAACCAAATGGATAAACCAGGTTGGGAAAGAAGTTATGTGGAATATTCACAAATTCCACTATTTGGTATGAAGTTATACATATCACATGCATTTTAGATCAAAGGCATCTTAAAAAAAAGTAAAATTAGACAGGTATTATTCTAGTTCCTACTAGCTGACAAAATGGTTTCATTCATTCTGCAAGAAAAATTGTGTTTTCTCCTCTCTTTCAGATTTTTTTCCTGAAAAAAATTTTCTCAAACTGGGTCTGTCAGTACCAATTTATCCTATAACATATAGTGGATTTCCAGTTCTCAGGGACCTATGCTGACTCCCAGTTGGTGCCTAATGCAATTATCATTCATTCTATTTGAATATTAGCATTAAAGAGGTGTATTTTTTTCATAACAGTTTTGTGTATGTTCTGCATTAACATTCCAGTGCTGCTCAGTAAAAAGACTTGGCCATCTGCCCACTTTTTAAAGTAAATTTTTGGTCCACCATTTTTAAAATTTGGATTTCTAATTATAGTTAGCTCTTCATAAATAGTTTAGCAGAGCTGGAGAGAGTGTTAAGCACTGCATTTCTGAACCTTTCCTCCCTAATAAGTAACTGTAACCTGGCTCTGACACCTCCAAAATCCAATATATTTTTGTAATTTCCCCTTCTTTGTTCTGGAGACTTCCCTAAACTTGCTAAGGGGAAACATCCCACTTGCCATTGACCCTGGCATCAAACCATCATCCCTTCTGTTTGTTGCCTCCCAACAAACCAGCTAATGTCTTCAGCTGGACCTGTGGGCCATCAGCTGGAGAGCTGCAGGTACTATGTCATCAGAGAGCTATTCTTTGATGATGTGGTCAGCCTTCCTTCAGTCTCTAGTAAGCCAGTCTTGGCAGGTTCGTTTTGCCAATGTGCCAGCTAATACAGCTGTAATTATAATTGAATCCACAAAGTTAGATTTAGTCTTCCAAGTCCATATATCACCCTTAGTTACTGCAGTTTTCTGCTACTTAAGCGTATTTAATTTACAAACTACTGTTCACATTATATTTCCAGTGGCTTTTGAGATGTGTGGAAGGGTGTTGGTTCATCAGAGGTACAAAAACTCAAGTAACCACACACATAAAAGAAAAAAAAAGTAGGGCAGACAGTATGGAAGGATAGAAATGCATATCACCATTCAAAAGGGCACAGCTAAAACTGGGCAGCAGTCCTTGGGATTGTCAAGCCAGATACCTCTGTACAATTCCAGCTCATTTGTCAGGATAAAAACTGCTTTCCTGTGGGGGACAGAGCAGTGTGAAAGCACGGTGTGGTGATCATCACAGTGTGGTGATGAATCATCTTGAAGCTTTTCTCTGGGACACAAATGCTTTGCTGTGACCAACAGGGAACTCTTAAAAGCCCTCAGTGGTGCAGAAATTATTTTTTGCCAGTGTAACTTCCTTCAAGGTTTGCACTGAAATCCCCACTGAACAAACATATTCCTCCTCACTCACAGCCCTCACCAGATCATAAGGGGACAAGCCTTGATGCTGCTCTGCAACCTTTTCTTCCAAATCAGCTGCACGGTTTCTCACCAGTTTTTTTAATGATGACTATTCCTTCAAAGAACTGTACTCAAATTGACCTTTCATGGGAAATATTTTACCAGTATCCAAAAATCACCTAACCTGTATCTGTTTGTGTATCTTCATTCTTAAACTTTTAAAAACACTGCTTATGCCATGGACAGATATAGAGGTACATTCCTATGTGTATTTTATATTGTCTGTTTTCCCTTCTATTTTCCTAAAATTTGTCTTTTATCAAGATGTCTTCTCCAGATTTCTCCCAAGGAGGGACTTTCCTTTCATAAATGTCTAGAAGGATTTTATTATTTTCCAGAGTAAATGAGACAATCAATCATAAAACAAGTTTTGAGAGAAAATTATTTGTGAGGGGAGAGGACAGAGAAGAGAAAAGAAAAAAAGAGGATGTATCTGAAAAACACCAGCAAAAACTCCTCTTGCACACAATTCAAACTATTTGATTTCAGATATTTTGATATGTCCTCTCATTGAAGCTGATGTGCTTCAAATTCCTATCTACTTCTATATATTGCGCACACACAGCCTGGATATTATTTCTTATGATGTCCTATGTCTGACAACTTTGGTAAGAAGCCTTGTTATAGTTCTTGTTATGAAATATGTAGTTTAACAAAAGAGTCAATTTAAGTACAATGTAAGTTTTACTAAGTCTAACAGAGGAAAAGTGGATATTAAAGGTAATCACATGAGGATTATGGAATCATCTTTTTTCCCCCCATTGTTTAGGATTTCTTGTTAAAAATATTTTCTGGCTATCTCAAATGCTAGTGGTAAAAGTGACAGAAATCTCCAAAACATTTCATTAAGAATTGGATGGATAGAAAGAGGGGGAGAACACGATTGTAAATGAACAGCAGCTTTTCAAATTTTACAAGTCATAGTCAAAATCAAAGGCAAATCCAGCACCAAATTGCTAGGGGAAAAAAAAAAGAATTATAAAAATAGCTAATATAAAAAGATCAGAGATGGCATTGCAGGTGGCACTGCTTTACTGGTATCTGGAATACTGAAAACACATTTCAGAAATTACATCCTTTCTTTTAACAAAGGTAACAAACCATGATGATCTTTCCTACTGCCAAGCTCACTCCAGGGGAACAGAACAGCTAACATGTCTGTGAGGAAAAGCTAAAATGACAAAAGGGTTTTTGCTTATGAAAATAGAAGGTAAATAAACAGCTATACCACAAGGCTTGTTGCTGGACTCTGAATTAGTAATTTCACAAGAAGCTAGAGTCAGTTTCTTTATAATAACCTACCATGTTCTGGCATTACATTAGTAAAACTATTTTATTCTGTATATTAATTATTAGATCAGATATCTACCAAAAACAAAGCATTCAAAGCATCTGTAAAATCCTTTCATTATAATGTAGTTGCCTCTCAGAAAATGCTTTAAACAATATTGTAGGCACTGATACAGGTAGCTCATACAAGTTGCAGACGACAAAAATGAGACATCCTGAGCTGTTTCTCTTTCCTTGTTCAGCATCTCAAAATCTTGAAGAAAGCTTTGAAAAGATTCCACAGACAGTTGTTTAGTAAGTTTGTTGTTACAATGTAAATTTGCAAGTTTAATAATAGGTATGGAAGGAAAAAAGCAATGTTAGATTCAGGAACTGAGGCACACAGAGGAAGGGAGCCTCAGCCCCTACACCTGAGAAGAATAACGTGGAGGCATGAAGCTGCTGGGATTTCCTGTCATCCTTTGCTCTCACACTCCTAATCTCCTGAACTGTTTTAATTTTGACATAGGCCTGATTCTAGCATGTTCTTTCGATCAGTCTAAAGGACCGTGACAACACCCAAATTTTAAAACGGTAACCTCAGGCACATTTTCCTCTCCCATCACTCTCTGCATGTTAAAGTGCTCCTTGGCTCATTCTTCATGCTACGAATTCATGAGGGCCTACAAATGAGAGCCCCACGGGGGCTGGGGTCTCCTTCAGTGTGAACCAAAATGTCCTGTTGGCCACTTCAGTCACTGAAAAGAGATTGGGCTGGGAGTGAGGGTTTCAGGCTAACTATTTTGCCTTGAGATCACTCAGAAGGCATAGGACATGTTTGTAACCACTCAGTATCAACCATCAGCAAAAGACCATCTTCACATTCTACAGTCTGGCAGCAGCTTGTGAAGCTCTTTGCTGACTGGCCCATCTCTGGCAAATTTTCATTGTCAGTTTTGCGTACAATCTGATTCTCCATTGTCTTCACATTTTCCATTCTATATAATGCTTCACTTATGTACATGTTAGCAGATTTGCAGTTTTAGAGCAAATACAGACACATTTCAAATAGTAAAAGTTTTTCTTCTTTCTTGCTTTAAACTCTCATTCAACTGTCAGACACCAAGCTGTTGTTCTGAAGATTTTTCTTTAACATGCGTGACTTACTTTCTCTAGCTTTGTAACAGATGAAGTGCACTTATAAACCTCAATACCTGAGCAACTGTAATGTCTTAGCAATTTCATAATGAAATTCATATGGAATTTAGCAACTCAAGCCAGATTTGTGTCAGAATCTTTAACATGTTCCAGTTGCATGAAATACTAATTAAAGGCACTCATTGTTAACTGATATAAATAGTCCCCACTTAGCCCATTATAGGTATGGGTTGTAAAACAAACAATTATGTGACAGATGATACATGTTAACACAGAGAAATTCTGTAATGACATTTCTGTAACACTGTAACCTCTTCAACCACCATGTGTTCCACATTACAGGCTAAAGGGGGTGCTGATTGCAAAGGTGACGTACTTTCCAGTTTGTGACTTTTCTTCTAAGAATAGAAATGCCTTAGAGCACCTCCGAATGATTTACATTACAAATTTAGTTCAGGCAATGAAATCATTAATGCAAGCTTGATTTTAACTGCTGCATATGTTTGCTATTCCATGCGCCTGTGCCAAACAGTTGACTGTGCCTACCCACTGAACACCACCCTACCCAGAAACTGCCTTGGTAATCCAAGCAAACGGTTGTTTCCTATTTACCATTTCTTTCATCCAATACCCATTTTCCCATCACTCTGTACTAGGAATAAAGTGATTTGGACCAAACAGGAAAGTGACTTTGGAATGTTTTTGGTTGTTTTTTTTTTTTTTAATATGTCATCAAAACTTCAAGCTAATCATGGGATAGAAGCGGTCTCCTGGCATTTGGATAAGATACAGAAATTATTCAATTAGTTAAAAATGGTTTCTGCCTTTCCACTAGCCAACATATTCCTGTAACATTAGAAGCAGGTGGCCTCCTTACTCAAAGAACAAACATGCAGAAGTTGCCTAGTGCATTTACCCTGCCAAAAATTATGTATTTTCACATCTGTGAACTTACAATCCTGTGTTTAACCCTTGAAACAACAGAGTTTCTAAAGCAGTAGAGGAGGAAATGACCAAGGTAGATCTCTCTAGGGAGGTAGCAAATGAAGGAAAGGTGACCACGATCTATGGACAGTACTGGGAGTCATTTCAACCATGACTTTCAAAAGGGGCTGCTGAGGATGGACACAGGGTAACTGAGCTTTTTTTTTTTTCAAAGCAAGACACTTATACTCATTCAAATGTTGGTTTAGGACTCAGAAAACTCCAATTTTGACATCTACTTTTAAAAAATTTGGGCCTTAGTGAACAAGACAAAACTACTTGTTAGCCGATATTTGTCTCCAAAGTGCTTTCTCAGAGATATATATTTCACCAGGACCAATCCACCCTGAGCTATAACATGTACAAGACAAAACTTTTGCTAATATTATGATGATTGATTTGCTGCTGAAAGTGAAAAAGTTAAAGCATAAGAGAACAGATGATGCAAAACTTAAACATTAATGGGGATAACCTTGTCTTACATCACAGCTCAAAACTGGCTTGGATGGAAACCCTGGAGCTCTTCAGACTTGTCCTTGGAGGCACTTTTTATCTGGGTCTGGATCCAAAGTTTTTGGCTTAGAGCTATCATCTGATAAAGTGTGGAAAGTCAATTGTGACACCTCACCCACACAGTGAGTTGCGAGTTTTCCAAGTCCACTGGGTTGTCTTCTCTGAGGATTCAGGCTCCACCCATTCAGATCAAGAAGAGAATAAAAAATAACATTTAATTTCATGTACAACAACTCAAACAAATTAAGACACAGTCTGTGAAAGAGCTGAAATCTCTGTATGTAAAGTCAACACATAAAGATGGCTAAGCATTCTGGAAAGACTGTGAGTAGCACTAATATCTCCATGGGTAATTAAAAAAAAAAAAAAAAAGGGTAGGACTGTTAATTCCATTTTAACCCCTGCCTAATCTTGCCAGCCTCAAGCAGAATCACCTGTAATTTTACCTAGCATTCAGTGGTCTTATCCCAGAATACACATTTCTTTCTGGAACATTTGAAGCCATTTGGATAGGACATTTGGATGATATTATTGTCCAAAAATGGGGATGTTCTCACTCTTTGGACTTCTTCCTAACCTTTTTTTTGGTTTTTAGAACACAAAAATGATTTACCCTAGAAATGTCAAACTTGATTCAGTGCTTGCTTGGCGAAGAGACATGCCTTTGGAGCCTGTTAGAGGGCTTAGGTGGGTAATTGTAAAGTTATTGTTAGTTTTTTCCACACTCATGGCATGGAGTACATGGCCAGCTCACGTTAATAAATACCTGTTGGGTACATGTGTGGTTTATAAAGGCTTGATTCAAAGCCCATAGAAGTCAATGAAAAGAGTTCTCTGGCTATAAACAGGCTTGGAATCAGGCTGTAAATGTAAATGACAGGATGGAAGAGAATGTCATGGAGAAAGTACACTGGAAGAATCACATCTCCTGCAACCCTTGGGCAGACGGAGAGCAGGGAGGGTGGAAAGACACTCATTGTCTGTGGACATCATGTACCATGGGGGCCACAGAATGGAAAAGGGAATGGAATCTTGAGAAAGGAGAAATCCTAGGGTCACAGTGGGGTTAAAAATTATTTGAATTATAACAGCTTATGCTGACTACTGCATCACTGGAGAAAAACAAAGGAAAGGAAGGAAAGAAGAAAGGAAAAGAAGGAAGAAAGGAAGAAGGGAAGGAAGAAAGAGAGAGAGAGAAAGAATATGAAATCTATAAAAAGTCTTATCATTATATGAGTAATATAAAGGTGTTCAATCGCTCTTGAGCAATATAGATGCATTTCCCATACTTGACCTATCTCATGAGTGCACATGTTGATGTGGGGACTGCTGGATAATTGCAGCGCCTATCTGTGGAAGGAAATGAGCTGGAGCAGCACGTCACCCTCCAATCCAGCTGCCTGCCTGGCCCAGCCTCATCCTGCCTAGCACTGGAGTCCCGGGACCCCCTGTCATCACCTGCCTGAGAACTATTCCCAGGGTCTCTTTCCTTCAGCTCTCAGAGGCATTTCCATGCATTTCATGGGTCCTGGATTTTGGTAGACAGCTGGGAGGGTCAGGAAGCTTTCATGCCCATTCATGACAACACACATTTGCTCTACTTCCAGGAACTAGGCAAAGGTCTGCTGAATCAGGCTGTGAACTATTTTCACGTCAAAGTAAAAATCCTTCTCATCCCACATCCTTTTGAACAAAGCAGGAACACTTCTGCACAGAGCCTGTGTATAAGCTCTAACTCTTTGCATATTTGCTAAAATGTATGCATCTCTACTTATGGCTTAACACGTACAAAGTCTGCAATACCTCCCACTATATTTGATTTGTTTATTTATTTACTCATTCTCTCTCCATTTTTGAGTGCTTCTTTTAAAGTGGCAAGACTTGTACAATAATTTGTCTGAGCAAGTTTTTGTTTTGCTTTGCTTCACTTTTGTGAAGTCCAGCAGTAGCTAGTTGGTAGTTTGCCACTCAAAGTTGAAAGTTCAACAACCACCTGTGTCACATTTCTCCCTTTTTTGGAATGAAAGAGTGCTATAGGAAAGGTGTGTTAGCTTTTTCTTTTTTGGTAGGACTAAAAGTGGAATGGAGCGTTGTCTGTGAGAAACTTATTTCCTCATGTAGTGAAGTAGCCAGCTGGCAGCCAGATGGCATCAAGCCATTAGGAGGTCAAAGGCCATTGGACAACTGTGTGGGATTTGTTTCTCACTCGATGTGTTTGGTTTTAAAATCATTTATTTCTGGAGTAAGTCATAGATATGGAAAGGGTTTTACCTAGGGGACGTTTGTTTCTCCATCCAGTTGAAACCACAAACAGACAGAAAGCTGGTCACTGGCCAAAGTGAAAGGCCAAAGGCAAATTGTCCCATATTTATCCTTTACTGGGTCAAAACTCAAAAGCTGGACACCGATGGCAGTTCATAAATATTTCACTGCTCCAATCAACAAATGAGATAGAAGGACATCGCATGTCAAGAAACTTGTTGACTCTTGCAGAGCAGATAGCCAGCTGGCATGAGCACTGCTATTGCCCTGTCTTAGAGCTGAAAGGCCAGAGTCAAATGGTGCCAGATTTGTTCCTGGTTTAGCTAAAATAACACAGGAATCATGTTTATGTTTTGATTTTGCTGTGGCATGTCCTGTGAGCCTCACTAGCCATGTGACCCCCACCTATTAGTAACAGAAGACTCTGAAATCCCCAGAGAGAAATTCTGCCTAAAGGTTTACAATTTCTGTTTCATTCAAGTTTCCCATTCATCTCATATTTTATCCTCTTTTGTGTTTGCAAGTGCTTTGGGAGTCATCAAGAGATGCTTGTAATATAGTGTATGGGATCTGATCCCATCCCCACAGCTCTGGAGAGCTGTAGGTCAGGTTCTTTTTAAGTATCAACAAGCAAAAACTCATGGAGATAAGTGAAAACAAACCTCCTATGTTGTGCAGGTAAGGTTTGCATCCTGACCAGCAGTTTCCATCCTTACACAGGAACAGTGGGCCAGCCTTTTTATTCTGAAATAGTCAATGCATGCCTGCGGCACCCCCTCTTAAATATCTGGAAGGGTTAACACTTCAAACTTCTGCCCATTGTTTGGAATGGGAGATAAATGGCCAAGAAAGAATCAGCTTTATGCTTTCCATAGAACATGCCAACAGAGAAGGTTCTGGCTCCTGGTCCTTGGGGTGGCTCACTGCCCAGCATCCAGTGGTCCAGAAACATACTGTTTTCACAATACCTGAAGCAGCACAGTTAAATTTAGAATCTGATCAACTCGATGGGCTGCCCACATAAAAATAAAGGGTTACAAGCATGCTGGTTGGTCCCTTGTCACCAACACTGGCTTCTGGAAGGCAGTTCTCCTTCCACGGAGCACAAATACTCTGAGGAGATGGGCTGAGTAAGGCTGTGGGTTTTCAGTTACCCATGCAAAGGAGCATGACAGAACAGATTTCCTTGGCCTCACACATGCTTTATAACCCTGTTCCAGGGCAACCCAGACAGTGACAGAAGGAACTTCCAAAGACTCTGTGGTGGTCCAGTTTGGTGTAACCTAAGAAGTCATACTCTTCAGCTCTCTGCTCCAGCTCTCTGCCCAGAAGTTTCCTCCCCAGCAGCAGTGGTGGCAACAGAACAGTTGGAGTGTTTGGTTCCCCAGCAACTGCAGTTGTCTGGTATATCAATCTGAGTCACCGTCGAGTTCAGTTTGTGTTAATGAGCCTGATGATCTGTGAACTCCGCTAGCGGCAGAGCGGCTGCGCTGCTGCTGCTGCTGTCGGGGAGGGAGCAGCCCCCAGCAGTGCTGAAGGTGGGAAGGCAGGAGAGCAGACTCAAACCTGACTTGATGGAAGGGACGAGCTCTCTCAGACTTCGTCAGGGTCCTGCTTGTTTGTATTTACTGAGAGCAAATGCAGAGAAAGCAAACAGAAGGGATATGTAGGTGTGAGGATTCCTGTTCTTGCTGGCCAGAAAAGCTGTATGGAAGCACACCTGGGAATAAACTGATTCACACAGAGGTTGAAGTAAAGGAGAAAGGAAGAGAATGCTGCACTGAAAGCTGCAATTCACCTTTGTCAGCTCCTATTCTCTTGTCTGCTCTCAGCACAGGGTATATAACCTTTCAGTTTATTTTATTTAAAACTTTTTAAAACTTTTTTTTAAACACAAGCTCTGAAATGGGCAAAATGCTATGTGTCCTCTCAATTCTGACCTGTTAAATCCCCATCTGATCCAGTTTTTAAGTATCTCATTTGAAAAAAAAGTATTATCACCAGTTTTTAATACCTTATTGACCTGGAAGATGTGACTTGATTAATCTCCAGGGCCAAGAAAGAACACATCTATTGAAGGCTGTTAATTTCAGATCAGTTATGAAACTCAGACTTTCAACAGACACAAAGATTCAAAATACTGATATATTAATGCAAACGACAGCAGCTAAGCTTCTCCTCAGAGGTCAGCTGGAGTCAGGTCTTTGTCTAAACAAAGGACAAGAACAGCCACAGAACATAACAAAGTGGGACCCTTAAGTAGCTCAAGTCCCTACAGATATGTAGGACAAGTAAATTGATTGATTTACAGGCTCATCTCCCCACTTCAGAAAAATATTTATGCTTCTTGAATTTCTTTGCACTCCATATTAAATTTTTCATCAGAGAAATGTAGTAAAAGCTTCTTCCTGTGGCAGGTAGTATGTGTAACTGTGATAAATCAGTAAATATAAGAACTTAAGAACAGAAAGCAATACTACTGGAGGCAGAAGTGTCTGTTAGAGATTCAAGTGTTAGCATATGATTTATATTTATGAGTTGCCACAAATTATTCTGAAAAAAACACTAGACACAACCTCCTCTGTGGTCTCTGAAACTCCAACAGCTCTGGGACTGCACTGAGACATAGACTTGGACTGCAATCCAGGAATAAAAATTGTGGTTTGGATCTATATGTACCAAGAAGGACCAACACTTGTGCATTTGTGAGTGAATGGTGCATGCATTTTACTTGTCTGTGTCTTCCTCACACTCTCTGCTATGCCTGTCAGCTTCCTCGCTCTATCCTCTGGCATGAATTCACAGCACACTTTCATGTCACTTAAATCTCCAAAAGCTGATATTACACTTTTGGTTGAACTCCTTCTTCTAAATAGGAACATGAACTTCTGTTTTATAGACTGGAACCCACAGCTGCAAGCAAAAAGACTGTATGCTACCTGAACTTCAGTTACTAACCAGTTAAAAACAGATATTTGCTCCTTCTGCATCTACTTACGTTTTGTCTCTATTAGCTAATGTGTATTGATGGAATCTCATCAGCTCTTTCATGACCATTTTGAGATGTGTCCTTGCCAAAAGTGTTAAACTGCAGTCTTGCTCTCCAAAACAATGTATAGCTGAGCTAAAAATGTCATGTGTTGGCTTTAAAACAAAGCAAAAATAAAAACTGAGTTTTGCTGCTGCATTCATTTTGGATCTCAGGATAACTTCCATAAAGCATATAGGCCACATTCTTAGCACATTGAAAACTGCATAAGTCCACTGATTCGCATGAAGCTACATTGATTTACAGCAGCTGAGAATCTGGCCTAAAAGGCCCAGGGCTATATATCTATCTTATGTTGTGTTAAAGTCCCTTGACCTCTCACTGATTGCCTTGCTCCAGTGTGTGGTGCTAGTGTAGGTAAATTATACCTCTGCTGGCCACTAAGCTTGCTGTTCTAGCAACATTAATAACCTCAAGGCTTCCAATTTTCTTACCAATGCTTACTAGACCTCCTGTGCAAGCCTCTGGGGCTGCTCTGACAATAATCCAAATATATATTGTTTTGAATGAAAATAAACTTTATTGCAACTTGTGCTGCAGGCAGACCCATGAGGCTATGCTCTAGAATGCCTACGAGGCAGCTGTGTAATCATTAGCAATACTACAGGGAACAGCATTAAGATCAGTTCCGAAGGGTTCTTCATCCATCTGGGACTATAATTTACAATGCCACCATCACTACAATAACAAGGTAGCAGAGAGAAAACACTCTGGAAGGAATGGCAGTGAAATTCAGCCATCGCAAGGTGTGGTCTTTGGGGCAAAACCTTTAATTGGCGGAAGGTTCACTAACTATTCTGGTAACCTCAGACTTTCACCTTTCATTAAATCTAAATCTACAACCAAAATGAACTTGAAAAAGCACCCACATAGAAAAGGCTAACCATCAATCTCTCATTTTTCCACGCAAAACAAGAGATTTTGATATTCTGGGCCCCTTTTTCTTGCCCTTCTGTCTTACCATCCTGTTCACCACACTGGACTTGCCGTTCTCCTTCCTGCACAGCCAAAGAAGCAGTAGAAGCAATAGCAACCTATCAAGTTTTGCTTCTGTTTGGTATCCAGCTCACTCTGCTTCTTCCTTTACCTTATTTTTATATAGCACATCTGATTTAGATCTATAAAGTTTTATTGCAACTAGAGTCAACTCACAAAAGTCACAACTGGTAACTTTTATCAAAAACTAGGTTATAGACTAATTTTGCAACCAAGTCCATGATGTTGAATTTGCCCAAATTTGAGTTTGAAATCTCATGTGATCACTTGGGGTAGTAGATGTTAGTAGACTGGATGGATACAACTCACAGAGCAGGGACTTCTCTTTCTGCAGATGTGCTCTCTATCCACATTCACTGTTAGTCTAACCCCCACTCCCATTTGGGAAGATAATTAGCTGAAATAAAAATTTTCACTTTGGAAAACTGTGAGCCCTTTCACCTCTCTGTCTTCTTAAAACCCTTCTGAATGTCAAGTACATCAAGGGCAAAGACTGTGGTGTTTGAATGAAGGGCTGTTGCTTTTAATTAAAGGTTAAAACAGCATAACTTGCTTTTCATATTATTCATCTCTTTTTGTTGTTGTTGCTGTTTTTGTTAAAAAATCCTCCACAAGCTTCTGAACTCTCCTGTGACCCTTCAAGCAGTCATGACCCTTAATGTGCAGAGCACTGCCAACATGCAAGAAAAATCAAGACAGGAGGAGCAGGAACACACACATATGCAGGTTAAGTTTTAAGACATGTATAAGTGGTCTTGAAAATGTCACCTACCTCTGCCACCATCACTACATATGCTTACCTAGGTGGCTAATTTTAGGTGTCCCTCTGTTGCCTTCATGGCCTGACAGCACACAATGGTGAGCAGCACTGGTTAGAACCTTAAGAACGATCCTCAGAGCACTACCACCCCTGACAGCAGAAGGCAGCATGTTCTGCAAACAAAATCGGTTAACAGCACTACTGTCTTGGCTTCAGTTTCAAAAGACTGACACAGCACTTCAGCAGGTGATTACAAAATATTCTGGAGAGGCTTCTGTCTTGTAGGCCTCTGGAGTTTAAGAATATCTGCTCTGATGGTAAAAGTGCCAGGTAGAGTACCACTGGAATCCTTTATTCAATAGCTGAGAACCTCAGTGAATATAACATACTCCTAGCTTCTCCCTAGTTCCAGAAATGGACATAAAAAAGGAGCCCATACTAAAATAAATGCATTGCTAGACAAAACAAGGTTTCCAGAAGAATATTCAGTAAAGCTGTATCTAAATAATTTATTTTAATTCAATAAATCAAAGTTTGTTTCTCTTCTGCTTCATTTCTTGTCCATGCTGTGGCATTGAACTATTTTCTGGTTTCCTTATTCTATTGAATTACCTCAGTTACATCTCAGGTTTTGTGCATTTGACTTGTTTCTGAATCACACAAGGTTGGTCGTACTCACATACTTTATAAAGCCCTGAGACATTTGAACATCTGCCAGGGCAATGAGAACATGGGATATAGAATTAAAAGTCTGAGTGCTGGTCTTGTTCTGCCCTGACCTGTGCATTGGCTTTGCCAAAGCCATTTGACCTCTCTGGGTTTAAGTTTACCCAGCTAAAAAGAAAAAATCTGGGTTTGGGTTTATTTTCTAACATAAATAAATAAACCAACCAAACCCACAGCAAGATTTCCCATGAAAACTCCAAAACAATTCTAGTTCAAGCTGGAGCTATGGGCTTCATTGAATAGATTGATGAGAATCTACAGCTCACTGATGCTGGAGAACCTCAGATTTAATCATGATCATCTCCAGCTTTAAAACTATTGGCCAGACTTACTTTTGATAGTGGAAATAAAATTGACTAGATCATCAAGAGACCATGGTAAAGGACATTGACAACCATATATTACAGTGGGTTTGCAATTGTCAATGTAATTGAATGCCCAAATGTAACTGAATGTCAATTATTAATTTTCACAAGCTTTCACAAGTACCAAGGTAACAATGAAGATGGTCCAAAATTTCTCCAGTACATGAAGCTGGAGGTTTTCATATCAATGATAGGGTCGTAAGCAAACCCTTCAGGAACAAGAAAAAAGTTTTCATACAGATCTTCTCAACATACTTCTTTGGAAATGCATCATACTCAGAAAATGCATGCAAACCCATGAACAGAACTCATGACTAAAACACTGTCATCAGCCTTGAGGGGATCCATGGGGAAATGTAATGTCCCAGCTTGTCAAAGAAAATTTCCAGGTAATGTCATAACCAAAACTTCAAACACATGAGAAGATTTGACTTCAGTTGACACCATGTTGATCATTGCTAACTGCTCAAGAGAAGATACAAGTAAATCTTACATTGTTCTGATTACTTCAGCTCTAATTCTGTTTGTGATAAGGATTTGAAAACTGATGCTAAGCTCATTATCATGGTAAAAGCAGCACTCTCTAGTCAAGGCAAAGCTTGGAGAAATTTTTGCCAACTAATGGAAAAGCAGCTTACAGGATCTGAATTATGAAATCAATGTATACTTGGCCTACAGTTTTTTCATTTCTCACATAAGTTTTTCATTAGCCCAGCTTTTCTCCACGTTGAATCTTATTTGATTTTTATGGCCTGTAGTCTACTCACACATAAAATGGGAAGTGATATAGTCTTGCTTTTGTCTGCTGAAATGTGAGATAAGGTACTCTTTGGTGAGTTTGTCTATAGTGTTGCTCGGATTTTGAAGTCATTTTCCTACAGTTTCTGCCTTGACATGCAGTTAACAGACTTTCAGGAAAAGTTGCTTACATACAGTGCACAGGTTTCTCAAATGGATCAGTTTATGCATCCATGTATGTGATAGAGAATATAAATAGAGTGACACAGATGACACTCTGTGTAGTAGCCTGAAATGCAGCCAGATCAAACCTCAAAGAGGACAACTTTTGATTTTGCCATTTCGCAGGATCATGCCAGTCATCTGTCCCAGTGGGCTGGTATTCAGGTGGATAATCATGGTAATCATGGTTAGCTATAGCAACACTAGTTTCCCCAAAACTCTGTTTAGAAAATTTGTCTTGGACAATGTCTGCATTTTGTTTTTTCTTGAAAATGCAAGGATACAGTGAAGAACTGATGAGCATGTCTCTGGCTAACTGATTGATTCCAAGTCTAATCAGTGTGGTTTCTGAGATGAATTCTTCAAGGCAGATCCAATTTGCATTGCTGAAGCCTTTAGACAGAATAAACACAATGCAAAATCACATTTGGAATAGAAATCCCACACCTACATATTTATATCTTTAACGCTTGCTGTTTAAAACTATGATGACACTGCATCATTTCTCTCCACTTCATTTTATCAATCACTCATCTATCAGCCTCTAAAATGAGTTATATCCTTGCTTGAATCTCATAATTTTTAAAGCTCCCCCTAGGAAGATAACAATCCTGTCTGGGGACTCCTTAGCTCCCTTACGTGGAAGCTCATGGGTTCTCCAGAAACCCCAGCGTTCATTTGTTAACTCTTAGCTATGGTCTCTCAGCTAAATTCGCTGCTTCTTGGCTCAGACAGATCCCTTCCTGTGCAAGTACTTTTCTCATTGCCCAGTCAGTGTGAATTCAGGCAGTTTAGTTTTAACAATAATGGGAAAGAGCTACAAAGGTCTGTTTGTACCAGTGTCAGCTGCAAGTGGTGACCTTTTCTACTATTTGGCATTTGTTTGTACAAGCAATCACCTTTTATTTCACTATCTCTGGTCTAGCCTTCCACCTTCACGGCAAACATCAATCTTAGGACAACTACAACATTTAAGTTGAGACGGATGCTTGTTAGTGAGCAGACTGTTGTAAACTACACTGAAAAGAGGCATGAAGTGAAGGGGCACCCCCCCAGCAGTGACTGGACTCAGCTGGAAAGGGCAGGTAATGAGTCTGACTCTGTAAGTGCTTGTACTCCACCCTGCTTTGCATCTCATGACCTCAGCTAATCTGTTTGATTTAACACTGCAATCCAGCACGCACTCTGACAATGAGTTCAGAGTGATCTGATCTCAAGGCAGTAAAAAAAGTGACAGCTCTCTCCCAGCTGAGGTTAGTCACTTGGAGGGGGATTCATCTTAACTGATGTAAATGCCTACATCTCAGCTGCTCTCTCTTTGTAGACAATGAACAGATGTTTTTAAGGTTATCTTCATCTCAGTGTCATGGTGACACCTAGAATGGTTCTTGTGGATCACACTCCACATGATAAATGTCTGCAGTGAGGAAAGATTAATTTGTCGTTGCTAATTTAAATACCCTTTCATATTTTGTTGCACCAATAACTTTATTTTTTTTTATGGTAGTGTATTATGATGAACAGAATAGCAATAACTAGGTCTGAGTCACAGGTATAAGACAGGGCTTCCATGGAGACATGGTATGGTTCTGAAGATATTGTTTCCCATGAACGGAATGAAGCAAAGAGGGAACTGCAGTAAGGCACAAGAGTGATATAGGAATGCTCCCTGCAAAGTGAGCTATTTATTTGACTAAGAAGAAGAACAATTATCACACACACTAATCTATAGCTCTGCAATTCTTCTTGCTTAGATCAAGGCATCACTTGCTTTGGAGGACTTTGTTGTTGCCAAACAGGGGACACCAGCAGAGCCACTCTGCAGTGGAAACATAACCTTAATAAGTGAGATTTTTGCTGCTGTAACCACATCCCATTTTTTTCCCCACTTTTTATTATCATCTGTCTTGAATCATTTCCTTGTGGGGAACTTCAGCTACCAGTGCTAATGGTATTACATATAAGAACTGCCATTGATGCCAACACAAAGGAGAACAAATAGTTTTTGGTAAAATATAAAAATTCCCAGCTCTATTTGAGCAGGGCTACATTGGAAATTTATCTTACTCTGTAAAAAAAGCCACCCTGTGCACGTGTTTACCTTTAACAGAAAGCTAAAACTGACATCTTTGGAACCTCAAGCAGTAATTGTAGCAAGGAGGCAAGGTAGAAAAGCAGGGTAATGTTGACCTTAATACCAGGATTAACAATAAAACAAAATTGTCACATGTTGTTTATTTGTTTTAACATCTGGAAGGGTTTGGGAGAGCTAAAAAATGTCTTGTTTAATGTCTGATTTGCACTCTGCCCCATTTTCACTCACATACTAGTTTACAGAGTTTTTAGTTTACACAGTTCCTTGGTGGCTCAGTTAGGTTTCTGAGAAGCTTGCAGTTTTTGAGCCCTTGTGGGAGCTGTGTCGAGCAAGAACTTCACAAGGCATTCTGCACCCTAAACCCATTGCTCTCCTTCGTTATATGGTAAAGGACAATATCCAGCACGAGTTGATCCAGCATCACAGGTTATTTCTCCATAACACGCCTCTTGCCAAAACAGCCCGTTCTTTACACAAGACGAGACTAAAGAAGGAAAGAAATGTGTCCTAGCAAACAGAATTCCTGACTGTAAAATTGGAAACAAAAAATGAAATATGAAAACAGAAACTTAAAATATATCTGACTCCAAAACTCCTTTTTAGCTGTTCCAGTGTCTTGGCTAAAATAAGTGCAAAGGTCTGGCAGTGTAACACTTGTCCCTCTCTCTTCCCTTATTTTCCCTTCTTCTTTCTCCGAAGCCTGGCCTCACCTTGGAAAGTTTACATTTTCTTTTTCACTGCAGCTTGAGATTTTGCCTGCTCCTTCTCTCTCCCTTAGCTGGTGCATATTTGCATTCACTGTCAAAGTATGAACTGGGCTCTTTCTCTCCTCCTGGGAGTTTTTCTCAAGAGTACCTGCCTGTTTTGGCCCTAAGACACTGTCTTCATTTGGAATTCATATTTTCTTCCTGTGGCAAAATTTTGGAGTCATCTTAATATTTTATAAGTCATCTGTTACATTGAAATTGTCTGTTTTATGTGGTCTCCATCATTAGAACTCATTATGTCCCTTTTCCTCTTCATGCCCTCAAGGAAGTGTCCTAGCTAAGTCATCCTCCCTCCGTCATAGAGGATGGAATGAGATGAAGAAAAGAAAGAAGATGGGGGGGAAAACTGAAAAGAATGTGGTGCATTTATCTTTGATTTTCTCCTGCATCAATTACACATTCTCTTTCACACTGGTCTCCCATCAATTTTAAGCAGCAAACACTTCTAGAAAGCTGACCATCTCAATAATCTCATTTATTCTGGTGTGTTTCTTCATGTGGGTAACAATTCACTGACCTGATGTGGTCAGATTTTGCTGTAGGTGCTCTTCCTGCTAGAGGTCAGGGCTGTGTTTCCTTGAGGTGCAAGAGCTTTCCCTTTCATGTCATTTCATAATCCGTACTGTTCATTGCAGTGAGAGAATGCAGCACACGACTTGTCATTCACCCTCTCCCCTGCTACTGTTTTACTGGGAAACCCTTAAGACTACTCTTGACCTTTTTATTCCTTAGTTCAACCCAAAAGTCATTTAAGTCAATATAATTAGTGTTTTAAACTTCCTTTTGATCTGCTTCTTTGTGATACCTGCAGTGTTGTCATTTTTAAGCTTGGGATGTGCTTTGAGACTCTGAAGAGTTAAATTTGGACAGAAAATTTCTTGAATCTTACATATGAATGATACATGCCAGAAAAACTTTGAAACTACTAGTAATCATTAACAAAAAGTATGTTTTTCTCTGCAATTCCTTTACAAACCTGACTGTTGAGAAGATATCTCAGACAGAAAAAACTCTGTCAGATTGTATACTGCATGTTCACCATGCATGTTTTTTTTTAATCTGAGGTATAATTTATTCCTATTTTGATACTAAAGTCAAAAACATCCTTAACTTCTGAACTGCATACAGGGAGAAGGATGATCAGGAAAAAAATACAAAACTAAATTACTTTCTCAATCATCTGGAAAAGGCACTTTTTTTCTTTAGAATTGAGCTCTGAGAGCAATAATGAAGAGCCAGAGGCTGCCCAAAGGTGTAACAGAAAAAATCCAACAAACTAGTGAGTTTAGTGTGGTTACAGTTCATGGATAGATCACCAGAACTGTTATCAGCAGTGACAGTTCAGTTCTCCATCACTGGCAAATTCAGCTAGATAATAAAGGATGTGATTCACTGGAAAAAAATGAAGATAACTAATAAGCTATAGCTGACTTGAAACTATGCAAAATCTGTCTGTGCATGCAAATTGTTTCCTCCTTATAATCCCATTTCACTTGAACAAGACTTTGTTCCCTCTTTATTTGTTTTTAATCTGTATTTGTACTCTTTCTTATGCCTGTGGTAACACAAAGCAAAAAACTTAATTCCATGTCACACCTCTCTAGCATGACGTAAGTTTGCTGGCAGGATGGGAGAGCTAGTACTGATACACAGCTTTGCTTAGTGTGGTGCAGAAGTTTCCAGCCTGCTAAAGTGGTGCACAACAGCAATAGAGCTGCAAGCTCTATCAAGGCGGAGGCATTTCATAGAGCTGCAGACAGACCCTTCAGATAAGTACTTGAGTGCAGAAACATCTTGGCTTTCCAACCTGTCTCGGTTTGAAAGACAGGTGTCTGCTTAAGGAAGGCAGCAGCCTCCCTTGGAATGGAAAAAAAATGCAACTCCCCTACATCCGAATTATTATAATTTTGAAATTAAGGGGCTTTCAGGTAAAGATATGGGGAATAGGAATAACAGTTATTTTACTAAAATATATATATATATATCAAAGCAATAATACAAAAACCACTGGCTTAAGCTGGCAGTCAGGGTATGACCTGGCACCCTGCCAGGCAGGGTGGTGGTAGCAGTCCGGTTTGATGAGAGCTGCAGTTCTCCTTGAAGTAGTCCTGTTGAAAAGGGTGATCTTGTAGAAAAAGTCTGGTCCTCCTCGGGAAGCCCGAGTGGTTCTGTAGCTTTTGTCCTCTGGGAATCCTGTGGAAAGGCTGTTCCTGTGGGAGTCCAGTGGAAAAGGCTCTCTCTTTGCTGCTCCAAAACCCCAGACTTTATTCTGGTGGGAATGCTTGTGTCCTTCCCCCTGGGCGGAGCATCTCACAGTGGGATGGTGAGTCATAGGGCAAGGCCTTGATGGGCCATTAACAGGAGATAATCAGGAGCCAGTTACCTGTGAGTAATGCAGGAAGGCCTTGCTGGGCCCATTAACAGAAAATAGTCCAGAGGGAGGAGGCAGGGAGCACCATCCCACCTGGTCTCAACAGCTCATGAAAATGGCAATAGAATATTTTATGGGGCCCATCTTACACTATAACCTAGGACACAACCTCTGCCAAAAACTAGCTCTTTTCAAGGTCTATTCCCCTGCCTGAGAATGTGGGACCAGCATAAGGAGGCAAAAAGCCTCTGTCAATGAATACCTTGTTGTAGTGAAACACGCAATAAGTGAATGTACGTTAAGTAGAGGACATGGATTTGGATGAGTGCACTTGGTGGTACCTGGCCGACAGATGAACAGATTGGTGTAGGGGTAGAACTGGGTTCCCACTGTGTTAAAGCTCTGCCATTTCAACTGTTTGTGTGGAAGAAGCAACTAAGAGAATACAGAAATGTGTCTCCCAGTGCCCATGTAGGCTACATCTGGAAGCTATTGCTTCTTGTCACCAACAGTCGTGTGGCTGGAGCACAGGACTCATCTCACCTAATTTTAATATACGTAAGTCCGAATTATGTGAAAATCCCTGATTTAATTTTCTAGAGGGCTGATCACTGTTTTCTTCAGTTTCTTTCTGGGTGGGTTCACAGCTACAAGTTTTGCTTGTGTTTCAGGTCCAAATAAGCTCAAATCTCAAAATGAAACACAGTCAAAACCGCCAAATTTTTTCTGGTTCATTGTCAAAATCATGTGAGAATGCAAAGCATAAATCAGCAAAGGAACACTCACAACTGTGCTTAAGGTTCACTCAGAAAGTCCAATATTCTTATTAAACATGAAATCACATGAATTTTACATAAAGTGAAGTACCAGAGAATATGTTCCTCATGGCTCCATAAATCTCATTTTAGCACTTCATACTTCATTTTATCTGAAAATTGGTCTCATTTCAGTTGTCTAGACTGAATCCAAAATTTCACTGAACCTGGTGATAATTTGATTATATCCTAAGAATCAGCTTTGGAGTTGGATCCACTGGACCAACTGAATAGAGGAGAATGTTTGATGCTTCCAGAACCCTTTCACAATACAACTACTCCATCTTTCTTAGACTGGAATATTTAAGAAAAGCAAGAATATCAACAAAAAACTCATGTGTCCTTTTCTCTTGCTTCCTCATGAGTGTAGTCTCTGTAGTTTCTGTGTCTCAAGAGAGTACCCCAAGTCTATATTTATTTATGCTTTTAATTATCTGTTGTGTTGTAAGATATTTTTTACTGCATGTAAATATATATATCAAATATTCAAATATCAAATTCATTTAATAGTAAAAAAATACGTGTCTAAAAGATGAGGAATTCATTGTCCTGTGCATGTATGTGTTCCTGTGAGCATTTCCCTTCCCACTGGCTTCATTGGGAGTCACAATGACCAGCTTACACTACTTAGTTCATTTGATATGAACTATATTGCGCAGATGCTACAGATCTAAACATCATCATTTACAGTTTTCCCTATTAGGAGAATTTATATTTCTACCCAAAACTGCTTTTTAGGGTAGTTCTAAAGCTTCAAGGACAATGCTGGCTACAAGTCTGGTTTAAGACTTGTATTTCTCAAGTCCAGCACTATAATATGTTTTCAAAAACCACACTGAAATAAAATAATAGGGAGGAAATATTTACATTTTGATGAGCTAGTATTGGGGGTGAAACAGTTATTTTCCCTACTGTTGTTGTGTAATTTTTCTGCAATAAGAAGTAGCTCAAATGCAGAAACACTGGAGTCACTGCGAACATTTAATATGATGACTGATTATTTAAAATATGCTGTGAAACACTTTGAGTTTAGAAATACTTATGCTCTGAAGACTATCGTGAAGAATGGCTGCATTCCACAGCAAGAACAGTGTTTGGAAAGCTCAGCTTACTCCAGCCTACTCACAATGATAATAAATTGCATGTATCATACACTGAATGCACAGTTTTTATGCAGGTGTTTTTGGGGGGTTGGGGTGGGTTTTCTTAATTTAAAAATTTTCCTGGCCACTTCCTTCCCACCCCTAGGAACACATAGAAAAATTATTTTGTTATTTCAGCCCCTAAACTACAACTGTTGCGTTATCTCTGCAACAGGGATGGAAATCCTGATTTTCCAGTATGTTCTGTCCCTAAGTACCCTGCTCTGTAATGAAACAGGGAAAACTCCAGAATTTCTTTGACCTCGATGTTGATAGCGCTAACCCAGCTACCCCTGTGCTTCTCTTTGCCTATTTCACTGTGTGGGAGAGAGCAAAACCAGGTCACTGTGTAGTCTTGGAAGGTCATATTGAAGCTTCCAGGCTCCTACATTTACCTGGAACAAAAACAAGGAGCACTTTCTTGCTGACACCTTTTTGGAGAAAACTGGTTATGGTGTCATTACTAAGATAAAAGGCTCCTGCAATGCTGACCTTGACAGGAGCAGCTTTGGGGGTTGCTGACATGAATGAACGACCATGTACTCCTCCCCCTCCTTTTCCTCTTCCAAAATACAATTCCTTTACTCAAAGGGAAGCAATGATGGAGAAGAACATGGCTGGGTTATCTATGTCAGCCCATCTTCCTCTTAAAGCCTGAACCATTATTTGCTCACCTGTTTAGACACTGTTTTTCCTACTCACCATTGCAAGTTATCAGGGAATCCTTTATCCATAGTGACTCAGTTATTAGGTCACATCTAAAGGGCTACACAGACCAGGGCTAGGCCATGAAGTCAAGTACAGCAGGATTTTACCTTGACAAATTTTTCACCCAGACTGACTGTCACTGACCTACATTACAGCTGGGACATCATCAGGAGCTGGCATGTTGGGTATTTGTCTCAGTATGATGGTTTGGAGGCAAAGGAGTAAAGAGCCTTTAAATAATTTATGCACCAGAGGTGACAACAATATCTGACCATTTTATTTACTAGCATAGATATAGTCAAAGTGCTTTAAAAGATTAAATACATGTTTCTCATAACACTGCATGAATCTATCAGGGTTCAAAATGATACACAGTTTTTATAGATGCGCACAGCCTAATTCGCTTCTCAGAAAAGAACATTTCATTATAAATTTACCAGCATGACCAAAAGCTTCCTCAGAAATATGTCGAAATACTGAAATCACTGTTTATTTGCCAGGCAGAAGAAAAACTTACAGAGCATGAGATGCAATATTTCTGGCAATGTAAAATAAGTGTTGCAAAATTAAAGATGCTGCAAATTATTTCCTATAACTTTGTTCTATGCTATGCATTTTGTCTGAAATATTTCAATTAGGTGAAACTCAAATTTTTCTCACAACTCACACTGCAATGTAGTAAAAAGAAAAACCTCTAGTTTAGCTCTGTTTTTCATCGCCTTAAACTCTACTGAGCTAACTGCATTTATCTTAGGAATGTAGTCAACAGAGCATTTATTCATATTAATGTTCAACATATTTAAGAGGTTCATCTGCTTATTTTTTGATTATTTTCTCAAACCAAAAGCATGGGAATTGTGCAAAACTATATGCAAAACAGAGAGACTTTGTCAGAAGCAATTTGGGTGTAAATTATTTCTGTTTTGTTTTGTTTCCTTTTTAATCCACGAAAGCCATTAGTACTTAATAATACAGTGTAATTCACTGATCCCCCTAGGCAAGGCAAGATTGTAGGCACAAAAATGTTGAGGAGAGGAGTGTTAAATGAGGGCATCTTACCTCAAAAATTATGCTCTCAACAACCAATTTACAAGATAAAAGTGATTTTTCTCCTCCACCCTTTAGGAAGATAGGTAGCATTTCTTTTCAAAGGGATTTCTTACCTCTTGGTTCATTATCTCAAATCTACTTACAGGCATTTCTGTGCAGCAGAGAGTAGGGCTTAAGCCACAGTCTCTGTTCCCCTCTTCCCTCTTCTCAACACTTCTCGATTGGGCAGATTGTTGCTTTATGTTCTGGTTTCTGAGACTCCCACTGTCTCTGTGCATCATAAGGTGAAGCCTGCATAGCAAAAATAAAAACAAAAACCTGGAGCTGGAAGTTCCACTCACTTGCACAGCACTCAGAAACTTCCAAAGCCACAAGGCACTGTGCTATGGACTGCAACACTTTCTTACCCATTGCCTTTTTGTAGAAAAAATAACCTCCACCAAAAAAACAAACCCAGAATTTCCGAAAAATAGATTAGGTTTGCCTTCTGCACATCTGATATGAAAAAAATATAAAATGAACCACCACAAAACTGCTTAGTAAAATAAAATCCTGGATAACTCAACTCACAAAACCAACACAGAATATGCTTTACTTACTGTAAGGGGTTCTTAAATTCTTTTCTGTTCAGCACTTTTGATGTGACATCAACAGCTTCCACAGACACATACCTGTAGCAGTGCTGGCCCATCCAGTAGGAAGCAAACTAATCTACAACTGAATCATAGCTAAGAACATGGTTATTCACCAAGCAGCTGTCACTGGAAAGAATTCCACAGACTATGGGTAGAATAAGACCTGGTCAGCATAAGTAAGATTGAAACAGCCTGGTTCTTTATGAATCCACATAACAAAAATAATAAAAGTATGTGGAGCGAATATATTCTATTTCTGCTTTGCTTGATCCACAAGCCATCTTGACCATCCCTTGTGTAACTTGTAAAGGAACCACAACTAACTTAGGACTCAAAACTGTCCATTTATTCTTCAGAGCACTTTGAGATGTGGGTTACGGTAGGGCAGAGTATGTATGTCAGTTAAATCACAATCTGTACAGAATACAACTGAAGAACTAAACCCAAGTTGAACTCAGTTGAGTCTGAAATAGGATTAAACTTGGAATATGCTTATTAGGAAGAGCAGTTTAAATGCTAAACACAAGTGCCATGTCTCTGTGACTGACCTGATAAGCATGCAGAGAATCTTTCTAATTGTTTGGACATTGGTGGGTTTCTCTTTAGGTCACTAATTTTTATAGATGCTACATGCTTCAGCTAGATAAAAAATTATACTTGTTAGACTTCAGGAATGAGAAAAAGAAAAAAGACACATCATCCCAACTAACTAAAGCCAAAAATCCTTCAAGAAATTAGCAAAGTAGAATAACATGGTGTGAATTATACTGGGCTATTTATTTATTTTGTTAGTTTGATGGGGTAATACAAACCCATCATAGATAAGGTGATTACAAAACAGGAACCGCAGCCAAAGTCCTGGCACAAACTACTAAAATCTCCACCTCACTTTTGTCAAGATCAGCATCACTCCCAAGCCGAATTTCATAAAAAGGATACACCACTTGATAACAGAGCAATGAGAAAGGGATCACTGGAGACTTAGAGTCTGGCAAGCAAATTCTGGGAAATTCTTTTGAAAAAGTGACTAAACTGGAAGCTGAGAGCGGCGTTCCCGAGCTTTTAAGGGGATCTGTATCATGCACATAACACTCTCATCATAGAAAATCAGGTTTTGTATCAGTCAACCATTATTCAAAACTCAAAAATTACAAGTGGATCTTGGTTTTTATATATATAAAAAGCCATGGCCAAAATCAAACTACTAAAAAAACCAAAGAAAGGAAAAAACCCAACAATAACACACAAAAAAAAAGTCAAACAAAACCAAAACACCAAGAACAAAACCACAAACCCACATTTTTTCATTATCTAACTTATTCTCTGTGGATTTTTAGTTGGTCATGTTCAAACTGTGCATGAATCATGACCATGACTACAAATGTGATGATGAAATGTCAAAACTAGTTTTCCCTTTCAAACCAAAAGCATCTTGTGATTTTGAGTCACCAGATGCCATTGACATTGTGACATTATCGCACACATTAAATTGCATACTATATTATTAGTTGGGACAATCCATATGGATTACTTCATTCTAATGTCAAACACATTGTTTTGTTCTCCTAGACTGCTCTTACCAAACATTATGTAGTCCCATAACTCCCTTTTCAATTAAGAAAAGAAGTTGCATGTTTTTCTACCTGGTCATGAGGATGTCTACCATAAATTTTATATCATGACAATCATTACTAAACATTTAAAAGGGAAATAATCTGTTGTATAAATTATTTGGTTCAAGACATACATAAATTGCCTTAGAAACAGTAAAATTTGTAAAAAGCTTATGAAAATCAAACAATTGCCATGTTGATGAACATTTACCACACAAAATACTAGTATTCTAATAAAATAGCAATGTTAATTCTTCCACTCAAACCAGAATAAAAAATGAGAATGAATGTTTGTGTCCAAGCATCTCTGTAATACTTATGCTACTTAATAATGAAAATTACCCTGGTTATGATTTGACCTTGTCATAATTTGATCTCAAAGGCTGGTGATCTCTGTACCCTGCAGGAAATGTTTCTCAGTTCTTAGAAGTCACTCTGTATATTAGACAAAGGTGTCTATTTGCAGTTTTTAGTCCTGGAAGGGTGGCAGTCAGTTGAGTGATGGAAAGAAATGCTCAGTGACTGAATAGTGCTTGTATTTCTCATACAATGTTCTATAAGATTTATATAATGCAGTATCAAACTGTCTGTTTTTCCTTATGCTGAAGTTTATTCCCGTGTTCGTTTATTCACAGAGGGTCAAATTATATCAAAGAATTGATGACAGATTCTCCAGTCATAAACATAACTCTTATCTGAGAACAAATTATGGCAAACTGGGAGGAATGGGAAAGGATTTTATTTAGTGATATTATATTAGTTCTCAAATATCTGACTTCAGACTTTGATTTCATCAAACAAAACTATGCTTAACACTTTTTCTTCCTTTTCAGGAAATTGTCAGGATTATAGAAAACTGAAATTTGATGAAAGGTAATATATGAGAAATACATAGCTTTAAAAGGTTCAGTAAAATATGTTATGTCTTAAAAGTCATGTGCTAGGAACAGGTGTAATGTTCTGTTTTTCGATGCTACTTCTCTTCATTTTTTAAAGCTTTTATGTCTATTCCTACCTCACATGTAGATGTAGAAAAAAAAATTCTTTGTATACGAAGGTAAAAACATATTGCAGACACTCAATAAATTTTGAATATAAGCTTCATGTTAAAATTAGTTTCAAATGTAAATTTAAGGGGTTTTATAAACAAGTTTAAGAAGGCAAAGATAAAGTAGAATGTCATTGCAGACATATAAGTACCATTTTAATTAGTAAGATGAAATTAATGATCTCTGAATTGTATATTTGAACACATTTATCAATGTATGTTTGAGAAAAAAGGTACTTGGTATGCCAAGGATTTTTTTTTTCTCCTGAATAATATTTTTAAAAGAGCTTTACCCAGCCATTTTTTATGGGACTCTGCCTTTATTTTCAATCCAAAGAAGATAGAAAATATTTGGTGGGCTAGGTCAAGAAAAGCAAGTCTCTTTTATATTCACAGATGCATAAAGACATTCTGCTCCTAGCTCTGCTTTAATCAGGCTTTTCTAAAATAGGTTATGAACTTACTAAATGTGTTTTTGTTGCCTCCACGTGGAGCAGGTAAGTTCCCAGAAAGAAAAGGAGGGATCAGGTATTCTCTTCTAAAGCACACCTATCCTTCCACTTCCTACCTTATTTCATTTAGTCTGGTCCTTAGCAGGCAGGAGGGCGCAGGTTTCCAGTCCATCAAATTCTCAGAAGATCGTAGACAGCAGCAGCTGCCTGAACTGTGACAACACACCTGTAACGAACAACCTCATGTCACAAAATTGCATCCAGACCAGTTGTAAAGTAGCAGAAATGTAAATACCTTATTCAAAACTCTCCCAAACAGGTACAGAAATCTAGACAGCTGTTTCCCCCTGGTTGTAAATCACCTGTCTACATGCCATCTTAACTCAGGGCTGTGAAGACCATTGTAAAAAAACATGGAGCCTGTACTGTCTTGTAAGAGCAAATCCTGCTTCACTGCATAGCTCAATCTCTGATTAACTTGAGCTCAATAAATTCAATGACATAGACTTTGCAAGAAATTTTTGCTAATCTACTGATGGATCTTTTGTGTCTATGTGTGCATAAGCACATCTGTGTACAACCATCTGTGTCACCTGAAACTTAGAATTAATACCTGCAATGCATTCATGCTCATCATGTGAAATTAAAGACAATCTGATAAACTAAATCTGTTTACTTTCAGGGGCTGCCTCTTGGAGTAAATTCACCAGTGGCATCCAGTATGGAATATACCAGTAAGAACTTGGACATAGTCACATATTAGGAACATCAAACGAACATGGGCTACTGAGAGTGATTAATGATCAAAAAATCAGATCTAAAATCCCTAGTGGATGTTAAATACTTTGACCCTGGCGCTTGACTAGAAGAGCAAATGCCAGCTATTAAAATAGAAGCGTCACTTTTACATCACATTTATTACAGTTCCATATTTTTCTGAGTGCTGTTGCCATCACTCTGACTTGTCATGATAACTTGTTTCTGGCTTTTCCTCTGTTTCTGTTGATCCAAGGAGCTCATTCAATACCCGCTAATAGAGGCAAGGGAAATCTTTCCATGACTTCAGTGAACTCTGGATCAGATCTCACATTTTCTTAAACTTCCACATCCTTTGAGACCCCAGCTCTCACATTTTACCTTAGACAATATTGTCTTCACGAATGGATATTTTTTTACTATGAAAATCAGTCTTTCCCTCTTGTTGAGGAAAGTGATGCCAGCCCCATTATTTATATCACATTTAGCAAACCCACAGGAGTTAAGCAAATCTGGAACCCTCCAGGAGATTGACTGCCTTGATGAGTGTAGCATAAGTCACCCAGGCTGAGGCCATTCACTCAGTTATTTCCGTGTGTAAATATTAAGTTACAATATACTGTAATGGATCTAACAGTGCCTGCCCCAAGTCAGGTGCAACGAGCTCTGGTTCAGTACCAACAGTTACACATGCACAGCACCCTTTGCTTGCACATGGACATGGATTATCTCAGACACTTAGACCAGGTTCTCTGTAATTTCACATCCCTGGGACACCACTGCCTTCTTTTGTTGTAGTCTAGCTCTTGCAGGTGAAATTGCTCCCAGCCTGTAACTGCTTGACTTCACCTTTGCTGGAGAAGGGATGGGATATGGGAACCACACAGACCACTTGGAGAAGGGTGTTTGTTACTGCTGAAATGGCTGACTCTTCTGAGCTTAAAAACAGATCTGCCCTCCCTTAATGGTCCTCTTTTCAGTTAGGAAGATTATTAGCCAAACATGTGGTTGCATTTTGTGGTTTTGGACCATGAGAGGAGGGGGATGGTGAGACAAATTATTTAGTACATGAGGCACCTTACAAACTCTTGTTTGACAAGGGCCACTTGTTTCCATGGATTGTCTCTGAACAGAACACACAGAACTTCTGTGCCATCACTTTATAAACAGTAGGGCAAAAAGTCTATGTTTTCCATATTGCTTATCTTACAGAGAGAAAAAGCAGTAATATTTCTTCCACCTTCCCCCAAAAATACAAAATTACTTTTTAATCTGGCCAAAACAGAAAGGACATTACACCTTAAATCATATATTTTTATGAATTTGCTACTAAAATACCAGTGAACTTCCTAATGCAAAAAAATTAGCCAAACTGCTAACAGGAGCTGTTTCTTCACATGAAAAGCCCTGATTTAGTGATTTTTTAAAATGTACACAGAGGCATCAGACTTTTGTATCTAAAAAACTTTCATACTTGCATTCTTTCATTATAAAAATAAATATTTTTCACGATATAAATATGTAAAGAAAGCTCTGAAACTTCTTTATGTCTAATTCATCCAATTTGATGTTGCTTTCTAGTAAGTTACAATCATTATTTTCCCTGAGCTCCTTGGTTCGGTCATGATTCATCAGTTCTCAGACTAAAAGGAGTTTTTACAGCTGGGTCATAAACCAAATCAATGGAAATGTTGATGCAGTATTAACTATATCAATCCTAACAGGTGTCTCTATAATAGCCCTTGTAAAAGAAACACCTCTATGCAGCTCACCAGCAGGCTCCAAGGCGTGTGCAGAAGGAGGGACCAGGGAATAATGAGTAATTAGGGTTTTCAATAACCAGAGAGATAGGTTCTTTCAATTTTCGTCCATTAAAAGTCACACGTGTAAGCATTGTGGTAATACAGATCTCAGCTGCACACTTCCAGTAAACTCATGACAAAATATTAAAAATCAGCCCCAAAGAGAAATTGTAATCTTCCAATTAACTTACTCATTATATGCAACCCCATGAGCTCTGCCACATACTCACACGCAGGTGTCAATGTAAGGGGTTTTTAGCAAAGAAAATGGTGTCTGTTGGAGTGATTGGTAAGAAAAGATGCCACTGATCTGACATATTTATTGTTTAAATCACAATTTAGGAAATGTCTCTGCACTGTGTGTGGGAAGCCCAAGCTGAGAATTCCCTGGAAAGGTGACCAAGAGCCCACTGCAGAGAGCACCACCACAGCCCTCGGAAGTGCCTCAGGACAACAGTCTCTCACTAGGAGCCCTTTTGGGGTGCACTCCTGCACATGGAGTACACTGCTCTAGGAAGTTGGTATTGTGGTGCTATGTGCTTTATATTTTTTTTCATTTTGGAGCTTTCCTAGCCATTAAAATCTCCCTCTGATTAGTGCAACTCCATCTGTGCCACATGAATGAGCCCTTGCCACTTTTCTCCTTGTCCCTTACTTGTCTTGCAACCCTGCAGAGCCATAGCATCTTCCTTATGCTTTGGACAACTGTATGTCTGCATATGCTAGAAGGATGTGTTAGTCAAGGCAACTGATTTCTCCCAGAGGCTGAGGCACCTCCAGTGGTGATTAGTCAAGGTTTTATTAACTCTTGTATGAGTCACAATGGGCTAAAAGTTATGATTAATTCAATTTCTAATGAAATGATAACCAGTAGCAAAAAAAAAAAGACTGCAGTGTGCAGAACACCTGCTCCTGGTCAAAACCCAGGAGCCTTTGTATAAGAGAATTTAAAAATGCAAAAACATTTTTTCATTTCTTATATTGTTTCTGTCTACCACAAAATACAGCCATTTGTCCTAATCTCCAGAAAGCAATTCTCCCAGTGAAATATTAAACAAATTAATTGTGAAACACAGAAAACGTGTGTTCTGTCAGTGTGGTGGTGTTTCCAAGAAGTATGCACATCCCTTTGAGCACAGCACTTAACAGGACTGGGATGAGGCACAAAGGCCCTTCCCCGAGTGCCACACACCTAACATCTCCCGAAGCTTCCAAGCAGACAAAAGCCCTTGTTCCTTGCTGCAGTCTCCTCCGTTGTGCCTCACAGCAGCAATGTCCAAGCCAGGTCAATGGGACACAGAAGCAACATCATACTTGCTGACTTCTTTGGAAGTTCTGATCCCTTTAAAGATATTGTTCCAAGGTCTGCAATGTCTCTGAAGACCATTACATAGAAGTCCTACTCTGTAGATTAATATGATATTGCACAATAAGTTTACAAACTGAATTCATGAAAAATTCTAAGCAAAAAGAATAAAGTTTCCTCATCAGAGATTCCTGGATAGCTTGATTCTTTGCTGGTGGCATGCCTGGGGTTAGCCTGGGAGGGAAAGAAGAGAGAGGGAGGAGGCAAGAAGCACAGCAAAATAGGTTGCTGGAGAGTCTGTTGGGAGCTATTTAACTTGGATGAAAACATGACTTCCAGAGAGGCAGAAAGGAATAAAACTCCTCCTTCATGAAAAACAGATAAAGAACTCTCTTTTCCTGCTGTTGCGGTGTCTAAGCCCACATTACACCCCCCGTGTTGCTATGAAGTGCTCTCTCCCCACATCACTGTGCCAGAAAGTTCTCCCTTCATCAGGACCCCACTGGCCCCTGGTCCTCTTCCCGCTCCCCTCCCCCTTCCCACTGGCCCCTGTTATGTCACTCAACCTTGCTTCTTCCCCCTAGCCCTCAGATTATTGGTTATTGATGCTCTGCCCACCCCGAGACCCCTCAAGATAAAACCACGTGTGGGTGACTGTTCAGGGTTCTTTGCCTCTGTTCCCTCTGGGTGCGTTTGTTCCCGGTCCATGGTGCAGACCCAATAAACGCCTCGGAATTGCACACAAAGAATCCCTCCTGCCTCTTCATCTCCAGGACGTGCACAGACTGTGTGTGTGTGTGAGTGGCTGCCTGTGCCCACCTGCAAGGCTGAGGCTGTGTGCACGCGTGGGGGCTGGCGGGGCACCGCCAAAGCGTCTCCATGAGGGACCCTGTGGGAAAAATGCAGCATTGGTCCATTGACGCCACACATTGCGTTATCCTACTTTTGGTGTACTCCAACACAAAGCCCCTTCAGGCCTCATTAGCACAGCTAGAGCTCCCTCTTCTGATTTACTCCCTTCTCCTTTTTTGGGATATGGACCTTAATATTCTCACGAGCGATGGCAGGAGCACCCAGCTGGAGCCTCCACTACTGAGGTGGTGTGTTCCATATCCCATCTGTCAGCATCAGACTGTGATTCACAGTGATATAAAACCGAGGGATGCAAAATCTGGAACTGCATAGAAACAGTTCAACTCAATAGGCTTCTTTAGACATGTTCCAAATATTTGTGCAGTAGGCTAGAACCAAAAGTAGAAATACCATCTCCAGAGTAAAACTACCATTTGGAGGTAGTCACCCACTGAGGCTGCCTCAGAGTAACAAGTGCTTCCTGTGTGACTCTTTTCTAATCCTTGTGCAGGACTGAGGTTTCCTTGAGGACCTGAATTGAAGAGGTCCAAAGAATTTGGATTTTTCATTTTTCATTTCAAAATTTTTCATTTTTCTCTAATAGTAGCAAGATCCTACACAAATTCCAAACCAGAATAATTTGGCAGCCTCTCACAGCTAGAAATATTATTTTCTTTCAGTAAGAAAAAAATTAAGTACTACTTGACGCTCATATTTTTATCATCTTGACATTATAAAGCCCAAAGGATAGACTAGCAATTCCCTTTTTCTGCTGCCAGCATTGGTCTGCCTTTGATTTCCACTATGCTGTGCCTAAATGTGCAAGTGCTCTTCGGAGAGGCCTGATAAAAAGATATGAAGCATGAGGAGTCTGTTCTTCACTGTTTCTTTGGAGGGTGAACTCAAAATGGGGAGTTGCACACTTCTTAATGAGCCATTCTGTTTTCAAGGCCTGTTCCTGTAGCATTAGCTCAGTCTCTCTAAAATATAAAGTTAATACTAAGGGGGAAACATTCCCCACTGTTTAATCCCCTCTAGCACTGCATCTGAAATCTAGCCAAGTATCACATGTGTACAGTGTTCAGTGTATACAGAATGTATATGAAGTCAGCAAAACACAATTGCAGGGCTTCTATTGAGAAAAAAACAGGCCTGACCTTTTGACAGAGAAAACACTGCTTTCTCACCCAGTTACATCAAACTGGCTTTATATTTCATCAAGCATTTCGCTTTGAAATGCCTTTTCATTTTCTTTTTCTTCTTCTTCCTTTTTTTTTTTAATCACTATTTTAAGATTTTTCCTGATCATCCAAAACCTGCGGGAATAATCATAATGTTCATAATCCTTCCCCTGCAACCCTCCTTCTGCTCCCTCCCTTTCTTTTTTTAGCATGTTGGCAGCCCTGATCAATGTTGATTCATTGAAGGGAACAGAATCTGCAAACTCTTCGGTAACACTAGACAAGCTGCTACTACAAGCAGCTGCAGTTGCAGTTCGCATCTCACTGGGGGTTTTTCAGAAAACCCACCCACAACACACAAGGGGAATTCTCCCGGACAAGCTGCAGGTGCTATGGATATTTTCATTTAATATTCATTCTTGCAATTCAGCACATTTGTAATCCATGTGGTAAACTGTTACTTACATTTCTCCCAATGGACCACGACCAGATGTTGAAAATAAGAAGTCCGGTGGAGATATCACTTCTTCTCCTCTTCGTTGTAAGCCATTTCAATGGGCTTAAAACAAATCTGTTTTCTCAGGACAAAAGAATGTGTTTTTATATGTAAAGACACTTTTGTTGACATTAAGAAATGATAAATATATCCAGAAATTACAGGCACCATGTAGATTATGAAGTGCTTTAATTGGATGACTGAACTTTGGTTTATTAGAGAAAATGTACTCTTTTTACATGGCATCACCATCATATTGTTAGCTAAAAGGCCAAAAAATGAATCACAGTGGAATACTACATGAATTCATAGATTGATTCTGTATATCTCACAATGCTTTCTCAGAAGGCTTGATTTTACCAGTGTCAGGAGATACGAATTTCTGAAGCTGTTTGCTAATTTGTTCTGTTTATTTGTAAGCTTTTTTTATTAGACTCATCACCACAGTGTTTTTGTGTTCTGAAAGCATGACAGAGCTAGTAATTTTTTGGAAAAAAAAAAGAACTAATGCTTTAACTTTTTACATTTGAATATTTACCACAGATTGGTTGGGCCTTTTTGTTTATTTTTTTATTTGTTTGGGTTTTTTAAAAGACAAAAGAAAACCACAGCATTTTTATCTGATGCAGTTTTAGAAACAATCCTCCACACTGTACACCAATGACAGTAAAGAATCTGCTATTGTCTTTGTTTTCCTGTACTCTGCCCATTCATAATACCTCTAGGTACATTCCAGTATTTTAAATAACGTCAAAACTTTCATTAACAACTCTTCCCCAGAGAAGCAGGGGTGAGAGGACAATCACCTAAAGCCTCAGGTACAAAACTGTTCATGTTTCTTTAAATTTTTAAGGTAAAAATGTTATTCTGCAAAAGAATGTCCCCAGCTTCCTAACTTATGCATGTATCCCAAACTCATAGACACTGACAGGACAGTAGATACAGGTAAGAAAATAGATGGTTCTTTCCTTGGACATCTTTGAATTTTGAAAAGATTTTCATATTTTTCTCAGTGTGGAAACCATTCTCTATTCCATACTGAATATTTTCCTGTTCCTAAGGGCCCTAGAAAAAAACAGGGTTCCATATAGCTAAAGGATGTACAATTTTATTGGAATAGATAACTGTTGTCCTAAAAATCTGTCAACAGAAGTTCAATCTCATTGAACAAAGTCATACTCCTCCTGGCACTTCTGAGTCAGAAAAAGAACAACATCTTTACTGAATCTCCCTGAGAAGACAGTTTGAAAGATTATAAAAATCTGGTGAACGACAACACCACACTGATGCATTTAATTGGTTTATTAGGGCCTCCAAAACTGGTTTCTTTTGCATCTGTCTCTCTAAAGTCAAGAATTCCAGCATAAGCTTAGGTCATGATTAGATTAGTGACCTCATCCCGGTCTCATATTGCAGACATTGGCCGTGACCTCCAGTTTCAGGGCACATGGGGTGAAATCCTAGCTATGCTGAAGCCAGAGGGGCCCAGGCTGGTTTTCTTCTCACATTCTTGAGTCCTTCAGGCTTTGCAGCTGTGCTGCAAAAGGGGACACGTCTGCACAAACCCAAAGGTAAATCGACTGTCCATTCTACAAGAAAAAATGTTCATGAAAAAAGAAAAGGTTTACTTCTTTTAAGGAAAAAAACCCGAAAATTGGGAAAAAAATTAAAACACTTCTAAAGGATTGCTTGAAAATGTTTGGAAGAAAAGGGCGCTTGCCTCAGAAAAGACCGTATATGAAGACAATGGACCCACTATGCAGGGTACCAAGGAAAATCCTATAATCGTGCAGCTACCAAAGATATGCAAGAAATAACATAAGTAGGTATATGGTATATGCTTGAAATCCTACCGTGCCAGGGCTACCGTGGCTTCCTCATGAGAATTACAGATCCGTGTGCTGAGGTGGGAGAGATCCGAAAAAGCTCAAGGGCCCAAAGCACTGCTTTTTCCATATGCCTTACCATTACTGAAACACCTGAGCTAAATAACCTGTGTTAAGCTGCTGTAAAAAAAATTCAATAGCTCTCATTATAGCCCAGAATTTCTCATTTCCTACTTGTGGTGGGATGCCGGTTGCACCCTGGGTTGCTGTCTGGAGCATATAATGACAGTGGTTCAGGGCCCTGTAAAGGTATTCTCTTTTTACAGTGCCAACAAGGTAGTGGCAGTAAAAAAGAGAAGGGGGGAGAAAATCGAACGCATAACAATGTTGGTGAATGAGAAGCATATGTGCTGACAGAGGAATGCGTTCTGCAGGGAGCTGCAGAGAGTTAGTTAAATCCGGATGGTCGATGGGTTCAGAGATTTGACAAGAAGTAAGGAAGGCCAGTGGGAAGGTGACAGGAGACACCAGCACAAAATACAGTTGATAAAAAAGATGGGTGTTTTTACATGTGACTATAACAAGAAGAACATTTTTACAGTATTTTCAAGGGAAGACAAATGTGAAAAGACAATGGCAAAACAGTTTCTAGACTCTGGACTCCATGGAGCTATGTAAAGGAATAAGTATTCAAATGTGCTTAATTTACATTCCATTTTCAAAAATTATGTCTAAGAGTTAAGATGTTATCTACTACTATGTTTCAGTGCCCAAATCTCCTTTAAAAATGGAAATTCAATGTCAGGTCATTTAAACTGTTTGAACACTATTGTGACATCTTTGTCTTTAATTAAACCAAGCTTCTGATGATTCTACTAAGCATGTAAATATTCAATAGAGTTTATTATGTAAATAATTTTAATGGAAATAATGAAGGACTATTTGTTTCAGCAATATAAGCCATAGCTGTGAAATACGAGATTATTGTGTTCATACAGATTTCAGATTTTTTTTTTTTAAATCACGAATTAGCCAAATATAGACTACACAGCTGGTCAAGATGAGATATAAAGATGTTGCCTTAAATTCTTTCATTTCTGTGGTCATCAAAAATGAGAATTCAGAGCAAATATGGAAAGTGAAAAGTAAGAACTCAAGGTATTGTTTGCATGTACTATATACCTAGAGCTTGTTCTGAATACAGATTACTGTAGGGAGGAGTAGTTCACAGAAAAGGTGTTTGAAAGATGTCTCGAGGTGACTTTATGATGTTGTATCCCCCATCACCGCTCTATGCTCAAAGAGGATTCCTGAGCCTTTTCTGTGCCTTTAAACTGAGCCCAAGAGAGAGAAGAGAGAAAACTGAGCGAACTTTTCAGAAACAATTTTGTGCTTCAAGGAGACAGAGATGAGCAGGGAGTTAGTTGCTGCTTTTGCTGGGAAGAAGAGAGGAAGCATCCTTGCGGCTTTTCAGTTTTTTTCGGCTCTGTTACTTCGGAGAGAGAGAGATGGAAAGAGTTTTTTCCTGGGACTTTGGTTTATTTTTTTTCCCTTTTTTTGGACTGCTTCACATCCAAACACATCAGGACTTTTTCCACCGAGGTGGAGGCCCCGGAGGAGGGGGGCCCACCTCGTCCTTGCTCCAAGGAGAGAAACTACCTACGGAAGGACTTAGGAATTTTCCCAGGTTTTCTCTCTATAGCAAGGGGGTTTATTATTTAGCATTGTTACCCTTTTCCTGTGTATTTGTTAAATAAATAGTTTTACCTCTTTCACTTTCCTTTGAGGAAAAAAGTTTATTTTTTCCTGAACCTGGTGGGGGAGGGGTGGTTTGTAACCTGCCTTCTCTCAGAGTATGTATTTCTAAATTTGGCTAAGCCAGCACAAAAGATAATCTGAAATCTAATTAAATATACACTTGGATACCTTGAATTTTATGCAAGACAATGCAAAAGTCCACTATCTTAGTTGTCTTAGATAAAATTTTTGTGGAAAACTTATTATCATCTTCACAGTTTGTCTCTAGTCCCTACTTTAAGTTTTCCTTACTTGTTTCTCTTACCCTGCACCCACCTTCTTTTTTCCTACTGCCTTTACAATGCAACTGCTTCCTAAACTTCATTTTCTTCATTCATGAATCCATAGCAAGCCCTTTTCAACCCAAAATCTCAAATAGCACTCAGATTTCTCTAGATCTTTATTCCATTTTATCCAAAGGGTGTTCATGCTCTCTTGGTAAGATATCACAGTGATAATGTCTGATTGGCAGTCGTTGCTTTCAGTTATCAGTATGAGACTTTGGACTGAAAAGTCTCCGGGCTATCGATTTTTTTTTTTTCAGTTTTAAATTTTCTTGGTCAAGTTCATCATTCACTCAATCACAGAATCTCAGAATCAACTGACTTGAAGGGACCCACAAGGATCATTGAGTCTAACTGCTGGTCCTGCACAGGACAGCAACAACAATCACACCATGTGCCTGAGAGCATTGTCCAAATGCTTCTTGAGCTGTGCTGTGACCACTGCCCTGGGCAGCCTGTTCCAGTGCCCAGCCACCCTCTGGGTGAAAAACTTTTTTATAACATCCAGCCTAAACCTCCCCTGACACAGCTTGATGCCATTCCCTTGGTCCTGTTGATGCCTTATCCTGGGCTTAGAATTAAAAGCCAAACACGGTTAGAGGGGGAAAAGGGATTTTACCTCCATTTTTATTAAGGATCCTTAGATTCAGGCAGGAGCACCCCGCAGGAATGCCCCCCGCAGAGTGATGCACAAAAAATGCACACTGGAGAATGTGCACCAGAGAATGCACACCCACTATGATTTGCATATACAATTATAGACCTTCCACATTAGCATATCTATCATAGATTCCGCAATGGGAGGCTCAAGAGAAGCCTCCTCTTGAGGAATGTCCCCCCTGCATGGGTCTATCAGTTTACAGAATGTGTTCTGGAGAGGACCTTGGGTCTGGGGCATTCTGACCCCCTAACTGCGAGGTTTCCAAGATGTTTAGTCTCTTGGCTTAATGGATCTTTGGGTCTAAGCTAGTTATCAGACTTAGGGAATTACATGTGTGTGGGCTAAAAGCACCTGGGATACATAAAAGCTGCATAAAACTGTATATGAAGTGGGATCTGAGAGGAGTATATGAAAAAGCAAAAAATCATTATGGCATCACTGTCACTGGTCACCACAGAGAAGAGATCAGTGTCTGCCCTCCTCTTCCCCTCACGAGGAAGATGTAACTGCAGTGAGATCTCCCCTCTCTGGAGACTCAGTGAGTCTCCTCCAGGCTGAACAGAGCAAGTGACCTCAGCTGCTCCTCACATGGCTTCCCCTCAAGGTCCTTCACCACTTTCATTGCCCTTCTTTGGACTCTCTCCAGTGGTTTAATATCTTTATTTTATTGTGGCACCCAAAACTGCCCCCAGCACTCGAGGTGAGGCCGCCCCAGTGCAGAGCAGAGCAGGACAATCCCCTCCCTTGCCTGGCTGTCGATGCTGTGCCTGATGCTCCCAGGACAGGGTTGGCCCTCCTGGCTGCCAGGGCTCTGCTGGCTCATGTTCAACTTGCCATCAACCAGTCTAATAAGTAAATCTTAGGCATAGTAGAGGAATTACAGGATTTTCTCTCATTGTAGAAATTCAACAGGTAGTCTCAACAAAGCTTCTTTTGATCTTCTGCTGCACTTTTCTCCTTTCTAAGATTCTCCAATGCAAAACAAACCTTGAAAGCTGAAATTTCTGGACTTTTAAGACTAGTTGTAGAATTTATTATCTTTTTCCATATGCAATCCCACTGACTTCTCCTGTGACAGCATTTGAAAGCAAAAACTCCTTGATTTACATTACATTTAAAGACCTTTGCTCCTGTGGGAGTTTTGAACTAAATAGAGTCCATCAACACTTCTTGAACCTTCATGCTCTTTAGATTTCCCTTGCTTAGTAATGCTAGAAAGTAAGTGGTTCCAATTAAACTTAAATGTCAGTCCTTTGTTTGACCATAATGGTGAAGGATTCAGGCAAGTTCATAATGAATAAAATTTCAATATCATTTTGATCTTGCATGAAAAAATTATCATTACTCAGTTTAGATCCTATGAAACTCCCAACACATCTGGCAAAAAAGTTAGTTCTTAATTTCCAAATCTCTGTATACTCCACAACATGTGTGGATGTCCAAACCTGCTCCAGTGAAATTCCACTTGAATAGAGCCTTCAGAAAGTGAATGGATCACATCTGAGAAAGCTCAATTTCAAGGGCACGAAGAACTTTGCAAACTGAAGCCAAAAGATATGATTCATATCAGATAAAGTATGAACTGCTTCTGCAAATGTAACCCTTGAGGATACCTAATATTGCTTATGAGGAGATGGGAGTCCAAGGAATAAGGTCAGAAGAACTTTGTAACTAGGGAAAAAGATTTAAAAATGTCAAGAGAAAACTGTCAATGGGAAAAAGTTTCACAGCTCTCAACAAAAAGTCAAAATATTCTTCTTGGAACTTGTTAGTATATACTTTTTAACTCCCATTTGGATTGTCTGGGAAAAACTCAGGCTCAAAATGCTCTGAGACATTCTTCATAATTGTCTGAAGGTGAGGGTGGCCTACAAAGTGTTTCAATTATCAAAGAAAATATACCAGCACATTTCCCTTCAGCACACGTGGGCTTCAGTTCAGCAGAGCTCTTGATTTGGTGTATGAGCTCTAAGGGTTCCTTCACTCAGCTCTCATTGGAAGAAAGGAAACCCAAGAAAAGCTGTGAGACTATTTAGTCGATGAGTTACCCAAATGCTGTTAGCTGCTGGCTATCTCACGATTTTTAATCAGACTTTTTTTGATATGGCTTCACATTTCTACAGAAAGGTTGGAAACACTCAAGTCCCATTGAGGATAGAAAAATATATGGGGACTGCTTTTCTTTCTGCAACATCATTTTCCTCTGTGCAAGTAAAGATTACCATTTGAAGCACAAGGGAATAAAAAGACCTGTTAAACAGTTAACTCTCTTTTGTCTTAGAAGAAGGTGGAATAATACTCTGACTAAACAATGGATCAATTTTCCAGAGACAAAAAGAAGGCAGATTTAAAACCAAAATTTGTAATTAGACAAACAAAAAATGAGTGCATTTACGGCAGATATAGCTGCAGGTCCAAATGATGTGATTTCACAAGCATTAGTTAAAGGCATTAAATTAACTGACATTCTTAAAAATGAAGGAGATTCCTGAGGATTAGGAAGTGGCAAATACAACTCCATTAGTTTAAAAAGGGTCAAGAGATTAAAGACCAAGAAACTGAGACCAGGGAGTTTAACATCTGTTGAAGGGAAATCTTGGAAACTTTAAACTATGCAGTAGGAAGAACACCTGGGAAAGTGGTTTTGTTAAGCAATGTGGAATCAAGCAGTTTGTGTTTAAATAACTATAAATGCCAGCAATTAATAGACCTGATCTGCTAGAGTTACTCGAAAATAACATTCTTGTGATAACAGAAAGTGAACTTATTGGCTGTACATAGCAACACTCAGTGAGACACTAGAATGTATAAAAGAAAGATGAGGCAATAGGCCAAAACCCATGCTGGATAGTAATGATGCTGAAAAATGTGGAAGAAAGTTTGTGATCTTTTTAAATTATGAAAAGATTCAAATTGGAATAACTGAGTGGTCAGTTTGGGTGCTCTGTAATATATAATATAATTGTAAAACACTATCAGTGTAAATTTATTAAAAATAGAATTCAAGCATAAAGTAAATCTTGAGAGTGTAAAGCTGGGTTTGTTTATGCATTGTATCATTATACCATTACTCATTTAAAAAAAATGGATTAGGGGGAGGAATTTCAAATGTACATTGCGATGCAGTCTTGCTTTTGTGTCTTCCAATGATTCTTTCTGATTTTCTCCAATTAAAGCTTGTTTGGAACTACACACTCAGGGTTTGAAATAAAAATAATTTCTATCTGTGTTTTTGTATTGAACACAACAGAGTTTCGGTAAGGACCGGGACCCTTAAATAGGAAGTCTATGAAGTATTAATCAATGACTATATATGGGATTTTTCTCAACAGTGGCAGTGTACAAAAGCATTACATCTCTCTAGCTTTAAATCCCGGGGTGGCTTTGAGGAAGGCTAGAAATCCAGGAGCACCTGGGCTCCAATCCCAGTGCTGCTGCAGATGCCTTGTGCTGGTGAGTATGTTCCTCTACTGCCTCTGTTTTAGTTTTCCCTTCTGTTAAACAGAGATAATAAGCCCAGCAGGTTTTATGAGGTTAAAGGTGTTAAAGTTGAGAATTCCTGTAAAAGCATGGAATGAGAAGATATATAGAAATACAAAATATTCTTCTTCAGAAGAAAATGTGTGGCATATTAAGCACAGAAGGAGTTGTCATTTGGTGTGAATCAGAAGGAGACCTACTGTCTCAGGTTATAAACTTTTTGACAAGGCTTGCGTATTAATATGTTTCCAGATGCATTTGACCTCTTTCTGCTGTGCCATCATCAAGCCTGTTACTGAAATAGGGATATTAGCTAGGATTGAGTAAGGAAAGAAAACACGGCACAGGTTTAAGTCCCTCTGCTGCTTCTCAGAGAGGGACATGATATCCTAGGGAGGCCCTGTGCTGTCAGGTGACACAGAATTAGGCTGTCACTAGAAATTCTTATGAGAAACCTTCCCGACTCAGTTATGTGACCAGCTGATCCCTGATGCACCAGTTTCTCTGGCAGATTCTAGGGAAAGGTCTGTCTCCCCACAGCAGAACATCTCGAGCAGAACAACTCCAGCTTGCCTCCAGCCTAACTCTCCAGTGTGATGACTGGCACAATGGGAAACAGGACTTGACAGAGTTCATGAACCCAAATCACCCAGAAGAGCATGAGCCCAGAACTTCCAGCAGAAAGGAGATGGAAACTCTTTTCATACACTGTGGTGAAACCAAATGAGGATTTTAAAGAATAATTAGATGAATAGGAAAGGAAGCTTCGGTCAAAAAGTCTGTTTTAAAAGCAGATTTTTAAACAGATGCATTACGACTCTGTGAAAAAAGATACTTTTTTCAGTCGCTGGATGAAATGCCTCCCAAAGCACCTGTTTTATGTGTTTATGCTGAAAGGAATACAAACTTTAAGTATTTTTTTCATAACTTTTTAACCTAAATTCTGTCTCCCAAAATGCAGCTGTTTGCAGTGTTGATTCAATCAATATTTTTCAGTATAATCTCTATGTTTTTCCCTTTGTTCAACAATGCAGAGGGGGCTAAAACAGGGAGCACAAGCTATCCAAATTAGTTATTTGCCCCTAAGTATTAATTTGAATTCATCGGTTCTGAACTGTGTTTGCTATTTTTTTTGACCTACATGACACCTGATGTTTTTTTGAGCACAACACAGTTCTTACAGTTTTTTTTTTTAACATTGTGTGTTCATCTCTATTTCATAAATCAATCTCAGACAAAAATATGGTATTTCCTGAAAACAAAACCCTTGCTTCCACTACTTCCCTGTCCATAGAACCAGATATAAATCAACATAGCTTCATTGACTCCAAGTGGGTGTACTGATTTTAAAGAACTAAAACTCTGGGCTGTGATATACTGGAGTAAACTAGCTTCTTATACTCTGGTCCACATTCATCTCATTTTGCTTTTTGTAACAGAGACACTTTCACTGGCAGCATGCTCACATCATCTACAGTCTGTTAATAGAAAAATAGCTGTTCTAGAAATATGAAAGACAGATGTATTGGCAGAGATTTTACCTGTAGTTGCTTTTTTTCTGGACATGTCAGCTTAGGGTGCTTAGGTTGCCATCTTGCACAGCTCAGATCAGTACCTTAAACTGTGTGATGAATCTGATTTAGATTAGATCTGATTAGATCTCTTGTCCAGGGTTGCTGAGGGCAGGTGAGATTCAGCTTCAAGTTTAGGCATTTCAGTGTAGATGTCTAAAGAAAAGGATGCAAGGAGTGCTCCTTCACAATAAGTCAGGTCAGTCACTGAAAATTACTCTTAGGTTTATGTGAGGAAGACAGGGCAAATTTTTTTTTCAATACACAGAGCACATTTAGCATGTCAAAAGCTGGCTGAATTTCCTATATTCTCCAAAGAACACAAAAATAAAAACCCTAACTTTTAAGAAAAAAAATATTTTTGGCTTATAAAAGTTCTTGTGTGATATTTCAAATTAAAAAAAAACCCCAAACACCTAGTTTTGTAGCCTTCTGCTTTTGACTGGAAGTTCAGGTTCCCTGGCTGAACTTTCTCTCCTAACTAGTAAGGTGGTATCCAGCCCCAGTAAGAGGATGTGACTCATATCAGGTCCTGCAGGAAGTAATCCTCTGAGCTGTGGTATTACAGGGCTTGGATCTTAGGATGCACTAAACTCATCACCGCAGGGAGAAAAATCCAAGTAAAATATTGTGATTTTCTTAAAGAGGTTTTGGAGGAATTTTTGATCAAAATGAAACAGACAAATACCAAAACACCATATACAGAAAATCACTTTTCACCAACAATACCTAATCCAAAATTTAGACAACAATTTAGACACACTTTCTTGTCATCTTCTGGATACAATAAACTAAAATCCTAATAATCATAAAATGTATATTTTTGGTAGATAACCATTAGTGAATCAAAAAGAACTTCTCACATTTTCCATGTTCACCTGAGTGATAAGCTCTCTGAAATAACATTATGTCTTCTTTACAAGGTTTTTTACAAGAGCTGAAGCACTGTAGGCTGAATTTTGGTCTTATGACCACCTCTCTGCATGTCCAGGAAAAACAGCCTATATTTTACCATCTTAATGAGAGATATAATTTTTGTGGCACTTGAATTTGGTCTGGGTCAGACACAGAAGAGTAACACAGTGAAGGATGAGAAAGATAAGCATCACAACAAGATAAGCTTCTTCCCTCCTTCAGCAACATGGCTTTCCAGTTTAAGTATTTGTAAAAGATTCTTTGTTTTACAAAGAGAAAACTCCACAGCAGCAGAACCAATCTAGCAATATTTTCTGCATTTTCAAAAACATGGAGTTTCTTCATCTGTTGTAAACCAACAAAACTCCAAGTGAAAATCTGACCTGACATTTTAAGTCATGGACAGGCTGTGCAAAATACCAGGAAATGAGAACAGCTGAGCTGGGAAACTGCTGTAAGACCTAGGAATTGTTTTCTCCATTCATGTGATGGGGAAGATAACGCCAACCACCCTCTCCACAGTGCAGTGCTTTACAGACAGAGACTAAGAGGGGCTTTGGGTGGGAAACCTAACACATTTCTTGGTTAAAGCAAGCTGTCAAACAATATCCATGAAACTGTTTAGCTTATTGTAGTTCAATATTTCTTAGGAACAGCCAATGGGAAAAGATCAGAGGTTTAAAGGCTAGGCTACTAAATTTCCTGAAGAATTTGCACCAAATATCCAGTGAAATAATCACACCGAATAAGCATTAGCTTACCAATCTGCATTTTGTTTAATAGCCAAATAATGAAAATTTGATAAGACACGATGTTTTTTTAAGTGAAAAAACCAACTTAATTTACATTCCATATGGGGAAATTTGGGAAAATGGGCAATGAAATGTTAGAAAAGGTGTGAGACCAGCCAAAGCCTTGCTTGTTTTTCCAAGACTGGGTTAGGTAAAAAAAAAAAAAAAAAAAAAGTGTGACTTAAGTCAGAAATATACCACCAGAATTAAGGTTTCTCAGATCTGTCAAGCCAATAAGCAGACAGTCAGTGTATAAATAACAGCCAGACATTTTATTAGTTTTTTTTCCAAATTTTTCAGTTTTCAAGAATCTTAAACTGGGATTTGTTTTCTAGGTGCTCGTGAAAATAAAACATTATTCCTGAGCATTTCTGAGAGGGTGGTTAAGAGGATTTTAATTATAATGAAAACCAAAGTTTCTTATTTTAACAACCCCCATGCCCCCCAAAGAATGTAAATCAGGGGCCAATTAGGAGCATAAGCATTCATGATGCCCAAGAAAAAAAATTGTTTGCAGGAAGTGGAACTGACTGGCACACTTGAAGATTGGGGAGTCATTAGCTGTCTGAACAGCCTGTTGTGAACCGTTCCAGACAGCACTTATTCCATGGTGTTTCCATATGGTTACAGGAAAAACAGAATTGCATGACAGTGAGACACTTGACCTAAAACACATGGCAAAACTAGGAGATGGCAATTACAGTTCATCATGGACAAATATATTTGTTTTGCATGTAGCAGGAGCACAGTGAGAGAGAACTGCTGCTGTGAGACAGTAACGAAATGAAGACTGTGCCTTCACTTGCTCCCTGCAGCATTTAAGAAGATGCCGCACTTTATTGTAAAGATTTTATGCAAGATTCCAAGTAAGGCTAAACAAACTAGGCCTTTGGATTTGAATAAAAACATCTCTCCTTGGCAAGCTGGATACCCAGTCTACTTTCTCCACACCCACCCAAATCATCCATGACCACAGATTATAGCACAACACAGGCACATAAATTCAGAGCATATGAACAGATCTCCTTCCTAGACAAAAAAATTCAGGCTGGTAAATATATGATAGCTCCATTCCTGTTTTGACAGCTCCGTGAGTCCAGCAATAAATTCTGAACTGATTTTTATTTGATCCTCTCATTGTCTCATCATAAATTTGTGCCAGTGCTGACTCTTAAAGTATGGATTATATGTTTCCCTTTCACATCATGAGACATTAAATTCCACATATATCACACGTTTATAGCAGATGTTCCTAAAAAAGACAAACCAGGTGCTAAACATATTTTATTCTGATGGGTAATTTTTGAAATTATTGCAATCAATGAGCTAATAATGCTGGTGGTAATGATGAAGTCAAGTTATTATTACCCATTACATTTAATCATTGACAGCAGTTAATTGGACCTAATTGGAGAAATCATCATAAATAACATGGAGCAGATGGCAGACGTTTGTTTTTCCACTTCCAAATCTATCTAACAGAGTTATAGATAAAGTTTGGATGAACCAACGTAAAAGGGCAGAGAGTGTGTATATCCCCCCATAAAGCCATAGTTCATATTGGCAAAGTTGCAAGTCTGACAGGCACACAGATCTTTGACAAGGCTGGGGAACTAAACAAAACTTTTTAGCTGTTACCCATGTCTGTCAGCTTTTTATACTCTGGTCTCTATCCCATGCATGCAACAGCATTGGAGGGTGATGGAGGTAAAGGGAAATTAAAAAAGAAAGCAGAAAGGGGAAAACTGATCTGCTCAAACAGATGTGCTTAAAACACAAACTTCTGCATCTGACCTTATCAATGAAGAATTTTTGGGGAGAAATAGGTGCTTCCTGGGTGTGACTGATCTTATACCACAGAGAGGCTAGAATAGCAAGCCAAACTCTTCCTCCCTACCAAGTGTAAATGGTGTCAGGTGGAAACGTTGACACAAAGATGCCTAAGTGATAGAACCCACCCAATTAGTGCACAAATTGAGCCAAAGGCTGGGAAATGGAGCAACAAATTATGTTCTTATGGCTGCATGTCCACACAAGACAAGGGGCAGTGATTGCAGGAATGGGAGCAATGCTCGTGCCAGTTTTAACCACCTGGAACAGGAGTTGTCACATTTAGGTTTTGACACAGATCAGCAGCCCAACATGGCACTCACTTTTGCCACTAACTCAAAAACTTTCAAGACACTGAAGCTCAGTCCAGTTAGCAGGAATAGTCCCTTTCACACACAGGGCCTGCACCAATTATGACTCTCCTGGATGGTTCCCAGGCATGGCTTCAGTATGAGACAAAACCCTCCCTCATTAAGAACCTGGAGTCATCTACCCAGTTCTTGAGCCTAAGTTTAGTAATACAGAAGCTACCAGCCTGCCACAGCTGGCTTTCAGGTGAGAGGAGAGCCCTTGCTGCTCTTCCCTTTGCTAGTTTAGATCTAACAATGCAGCCCATAAACTTGGGTGATTTTTTTTCTGAACACCATGGCATTAATTTTTGTTGTTATTCTTGATTCTAAGGGCAAAAATAAAGACATAAATAAAGGGATCTGACATCTTGGGATATACCATGCCTTATAATTGAGATATATGAAGAATGTATCCTTTCATTCCTGCTTAGTTCTATCTATGTGCATTTCAGATTTTCCTCCTGTCTACTATTTGCCTGCTGTCTGATTTGAATGGGAGGTGTCTCACCAACTTTTTTATACTACATTAAACTGCAAGGAAAGGAGAAATAGAACATGCAAGTGTGCATTCTGTGCTGATGGTGTTATAAATCTAGAAGCGTTATTCCTTTTCTTGAATGAGTGTTTCCACTCATTTCCACATGCTCTCAAGCTGTTAGGAGAACACTTGACAGAGTATAATAATAATTTTCTCTCTCATGCACTTTGTGATCAGTGCACATATCATCCTCTCTGAAGAAATGAAGAATTTATACTGAGCCCACTGACTTTCATGTTTCTACAATGTGCAACCTCTAATCTCTTACTTTAAAACTGCTTTCCTCTTTTTAAAATCTGACACAGATAAGTGAATTAGAACTACTAAATCCCAGAGGTTGTGCCTTTATTGGAACACGCAGATTTCATACCCTGCAGACCAGGAACAGCAAACAGCATGGCATCAGCCCTGGGTTCTGGTGTGTTTCCCTGGATTGCTAATCCTTGTAGCAGGTGGTTTTGGGGAAAACTGACTACAGTCAGATTTTACTCCTAATTCCCTGAAGACAGAGGGTTTACATAATGGTTTAATATTCAACAACTAAACCACAGTTAGGAAGTGAGGAATTCTGAGGTCCATTGAACATAGCAGATTTTTCACTGACTCAGTCCAAGGTTATTTCATAAATTAAACCAAAGGTTTAAAATACCATAAAAATGGTATTCCAACTACCCACAAAAATGCAATTTTCTGTGGTTTAGTTGATATACAATAAAAAGATTTTTAAATGTTCTGGTTTTAGGTTGTCCAGTTTTCCTGTAAATGTTTCTAAATTGTTTGCCTCCCTGTACAATATTGCCATAATGTTGTTTCTTTCGATTTCTTCAGTTTAAATGTCCATTCAATATCATGTATTAAATCTTGATCTTCAAGTCCAATCTAAACACTAATTTATTCTTTCATCTGTACCCATACATTCACACTTCAAAAGTTTCCATACAGGAAAAAGTTTCAAGAAAAATCTGAATATTGATCACAATTTAAATGTATGCAAACTTATATCTGTGCTAGCTTTCTCATGCACTTTTAAATTATTTTAAGACTGTATTGTCAGTTATTGTGAGGCTGTATTTATCTCTACTACTACATCATAAAGAATACTGTGCACAGATATGAATGGAGAGCGATATTACCTTCTTATATCTCCTCTCTGATTGTTTTCTGCTTTTCTCTTTTTCTCTTCTATTCTTTTTGCTTGTCTGTTTGGGTTCTTTAGTGCAACTTATTTTAAAATGCAGTACCAACAGGAAAATACTGATCTCTAACTTTAATCATGTAAAAGTTAAACATTTTGTCTGAACTAAGAATCTAGGCTGCCTCAGAAGTCAATGGGGAAAAAGAGATGCTTTGAGAAGGTGATTTATTCTATGTCATTTGGGTTCTTCAAAACTTCCTGACATTTCCTTGGAAATCAGTGTCTGGACTCTATTTATACTTGATACAAAGGAATTTTTTTCTTCTTTTCTTATCTTCTATTAAAACTTCCAAGGTGTGTGAAGTTACGTGCCCCTTGTAGCGGTGATTTTTCAACAATCATTGCAGAAGGAATCTTGGTGTCTAGACTAGAGCTGACAGCTAAAGTTGTGTGATTTACCTACCTAAAATTCTGAAAGCCAATGAATTTCCAACTCTTTTCCATAACAGAGAGCTAAAGATGATGCTGAAACTAGCAACTCTGGAAATATTGCATCCTAGATGGAAGTCATTCACCCTTCAGAGAAGCTGACAGAACCAGGTAACAGTCTGATTTATCTTGCTGATATGAAATCTAAATATATATTGTTTTCAGTAAAATAAGAAGCCATTCAAATTTCTAATGTTCCGTGACTGAATTACTGAACTTAATCAAAATGTTTTGAAGATACTAATATCTGGAAGACAGTTTTTCTGCCAAAACATAAACAAGAGAACCTGATCTCCAGCAAGAGCACCCTCTCCACAGTCTGTATATATTATTAAATAATCTCGCTGACCGAAAGTTTGCCAGCCTGCAGTGGGTCCACCTAATGGAAATAAGGTTGCCTAAAACAGACTGTTAAGAACAGCGCTGGCTGACATACCACCATAATTTTCCTTTTGTTCTCTCAAAGCCTCCAGCCATTCATCATGTCCATGAAATTTGGTGGGCATTTAGAAGTTAAATGTGAAGGGCTGCACCCTATTTCAGTACTTGTTTGAGAACCCAAATCTCACCAGGCTGGACCTGGTGTCCCTCTGCTTCACACAGGTTAGTGGTCCTTAAGGGATAGACTCCTCACAGAGAAGACACAAAAACAGAGCAGCTGATGCGTAAAGCCTCAGCAGAGAAACTCTGTCATAACCATGTTGCCTGAGCTGCACTGTGAGTGGGCAATAGCAGCAATCCATGAAAATAAAAGCAGCTGAACCAAACACAGCAAGAAACACTGCCAAGTAGCTCAAAGTAGGGTCAGTTATGAAACACAGGGAAAGAAGAAAGAAGAAAAGAAAGGCAAAGAAGGTGCTGTGTAGCAGTAAACTTTGATCAGAACTTATTTAAAGTTATCAGAGAGTCCAAAAAACGTACTTTTATCTATTATTCAGTCTTCTTAGACTTCTAAAATCTTTGCTTTCACTGTATTCAAAGGGGGAGGACTTGGGTTAAACGATCAGGATTAGCTAAGGCAGTCAATAGTGTTTCAGCTACACTTGCAGACGTTTATACTATACCCTTTTAAAGAGGAACGAGAAGTGGAAAGCTTTAATCACCTGCCAATTTAATATTTTCATAAGAAAACCTAAAGTTCTGTTAATGGACAGACTGTTAAAGTGCCATTATTAGTTAATATTAAAGAAAAAAATCCAAAGACTGGAAGAGGCTTTGGAAGCAAAAGCAGCTGGGAATCCTAGACTAATAGAAATCAGATACGGAACAGATCTATTAAGTCATCCAATCAATGCTACAGTTAATATAAAATCACTCCCAATAGCAGATTTGCTAGTGGTTTGTCCAGCTTGGATTTAAATATCATGAGCAATCAGATTTCTGACACTTCCCCACATTCCTGTGGACCACTCTGCCAGGAATTTCTCCCTCTGATATTCTGCCTATATTTACCTTTTCATACTACTCAATATGTGTTAACATTCCTAAAGTAATTCCTTTCCTCTTTTTTATTGTCAATTATTCTTACAAGACTTTTCACTAGTTTTAATTAACCAATTTGACTTACGCTTTCCATTTTAATGTTCTAAGAAGAAAAATTTTAAAATTGCAGGACTCAACCACTTCTCAGTTTTGGTGTACTGGATCAAAAGCTCAGCAGAGATTCTAAACCATCACAGCTAATGCGGAATGATTTGAAGCTGCTTAATCTCCAAAATGCTTGTGAAGTTATTTATATTAGGTATATGTATTTGCATATGAAAGAGATTTTATATTTCAGTGACATCAGCCAGGTCCCCTTCTTTACTTACTGTTTTCCTTGCCTATGACTTTCTTTGATAATTCTGGAGTCATTCCTAAAGAGTTTAAGCTTTGTTACTGCTTATTACCACTTTTGAATAAAGATATGATCAATTATTTAGTTCCTGGGAGAACTAGCATTTTCATATCTTTGTTTGAGGAGTCTTTAGGAAGCTTCCTTGGCCTTTTCTTGCTTCCTTTTGTTCTCTTTCTCCCATAGAAAGCCTGTTGTTTCATCTTCCTTTAAGTCCTGTTCTGGAGAAAGGTGTCAGTAGGAAGAGTTGTTCACCTGTGAAAAGCTCAGGGAGTTTGATGGCCACAAGGACTCAGTCATACAGACAAAATTGCTGGATCACATCAAAAATTTTGAAAAAGACAAAAAAAAGGCATGGAGTAAAATTTACAACCCTGTTCAAAAGACCCGTTTACATTGTTGTTCATGCTCTTCACAGCACTGGAAAACAGTGGCTTTCTCTTGTAGGGCTGGAAGGGGGCCATGTACCCTTTAGACTGATCATAGACATGCAACAGTGGCACCACTTATGCCATGTCCAAGTCTTAAAAAGTAAGTACTTGCAAATGCAGAACCCACGTCTGATGGGGAAAGATGTGGCTCAGCATTTAGTAAAGGAAGACTGCTCAGTTTAGCAACAGAAAAAAAAAAAAGCATGACGAGTTCAAGTCACTCAAACACAATGTGAAGGTTGTTTTTAAAAAGTGAGGATAATTAGTCATTAGATAAGGATAACTGAATGTTGGGGCAACTTACCTAAGGATACGACAGGCTCTTTAAAACTGTAATCAAATTTGAGTCAGTTTCTAAAAATAAAAATTAATGTTAAATAGAAAATATTGGCCTGAGGCAAAGGCTACTGCGTGATTACACACTCTAGTTTGTGTTGTGCTGTGCTGTGATAATGGTCATATTTCAGAGTCCATGTATTAATTTTATTGCAATGGAGGCTCATATTGTCTTCTGAATCTGCAATAAGTATTCCTAAAAAAGAATGAAAAAGAGAGGAAAAACCCCAAAACCCAGATTCTTTTTCACTCTAATAATTAATCCAAGATTATTAGAGATATACAAGTCTGCTAACCTTACCCATAAACTCTTTAATTTGACCTTGATTTTCTGACAGAAATTCCCAATTAATTAATCTAATTCCACCTGCTTAGCTTGTGGCAGTTGTAAGTTTGCTCTGATGAGCAGGTCTCGTGGCCTGGTGGCAGATTACCATGTCACATCAACCGCCAGGTGCAGGATGCAGGAAAGCTGCCTTCAAAGCTCCTTGCATCTTAGGATACAACAGTATAATATTTCAGCAAAATTCAACACTAGCACTTTCTGGAAGCCCCAAAGTAGGGAAAAATAAATTCTCCGATTTAATATTGTGTATAACAATGTGACAAAATAAGTATTACTTTGTATACCAGGCTGGGCAAATGTACACTATATTTCATAAAAATTGAATAGTGATCACCATATATAGAACAAATTTAACAAAAATACAAGGCTTCCAAAGTACCCCAGGATCATTTTACAGACTTTTGAGACAACTTATTGGCTCCTGACAGATTCCTAAGGTTTAGAAACACTGTTTTCAGTCTAAAAGGTGAGGCAATATCAGGGTAATATTGTATATTTATTAGAAAAGACTGACTTCCTGATACAGCCTTAAATTACTAGTATTGAAATAGTGGTATTAGAACAGTTTATGGACCAGGAAAAAGAATTTTGGTTAAGAAACGAAATGCAGAGTCAGGAAATCCAATTTCATTTCTTGCCTCTGGTACAGATTTTCTGTGTGGCTTTCACTAGTTAGGAATATGCTCTTTTATCAAAGCACATATTCAGATTGACTAATTTAGATGCTATATAATATTAAATTATAAGAGAAGGATATTTTTTGTAGGTATTTGAAAATCTCAGAAGAACCTGCCTTCAACACCTAAAAATGGAATTTAGATATCTAATTTTATTTGTGTGAGAGCCAGGCACCTTTTTTGGTGATTACCCTACCTGGAGTAAATTCCTAGAATACATCTTGTAAAGTCCACTTATGGTGGTACAGGACTTACAGTATCATTGGAGAGAAATTCAAACTACTAACAGTTCATTACCACTTCCTTCTGAGCTTTGTTAAAATTAATCCATTTTAGGGTGATCTCCATTTCAGGCTGCACAGTTCCTTCAGTATCAACATGAAATCTCCAGTTTTTAATAAAATAGACTATAGTAAGGGAAGAGATGGATTTTTGCAGTGGGCAGAATAAGAAAATCTTGTGAAAAGGAGTATCAAAACCAATAGCAGAAATGTTCAGTTTTGTTCCTATTCTACATAGTAGAATAGGAGCAAAACATCCCAGTTAGTTTGAATGAGGCATAAGTGAGTTGGAAATGTGAAGGCAAACTTCTTGAACCAAATGGCAGGGCTGTCAAAAATTATCTCCGTAACAGACCCTCTCACTGTGAGCATTTTTGGGAGATGCACTCAATAGACTACCAGGTAGCTTTCATTCCCTTTTCATCAGCACAATTTATGCCAGTCTGTATCCACTATATGTCTCAAGAAATCACTTTAATTCACAGTTCAACAAAATTCCTACAAACTCTGAGTATACACAGATAACATAACAAGAAAGCTTAGGATTTTTGTGTGTCATTTTTCATGGTTTAATTAGACAAGAAGTAACAAAGAAATGTTAATACCACAATTACGACTGTTAATATTTAATTTACATGTGAGTGACTAAACTTTTGAGGCTTGTCTGATTACTTTCTTTTTTAAATTTAGTCACAGCAGTAAAAAAAATTACTTGTCATCAGCATATACACATTCATTGAAATCTGCAAAACCACTCATTCCACGGGGTGATGATAGACAACGATCTTTAGCTGTCTGAAATGAACCTTGTCTAAGCTAGTTATCCAGGTTTACTACACATTTGGTGTAGAGTCAGAGATGTCACCAAGAGAAGACCAACCCTACGTTAAAAATTTTTTCTAAGGTAACTTCTAAGATTTTACCTTCTCCTCCTGAATTGCTTTCATTTCCACTGATTACAGGGAAATGATAGTCAGGACTGAGCCTAGATGCCTTACAGCTGAGATTAGGTCAGATGGATCCCACCTGGCTGCTGGTTTAGTCTCTTAATTCTCTTATATTTAGGAAGTTAATTATCTTATTTGTTATAATCACAAAAGTATGATTAAAGCCAATAACAGATGAGCATAAACAATGGATTGAACAGTACAAGTTCAGATGGATCCTTGACTCTAGGCAACAGTTTGATTGGAAAAAGGAATCCTTCTATATCATCTCCTGCTACAAGGGATATGTGTAATTCATATTTCCTCTTTTCTGAGCACTCCACTGCAGCTTGTTAACACTAATGGCAACAAATGAACTGTGCTCATATGATAGAAGTAGATGGAAGTACCTACAAACTCTGATCTCATCCTTTGACATTTCCATAGTCATTCTCAGATGAGTGGTGCTGGGCTGGGTTATGGGTGGGAGTTCTCTACAGCAGAACAATTTAGGTTGGCTTGTTTCAGATTGTGTTTTGCAGACTGCACGTTTCTCTCAGACTCTCCATTCAGCAGGGAGTATAACAGGCCAGTTCTAATATGAAAAAAGTTGTGCCTGTCCATAAATCATATGTATTCCTCCTCATCAAACAAGATGCCTTGGACTGTGATAATTCCTCTTTTTTTGCCAATATATTTTTCAGCTGATTTATGACACTTGAACTAAGTGTGTGATCTCCTAGTATCTGGAAAAGAAGCTATGTGCTTTTGCCTTGAACTCACAAATGTCAGTCCCTGTGCTTTTGAGGGTGTGAGTGATTATTAATGTTGTCTTATGCTGGCTTTTTTAGCAAAACTCACACTGGCTAAAATCACAATACTAATGTCTGTGTTTCCTAGCCTCTGACTCCAAAACAGTGCTCTTTTATAAATGCTAGCAATGCCCAAATATCCCATTTGGCTCACTGGAAAATGATGAAGTCATTTCTCTAGAAAAGTGCATTTATCGCGCAATGTAACTTTTCTGTTTGATTCTAGTTACATCTTTAAAAATAAAACCGCTTTACATACCAATGACTCTCTGTGGAGTCCTTCAATAATCATAAGCACCCTGAGAATCAGTCTCTATTTTTCACAGAGTGCACTTGATGCTGTGAATCTCCAGGCATTTGCAGGTTTCATGCACCAGCCACTTTGGAATATACTGGAAGGTGTAAGGGATCAGGACGTCACCAAACATGATCAATCCCTCTTTGTCTCACGTCTTGTTACACACTGTAATCCTTCTTATTTCTCCAACACACATAAGCAAGCATAAAAAGAAGTGAAGAGTTTAAATTCCTCTAATCTGTATCTTTTTCATATACATAGTCTGAAACTTTTTAAACTTTTTTAATTGATATGTAAAGATTTCAGCTGATCATGACCATAACGGTCTTTTCACTGGCACCAGCACTTCAGAGCCCCACATACTCTGATATAATAATAAAGAATAATAAACTTGTTCTTCAGAAACTTGGGAAAGGACTGCCCTATCCCATTTATTGCTGCAGTTCAGCTCAACATTCATTTTGCAGTGTTTCTGCTAGGAGTGCTTTCACTTAGGTGTTGAAGGAAACTATGTATCTTTTCACATGCTGACATCTTTCTGGAAGTCTGTACAGTACCGTGGAATCTGGGCAGAAGTGTTACACATTTATACTATGTCCCAAAAAGTCTACCATCTCTGAGACAGCAGACATCGTTCTGCTGTTTAGACTCACTAACTGAAAACTGACTGTTAATTGATTCATCTGGGTGCATTCTATGGTTTATTGCTGTTGTTTGTAAACCTGTTCACTTCTGTGTAAGACAAATACAAAGACAGTCCAGTCCTCAGAAATCTTTTCCCTAAGATATGGATAGAGAAAGAAGATACTCAGAACTGCTCAACAAACACCTTATGCATCCAGCTACCTCTGCTCACGTTCTTCTCCTCACTGAGAGCCTCCAGAGTTAGGCACCAAAACTACACGCCTAAGCCAGGGCCTACCCATAAGTCTGAAAAAAATGCAGGGGAAAGTCTTATATGTGTTACATGTATTTTTTTTTCTCCTTAGTTTGGTTTTTGGATGTGTTTTTTTCTTCTTCTTTTTCTGTTTTTATTATTTTCTTTCTCTTTTATGGCCTTTGAATAGAGATTTGAATCAAGAGAGAATTGAGGCCACATGTTAGGATATCATTCACATGCCTTCCTGCAATGTTCTGTGTTAGTATTATCATTTTCCTTTGGCATTATTTCTGTGCAAAGATAACAGCAATTCTGTGTCACCAGAATTATTCTGGAAGTGTGATATTTACTGTTATCTTGGCCTTACCTGAGCACAGAATTTTATTTGCTAGGAAACGTGTGATATTTTTGAAGGGAAAATAATTGCTCACTGAACAGTCTTAGAAGGATGCCAGCATGAGCAGAGGAGATGTGTTCTGCCATTGGAATCAGCAGATTTTGTAATTTCATTGCAGTATTGTTTTACACATTAATAATTATGCATGGACTAGACTAAGGTTTGTTATATATCTTCTCAGTCTGATAATTTGGTCTGTCTTTCTGCTGTCATTTTGCTAACTGAGCTTAAGCCCTAGACTTGAAATCTTTCTTAGTTAATTCATGCCAAAAAAAGTTTTCATCATCTTCATTAATAGAAATGAATACGAAAGTGAGTGCTCGACCATCTTCCTTCTTCTGGCTTCTCGCTGTTAAAAATCAGTGTATTAGGATACTGGTGTCAGAGGAAAGCATGATAGTAAACAAAATAGCTTTATTTCAAACTTATTTAGTTATCATAGCTTTTTAATGACAAATGAGTTCAGAAAATCAACAAGCAGTTGCTCCTCAGATTAATGCAGTTTTAAGTGACAGAAAAAAAGAAATAGAATATGTTTGTGTTATTAACACAGTAGCTGTAGCTTCACTGAATTGCATCAAAATCTACTGAGAGTCAAACACATGTTCAGCTAGGTCAGGTTGAAACTAAATTAAAAGAAGTGCTAGAATTCTTACCCTGACACTGCAGGGAAGGTAAATCTGAAATTTTTTGGTTTTTATTCTAGAGCTACCTTGAAGGCTATGGAAGACCAGAAAAATTGGAATGAAACCTCTCATTATACTTTAAAAAGTCATATTAATGTATTTCCCCGGATGATAAATGTTTTGGATTAACAGCAACACTGGAAAAGAAGACAAAAACAGGGAAGGGAGAACGGCAACTGAAAATCACTAAGATTTAGAAATGTACAGGAGATAACTAAGCCCACAAAACAAGCAAATGGAAGCACTTCATTAAACTATTACATAGAAGATTAACAAACCTAAATACAATTGTTTGTTTTCCTTTCCGCAGACCAAAATTTTAGTGTTCATCTTCACAGTAAATTTTGGACATCAAAAGCATAGATTAGCTTAAAAAAGTGCTAGACAAATATCTGAGTGTCCAGAGACATACAAATTATGGACCTAAAGCAAACTGTTTCAGGAATTTATGGGATGTCCTGATTTTGAGATGCTGGGAATGTACAGTTGCAGCTTCCTTGAGCATCTGTTCCCGGGCACCATCTCAGGCAAAACACTGCACAAGAAGAAAACTGTTTTGCAAATTATTCTACCTCAGAGTCATAGAATCATAGAAGGTTGGAAAACATCTCTAAGATCATTGAGTCCAACTGTCAACCCAGCACTACCACCATGATCACCATTAAACTGTGAGTTCAAGTGCCACATCCACAGGTTTTATAGAACACTTCCGAGGATGGTGACTCCACCACTTTCTTGGGTGTTTGGTTCCAATGGTTGACAACTCTCCATGAAGAAATGTTTTCTAATATCCAATCTAAACATTCCCTGGTGCAACTTGAAGCCATCTCCTCTCCTCCTGTTACTTGTTCCTTGGTAGAAGATACCAACCACCACCTCACCACAACCTGCTTTCAGGGTGTTGTAGAGAGCAATAAGGTCTCCCCTGAGTCTCCTTTTCTCCAGACTAAACAATCCCTCAGCCTCAGTTCCCTCAGCCTCTCCTCATTAGACTTGTGCTCCAGACCATTCTCCAGCTTTGTTCCCCTGCTTTGGACGGTCCAAAATTTATAACTGAAAGATATTTAATGTTCACGGGCTGTTTCCCATCTGACTTGCTGTAGTTTTGGGGTTTATTTATACAAACAAATAATAAACCTCATTTCCTCCAAAAAACCAAAATGTCTTCTATTTCAATGAAAGTTTCAAAGCAGCTTGAGGACATTCCTCCTGGCAATGTGAAAGCAGGTTCGAGGTTCAGTCCCTTCTTTTTATCCGTGCTTTTACTCACCATCTGTAGCTGTGGGATACATTACAGCTCAGTGTCAGATAATACCCTGTGTTCTGGCACAGCAAGCAATGAAAGGTGATAAGCACTGCTTCCTACAACCTGAAACTCTGTGGGAATCTGACCAAAAGATGGCTTCACCACAAAGAATTTTGTTGTGCTGGGATGGGACTCATGCCTGGACTCTATCTGTGGGCTGGAGCTGGCAGAAGGATGGGCTTGGTTGGCACATGGGAAGTACAATGACTAATTCAATAAGGGAATTAGTACCATATGTAGAATATCCATACTGTTGCAAAACATGCAAAGAGAAGGCAGTCAAAACCTCAGATTTAATTCTTCTTCAGGACTAACACAGCTACTGCTATTAGTTCCTTTTTAAAACCTATTGAAATGTTTGTGTAAAGAATATGTGTGGTAACTAAACATGGTTTTGCTTTATTTCACATGAGGTCACCTGCTTTTACTATAAGGTCTAAAGTGTTTCACCCTGGTTTGAACCTCAGCCTACCACAATTACAGTCTTAGAGTTCATCTAACTTCTTTTGAAAGTCTTGGTGGGCTACTTTATTATTTTCGTGATGAAACTGTGGAAATGTCATTGTATTGCTACCGCTGCTTTACTGTTCATGTGTTTGATTTGGTGGCACTGAAAAGCTCATGCCACACATCCAAGCAAAGGACAACCACAAAAATTAACTTTGTGTTGCCTGTTTGGAGAAAACATGGTTTAAATTGTTAGTCTTGGCATGTCTCAAAGGACCTGTGAAATGCATTTGGAGCCAGCCTTCTTCATCAGCTAATTTATGTGTGAGAGCTAAATAAAGGAACCTTGGGGAAAGGTGAAAAAAGAGCAGATAATCAAATATTATTAAAAAAGGGAAAATAAAAATCTGATTTATTTATTTTTAATGGTTATTTTTAATTGAGTTGACAAATATATCATGAGGCAGAGGTTAACTAAACAACTCCTGATGAAAACTATATAGAGTAACTTAACATAATAAAATGTAGCATGAAGCAGAACATTCTATGATGTTTCAGGACATGGCGTATTCCTTCTCTTTCAGTTAGACGGCCTTTATTACCCACTAACTGTGTCTTGATACTCAAGCAAGACAGATGATGTGGTGACAGATATTTAAGATTGTGAACTAATGTACACTCTTCTATAGAGAACAAGAAAAGCCAGCAGAATTTTTTCACCCTAACAGCTTGCCTTTTCTACTGCTCTCTGGGAGTGGAATTGAACAATTGCTTCTGAAAGGCTGGAGTGGGCTTTGGGATGGGAACACAAGAGACTGCAGTCTATACTCTCAATATTTTTTTATTTTAACCTTAGTATGTCTTTGAAACTGAATAACACTAGCAGGAGTACTCAAACCCTCTCTTTTTCCAGTTGTTATACAGACTTTTAAAGAGCTTATCATGCAATTGTCCATCTTCTGTCTCAGTCTGACACAGCATCTGAGATCTGTGTTCACGTCTATATTGTTTGAGACCCACAACTAGAATCACATTTTTGTGCATGGACCCATCTCCATTTTCAGTACAAAGGTGATGTTGTTTCTCTAAAACATTATGGATTCTTCTAATGAAGAAGCAAATTAAAATTATCTATACTGTCCTTTATCAGAACATCCTAAGACAGAATGTTTTGATAACAGCATAAGATTCTTGGAGTTGGAGCTAAAAAGGGAATTTGCCAAGAGAAAACTAGTATAGTATTTTTTTTCTCTTTTTCCAGTTTTCCCACTACAAGTAATCAATACTATTACCAGATTCAACCCAGGAATAACGATTTCACGTACATATATATTGCACCAAAGTCCTGCAGTTGGAGTACATCTCAGAGACAATTCTGTTTCTCAAACTGAGATTTTTCCTCCAAGTAGTAATCATTCTCCCTCTGGAGTGTGAAGCATCCATGCTGCTCTGTCCAAAGAGGAAGCGCGGCTAAAACAATTCCCCAGGAAAGACACACAAAGATGTTCTACATTCCTGGATGCTCCCTCTGAACCACGGTGTATATAAAATCAAGGGAAGAGGCTATTCATCCCGTGAGGCTTAACCACCACAGGATAAATTATCTGCAAGAAACAAGGTAGGTTCTCATCTCATGCCTTTGTGATTACACAAGAAGAAGCACAAAGCAAACTTTCATGCCAGAAGTTTATCTCTCTATCTGACTGAGCATATCCAACTGACCTTTGCAGGCAAGATTTGCTGGCTCTTTCCCCTCCTTGAGCATCTCAGGGGCGTTGTCCAGCTTAGAAAGCAGAGAAAGGAGAGTAGCTTCAGGGACAAATAATCTGTCTGTATGGGAACTATGTAAAAAATTGAAACCTCATCCTTCAGTCCTCAACATCAAATGTGACTAAGAGTAAAAATACTAGCATTTAGTAGTAAATATGTGTTCCTAGTAAATTAGGTGTAGTTTCAGCAACTTCGAGCCCAGGCTGACATCCTGCAAAATAATGCCTTCTATAGACAGCATTAGTCAATTCATTATTTTGTGCTCTTCTAAAAAAAAATGAAAGAAACCTGTATTTAAAGCATGTTTGGTATTATCCTCTATTGGAAATGGGATTGTGGTCTACCCATAAGGCAAAACAAAGGAAAAGACTGATGGCCAAATTCAGTCTCAAACAGAAATGAGTCACACAAATTCAAAATTAAAATGCTTGGAGTTTTCCTTTTTTTCCTTCTATACATTTTTCTCTGTTCTCTGGTCTCAAAACTGCCATGTTTTCAATTATAGTCTTTCATAAAGAATTGTGCTACAAAGTAAAGTCTTTACTGTTATGCCCACTATTTTTATAGGACCTCTTAAGATACTTTTTTTTTCCTTTTTGTAATATGTAAATAAATAGTTGCACCAAATTTCTCATGACATTTTGGAGATCTATTTTTATAGTCACCTTTGCTATCAGACATCTGCAGCCCTTTCATAACCACAAATAGTAAGGGCTGACTTGTGAAACATAGCCTACATCTCAGACGATTTGCAATCTGAAAATCATTGCCTACAAAAAGAGTAAGTAGAAGCATAGGGACAGCTTGGGCCTCCTCTTCCCTTCTACAAGATCTATGCAACTGATACGCCACTCAGGAAAGAACAGAATGTTTGGACACCTGTGCCAGCCAAGTACCCATCCAAGTTGTTTCATAATCATGCTTATTTATGGAATCAGAATAGGATGCCAGGTCAGGTGGGAAAAGAAAGATTGTGCTTAAGTCACACTAAATATTACCCAGTGAAGGGGCAAGGGGACGCAGTTGTCAAGTGCAGAGTAGGGGGTGAGAGGGAGGAGGAAATTGCAGAGAGTGATTAGATCCCACAAATAGCCAGAGGAGTCAGCAGGGAGAGGGATGTGGTAGAAGAAATGGAAGGTTTTACTGAAAGTCAGAGAAAAGAAACAACCTGAACACCTTTAAAATAGTTTACAGAATCCCAGTCTCTAAAAGAGGCACCAGCAGCAAGAGAAAACAGTCAAACAGTGGTAGCCTCCCTGAGCATGCATGGGTGCCACAGGATTGAATGCAAAAGAAAACACTAACTTGGCCTTCAGGAAAATGATGAGGTATCCTATCTGCTCCCTGGATTTCAGGGGATGTTATTCAAAGGTAGGAGAGAGGAAGCACCTGGGAACCTGGTTGACTTAAACCATGGAATGTCATTTGCTCAGGAAAAAGTCACTAGAGACGCAAACCACCAGAGTAATGAATGACGAGTAAATGAGAAGCTGAAATAGGAGAGGAGCAGACTTGAAATGCTTGATAGGGATGCTTTCAAACACAGCCGGTCACCTCATATATTCTCCATAAAACTTTCAGTTTCCCCCTTGAGTCCTTCCCATTCAGTCTTTGTTTGACACTCTTACCAATCTACATTTCCTAACAGCTTTTCCAACTCCCATTCCTTTTCCTGATATCCTTGCCAAATCCAGGCAGTACCTTTCATTTTTTCCCTTCCCCATATCACATACCAGAACATAATTTTCACAGCCTGAGGGTGCCAGCTCTGCGCTGTGCATTAAAATGACATTAAGCATTTTGTGGATCAACGGAAGCTAGAATATTTTTTTTGATGGGGTGAGGGTAGAGGGATGGAAGAGAAGGAAGAGGCCTTGTAAGTGGGCCTTCTTTAGCAGAACATCCTATAAGAAACATATGATAATGTAATCATCGCAGATATTTGACAAATGCTACTCAGTTCATTTTTTCCCTTCCTGATGACATATCCCAGGCTTTACACTGAGCTTCCCAAAGATAGATTATGCACACAGCAAATATCTAGAGGAATGCAAAAGGAAAAAAACAGAAACATGACATTTGGGACACATTCCTTCACACTGACTTACTTCTTCAGCAAGATCTGCAAATGAAGTTATTAAGACAGTTAACAAATCCAAGGTTATCTGAAAGCAAGCAAATATTTTATCATGAAAAGTAGCATTGTTTAGTTTCAGCATTTAAATTACCATCCACACAGTAGCTATGTTTTGCCCCCTTGGTAGTACTGTTTAGCCTACATTTATTTGATTGTGAAAAAAAAAAAGATAATGAAAGCTAAAAAGAATAATGAAAATCAGAGAAAAAATTTATTGAGAATCATATAATATTATTATTAAAATCATATGAGATTTTGCTTTTAATAAATAATAGTTTAGAAAGTTATCGTAGAAGCTTCATATAAAATAAAAAGCCAGAGCAAACTTCAAAAAAAAAAAAAAAAAGCAGTAATAATGTTTGCTACATGATTATTGTCAATCCAAGAGGGTACTTAGCAGAAAATAAGGCATAGTTAGAAACATAATTTTCATTTTCTGGATTTTGAAAATACTTTTTTTTGAAGGCAATGCAAAAGTCTGCAGAATTTCCACTTTTCCTTAAAAATCAGTGTCATTCAGTTATTTTTCTCTGCTTATTTCCTATTTAAGGATTTTTGTTGAATGGAAGTCAATATTAAAATGGGAAAATGACTTTTTCATGTTTTCATATTGTTTACAAACTGGAAGGCACGGAAAGCAAATAATTCCAGAAAGAGCATGTAACAGAGGACAAGGAAGGAGTGACACTTTTCAGAATTTCATTAGACAAAATAGTCATTGGAAAAATATGATAAAAATCCAAACCCTTGTGTACTTTATAAAAATAGTCTTCCTTCCTGACCAGATTTTCATGTTACTTGTAGTATACTAAAACTGTCTCACTTGGCAGCATGGTGGCTAATTGTACTCTACCCTGTAGAGCTCAGATAACAGCTGATCCATCTTGTTGAGCTAAATCTCCTTGGATGACGCTCAGAGTGAGATCAAGACTTCATGTTCTCCCAATTCTCTACCCATGCTGAGGAGGTCACACTTTGATTCCTCGACTTTCATGCAGGAAAGAATTTACAGTCTCTAAGATGCTTTACTTTTCACAGATTTTAATTTCTTAGCCCTTCTTAGCAATGTATCAGTTTTATGTTTGGACCACAAAATGTCAAATGAGAGGAAGGATATTCAGCAAGTCCCTGTATTTATTTGACATTCCAGAATGAATACATGTTGTGTGGACAAAAGCAATGTTTTACAAGTTTTCACATAGCATTCTGAAAGTAGTGTTTTCTTTATAATCTATGTATCTTTATGTAGGCTGTAGGCCAGGTTAAGCAGTGTGATGCAAAGGCTGGGCAGAGGGCCTCTATTCACAAAGGAACACTTATTTCACTTCATCTTACACGACTATCTGTACCGCCAAGCTCCCACTGAGGGATGTTTTACACACCTCACACAGTGTGCATTGTGCTCCTGACTCACTCGCCTACTTTTATCCTGTTTGTGCAAACTGGGAGGTGGGAACAACAAATCTAACCATCAGCAGTGGTGATGGGCCAGAGGACAGCTTTTGAAAGGGAAGCTATAATTTCAGCTGCTTGACATATCTTGCCATCAACCCATGTTATTGCCAAACATAATTTCTCTAGTTTCACAGTGTCATGCCCCGAAAGAGATTCCTTGGAAAGTGGTAGCAGAGGAGACCACTCTGAAGGGATGATATAGTGACGCTAACAGCCATAACATGGCATAGTGCCATGCTCTCTCTTTGAAACGTGCAGTGAGAAATGGCCTGTATTTCCATGGCAATATATTATCTGCCTGAGAAGCAAATGTTGCAAAGCATAAAAATTGAACTCTGATCCACCAGTAACACAGATATTTTATCAGAAAGAGAGTTACTGGTAGAGCACTGGCAGAGACATTTAGCAGAAAAAAAGGGTTATTAGTGGAGATCACAGTATCTTTAATGCATTGTTTGATTCAAGATTTTTTTGTAATGCTGCAGCTTTTTCATTTGCTGTCAGAGAAGGGGTAAAGGTTCCTGATGGCTCTAGGACTTTGGAAGAAGCATGTTCAATTCTTGTTGATCTTTCCTTTTGGCCTTTTGGGTAAATTTGAGCCAGTATGTTCGGTGCATAAAACTGACATCCAGTACATACATTTAAAGATGCAAATGTCTCCATCAAAACCAAAGTAGAATTTGTAGAATTTAGGCCCAACCTTTTGATACAAACCCCACCCACTGAACTGCCACTTCAGCAAATATCTAAACTTATTGTTTCCTCGAGTGGTCTGTAGATGTTTTATTCTCTGTTTCTGCATGTGGCCCAGGTGTCTAGGTTGGTGTATCTCTCCTTTCTACCTGTGGCAGACAGGTACCCTGCTCCCTTGACAACAGACTCTCAGACTGTGCTCCGAGCATCTCTCATCTGCATAGTGATTGACTTGAACTCCACATAAAACACAATATTGCCACTTTTTTCTAAAAGCAAGTGCAATTATAGGTTGTTCCTCCATCTCTGAAATGCAACATCCCTCCAGCTGGAGCTGTTGCTCAGGCTGCAGGATGCACCTGATCCCCACAAGGTACTGGCTGAGCCCAGTGATGGCAGATATCACCTCACCTGCTCAAATACAATCATCAAGGAAAAACAAATGCTACTTCCATGACCCCATAAAAGACAAAATGGAACACAATTCAGAGGTTTAGTGGCTAAGGTACTGGCATGGCTGAGAGATAAAATTAATTTTGCTCCTTTTTCATAGATATTTTTGCAATCCAAGAGACATTGAACAATGTATGTATAACACATAATTATACATAATTGTCAGTTGGAAAGAGGGGCTGGAAGGCAGATTACTCCTGGTGTTCCCAGTGAAGTACAGAGATTTTCTGTCTGTCTTTCCCTATGCTTCTCATCATCGCTTCTGCATAGTGGTATGTCACCCACAGAAGGGGTGGAAGCTGCCTTTGATCCAACTTTACCTATAACTCAACAGAATAAATTAACCTTCTTAGCAGTATAATATTTGGGTGTAAATCACTTTCATTGAGAAGTGCCTGATGCTCTGTTTTCCACGTTTTTGGCAACTTCTAGACTATCACATCAAAGCTACAGCATGGGTGTTGGCAGTGCCTTAGAAACATCCACTGAGCTCACCAGCCTCCCTGGTGGAACATTTAGCTATCTGCTTCTAAAAAAATAGGCAGGATTTAAAATACTCTGTTCAGCATTTTGAGTGGAGTAATTTGACATTTGTATGCACAAGGATGCTCTGCACAGAGCTTCACAGATGCCTTATTAGTTACTTAACTGACCCTGCAAGGACTCATGCACAACTTGCTCAGACTGGAAAGTTTGGCCTTAGGAGAAACACATCTAAAAATTAATTATGGCTGCAGTCAGGACAGCCAACTCCACTGAGCTACCAAAGGAAGGAATTGCATAATGACCTCCCAGATATGCTGTCATATTCTAGTCATTCATTTTAAAATGCTTGGTAAGACACAGATAAAAGTTATTAGTGATCTGTTGACTATTAGTAATCTTTGAAGGTCCACTGCTTTTATTTTTATAGATTTCAGAAAATTCAAAAAATATTTGATGAGCCATACTAAAAATAATAACAATGTATGCTTTCTTGGACTGTAGGTGTCATGGTTTAGGAATGGTACTCCCCAGTTTAGGGCTCCAAGGCTCTCCAAACCACACTGACACTTGTTCCCTTCCTGTTGTAGTGGCTGAACCACAGCAGCTGTGGTGGCCCGGGTGCCAAAGGGCTCAGGTACAGGAAAGGCCTGCTGGTGGGCCAACTCCAAACTCTAAGATCACCCCCAAACTCATGATGAGAAAGCCCCTCCCATCAGGCTTCATGATTCTATGTAGATTCAGTCTGGTTGGTTGGCTAGTAGCCAGACACCCCTTGTAACCCTTAAAAGGTTGTAATCCAGCCCCCACTCCGCCCCCTGATTCTCCCCATTGGTTGCTGTTGTGTTACCCCACCTCCCTTCTGTACCCCTTCATAAGTGGGTCACTGTGGGAGGGCCGATCTCTTCATCTCTGGAATCCTTTGTTGTTTGGAAATAAACCCATCTGAGCTCTGTATGAAGAGCCGCCTCCTGGCTCTCTGCCTCTGGTGCCGCCGGAGCTCTCCAGCTCAGGGTGAGCGTGAGCTGTGTGTTCCCACCGCTCGGGTGAGAGAGCTGGGTGCGAGTGTGCCGAGAAGCACCGCTGGAGTGTTCCTCGCTGTAGGAATGCTTCAGGAGTAAAGCAGCTGCCTACCCACCGAACACCCACACGGCGATAGCTTCCCCATTCCTCCTCTCTTTCCCCTCCCCCTATGGTGGCTGGAGAGGAGAATTGAAGGCACAGAAATTAAAAAGTTTGGTAAGAACATTTTTCTGGAAACAACAGTGAGATAAGAAAGCAAACAGTAATGACGTTATTAATGACAGAGGGCACAAGAAAAGAAACATTGTTGGTCACCATGGAAGCCCCCGACAGTACACAATACCTGACCACCCCTTCTGCCATTCATGTTTAACCAGTGTTTTAAAATTGTATGTATTGCTTACCACTTATTAACATATAAAGAATGTTTCAAAAGAGAATCCTAGGGGAATATGTAATTTACATACAGAGAGTTTTGCCATCAGAATCTACAGATAAAAATTAATTCCTGCTTATTTTAGAAAGTGTTGGACTGAGTAAAGATTTGTCTCTTTTCTATAGTGTCATTGGGAGGAAAACCATGCAACTTCCAAGAGTGCTGTGATCATGGCAACACTGCCTGGCTTCACAAGCCTGATACTGACAGGACTCTACAGGGGGTGTGTCCACACAACTGCACTAAACAAGCCACTTGAGTGACCTTGCCATGGCCCATCTCTATTATTAAAGAAAACCAAACCTAATGAGCTTCAAACAGGACTCTCCAAGCTGAATTACATGATAAGCTTCAATACTGCTTCAGAAACATTATCTTGGTACAAAAGTTTTCTGTTTTCTGGTAATACAGCTCCCAGATTATATACAACTTTACAAAATAGTATCTATATTATTAAATTGTCATGTAAAATGTTTCTCTGTCAATAAGTTGGGTGTTTTTTTTCCTTTAGGTTCATATACATACGTATATGCACCTCATGGTTAGATTTAAATACAGTTGCAGAAGAATTAATTCCTAAACACTTACAAAGAATTTAGTCTATAACCAAGGGAAGAAAGGCAGAAGAGTGAGATAATGGAAATTAACAAGCAAAGCAGGCTGAAATGGACTGGAACCATCTGGACCTTCAGTCATTTTGCATTTGGTGCCTGAAGTGGTGTGCCTAAAATTATCATTGTGATCTGAGCTGGATTTACAGCTGGAGTAATTCAGATACTGAACTACAAAGGAATCATGGTAAAATCCTCACACTTGCTCTTTTTTTAACCAGGGGGGGCCTTAAAGCCCATAATTCCAGATGACAGAGACAAAATTCCCTGACAAAAAAAAAGATTTTACAGACATGTTTCAAGCACCAATTTCAAACCTTGGCTCCAGTGTACTTGGGTTTATCTGCACGCCTGAGGTTTATGCATTTATAACCACTTCGTAGTACTGACAACCTAGCAATAGAAAAAGTTTTTTATTGTACTGGAAGACAGTAATGCCAGAGCTGGTTTTTATTAAATTCAATGATTGTTCCCAATTATTTTTTTCCATTAAGGGTTTCCCTAAGTAGAGTAAAGCCTGTGGATTTATTTTATTTTGTTTGTAAACACACCACCTTTATGCAACAGTGTTCAAAATGCAGAAACACAGGCAAAAAGAACTTACTGCAAAAAGAATAAAATTTTACTGCTGAAGTCACGGCATTTATGTTTCTTACTTTAAAACAAAAAAACTACAACCCAACAACAAAACAAAACCACCCCAAACTAACCAAATAATAATAAAATAAATTGCCCAACTATGACCCTTCATATCAGAACTTTGGCATTTTTATAGAGGACAATAACATATAATGAACCTAATGTAAGCAGAGGCCATTATAACATGCTCATAGACATTAAAGCTTTTCTTTCCATTTCACATTGATGTAGTTCTCTTTTTACCAAGTTTTTTAGTTAGATCAACAAACAAAACTTCAAATTCTACTTCAACTACATATGTTAAAATTATGTTATGAATAACTTTGTGTTTAATATCTAAGCTCCACTAATTAGGAAAGAGTAGAGACATCATTGGTAGAAGTTGGGCCATGGAAATATATATATGTTTCTTCATTGCTATAAATAGAAAAGTATTTATCATAGCTCCCTCCAAATTTTGAGTTCAGTGCTGATTCAAATTAACTTACACATTCTGAAACCTCTGCTGTCACAAGTTTCACTATTTCTGTCTGAAATTTCGTAAGACCAGTTCTGAATAAAATTAAGAAAGAGTCAGAATATCTGCTCATCTAAGGGCTTGCGTTTGTCTCCTTTTCCTGCAGTGAAAGAAGTGTGGATAAGTGGATCACACTTTCTATGACTTTAGCTGGAAAAGACTTCAGTCTGTCTCATTAGATCTTGCTAAGATCTAACTGTTGCAATTAGTTTGAGATATGAGGTAGAAGTACACATAACCATTTAGATAATTTTGTGTTTTCAAGGTCTGGCAATTGGAACTTAGTTGAAACTGGTCAATTAATCTCTGTGTGGCCAAGTGATGGAAGCTGTCCTGGAATAGTGATGTCCATTTATGACCAGTAGACTCTGTGAGGTCCACAAACTACTTCAAAAGAACCTGTGAAAATGCTAGGGGCTTAAATTCAGTAAATGAAGAATCATACCTTTACAGGAAATTTTTCAAGTCAGTCATTCAAAAAGGGGTGAAAACCACTGTTCCAAAATATTTCCATGCCAGTCCACCCTGTGAGGGTTAATGGCATCCACAGGAGTTCTGCTAAATGTCACAGTAGTTACTATGCTCTAATCCTGATCCCCAACCTACTGTAGCTGCTATAAAATATATAGTAATAATTTCCTGAGGCAGGGTAATGTATAAGGAATGTCAGACCAGGCTCTGGACATATTTGCTCTAGCTCTGTTTTATTAAAGTGAAACTTTTATTAAGGCATGTGGTGAATTGAGCAATCTGCATGATTCATGCAGTTATAAACCTATTGCTACACTCACAATAAATCAATGAGCCATTGTCGCATGTTCAATGTAGAGTAGATTAAATAATAAGGGGAAAAATCAATGTGGAAGTATTATTCAGCCATATGAAAGCATTAAAAATGTACTCTGAATGTATTAAAAACACCAAATTGTAGTTGAGCTAAGCTTTATTCCATAAACAAGTTTCCTTGTATGCAGGGTATTTATTTACTCATGATCTATATAACAGTCAATATAATTAACCAAGTTAAATTATGTCTTTTTCTGAGTTATTTCTGATTGGAACACACTTACGATTCACACTGTAAAACTAAGGGCCAAGGCTCCAGCCTGACCTCTGCATACCCTCGGCTGTACTGCTCTGAGGGAAACATGAGAAGGAGCTACTCCTTCAGGACTACGACTGTCATAGGAAGATGCTGATTCATCACTCCATTGATGCCTGAGTTACAAAGGGTCCTTTTGGGTTGGGACTAAAAGGATGGCTGTGGTTTCTTTGCATATATCCACATACCTCTGACTGTCTCTCAGCCCTCTCTCAGTTCTTATCTCCTCTGGGCAGAGGAAGCCTGTGCAAGGTATTAAGGGTATAAGTAAGAGTGAAAAAGATTAAAGTTCTCTTTTGTTTTTTCACAAGAGAAGGGAGAAAATAGGTGAAAGACTTCTACCAGTTCCTGGATGGAACTGTGATTGATATTTATTCAAAGTGATCATGTAGAAGTGAATACTGTCCGTAAATATCCCTGTTATTTAAAGAAAAAAATAAGCATCATACTTTAGAATTTGTGTGTGAATTACATTATTTCATAGTAAGAAGCAAAATACACATTCCAGTGTAAACTTATGAATTTATTCTTCTCTAATACTCTAATTCTCTCAGTGGTTTATTTAGATTGTTTGAAAATCTATTCAAATTAAATAAGAATAGTTATGATAATTATTTGTTGCCATTGTATTTTCAATGAGCACTGGGAACAGAAGTTTGTATCTTTAGCATTATAAAATGCCACGCTGAAATTTATTGCATTTTTTTTTAAATTACAGGTTTAATCAGTGTAATGTAGATTCATTTTCTCTGTGTTTTTCCCCACAAACTGCCTCTGTTACTTGTTGCTAAGCCATTGGAAACACTGAACAGATTTCTGATCTGACCTCAGGGACAAGAGCTTACCTTCAAGGAGTGGAAAGATCTGTGTGTCCAAGGGACTAAAGGCTGACTATATGACAACCACAACTCACCAAAATCATCCCCAAAATATGCTTTAAAATCTACAAACCATATACTTGATAATCCCCTTAAGGATAAGTAGTCCAGATACAAAGGGGAGAATTGAGAGTTGTGTCCAATTTTTCATATTCTGTCATGTCGAACACCAATTCCCAGAATATATTTCTTAATTGCAAGGCTGATCAGCCACAGAATCTCCTCAAAAGGGTTCCTAATTGGAAGCAGTCTGGCAGCACGTTTTTTGTTTCATTTCTCGGGAAATCAGGAAGTCAAATGCACCATCCAGTGCCATGGGTCATCATGTAGATTTTGGGATTCTTCTTGGCAGGACTTTGGATCCACAGATCAACTAATGCTTTTCTAGAAGTTATCTGTCTTTCTCGTTGACAGCTGTAAGAGTAAGTACAATATTTATGATTTATATAAAGCAGTGTGCTCTCAAAATACAGTTTTGAAATGGAGTTTAGAGTGCTCAGTTTTATTTAACAACTAAGTGGTTCCCCATACCAGAGGGAACCCAATATATGATGACTTGCTATGTGCAGCTTAAAAGGCATTCACCATCACCAGTTCTACTCACGAGCCAAAGCACCATGTTCTAGTTCACAACAGTCTACAAGTCTTAACATTGCAGGCTAAAAGGATGTTGAGTCATAATCATAGAATCATTAAGGTTGGAAAAGACCTCCAGGATCATTGAGAGCAACCTTTGATCAAGCATCACCTTATCAACTAAACCATAGCACTAAGTGCCATGTCCAGTCATTTCTTCGACATTTCCACGGGTGGTGACTCCACCATTTTCTCTTGGCAGCCTGTTCCTATGCTTGACAACCCTTTCTGTGAAGAAACTCTTCCTGATGTCCAACCAGAACCTCCCTTGGCATGGCTTGAGGCCATTTCCTCATCCTGTTACTATCACAACACAAAATCACAAGCTTTTTAAGGATTTCAGTCTTGTGGGAAGAGTTCAACAGCTCATGCAATCTTCTTCCACTTATGCCTAGCTTAAACTGGCCTCTTCATCAAGAAGTTGGGCAGGAATAGCTTGAATACTAAGAAAGGGAATAACAGAAGGAGGATAGGAACTGCCAGTACCTTCAGACCTATGCAGGACACTGGAGCCAAATCTCTGTGGTGCAGTTATTAACTATGATACACGGAAACAGGTTGGCAGAGAGCTGGACAACATCCTTCTAGCTTCAGTCTCTGCCCAAGTTAGTAGAATGGTGACATTTTTGAAGTCAAACTCAAGACTTCTCAGTATATGCAGTGACACTTGACCACGGGATGTCACTTACATTTATTAAAGCTATAAAGATTACTCCAACTCTATTTTTAGGATAAAAAGACAAGCTTGTAAGTTCTGTGAATTTTGACAGATTTATGACTTTTTAGCCATGTTTTTCTCCATCTCTTAGATAATTCTTGGAGAAGATTAAAAAAATTCTATTTTTCTTCTGTTAAATATGTTAATTACTAGGGAGACACAAATCTGAGCCTGCATTGATACTCTATTTCTGCTGACATGAAAATTGTCATCAATCTCTTCACAGCTGAATAAAATTAGTGATGGACCTGAACCAAAAGTCATTATAACAATACGCTAAATTTCTAAAACCAAGATTCTACCCACAAACTCTTCACACATTCATATTTTGGGAAAAGTTTCTCATTTTATTGGTTTGCAAGTGATTGATATACCATAAGCTTTCAATGCGAATCAGTCTTTTCAATACCTAAACCACTTTTTAAAGTGGAACTTAGGCTTATAATTTATTGGGATGGTTTTGAAACTTACTTTTCAGCCTACTGTCAGTTAGACCTTTTAATTGGGTCTTGGCAAAAATCAAAAGCTGTAAAACTGCACAAAAATGTGCACATTTCCTCCTAGGAACTCTGGGAGCAATGGATGGAAAGGCATTTCTGATAAATACCCTCACTGGACTCTTAAAGGATGAAGCAGGAGACAAAAGGGGGAATTGTCTGAAGCAAGAGCATGAGCAATCACTAATTATTCTGAAATAGCAGATTTCATATTTTCATACCTGTGATGTTAGTGTATCTTTGCACAACGACCTGCTTTCCTCACACCTCCAACAGAGGACAATGTGGAAGTACACAGGTTAGTTCTGAGCAAATAACACTGGAACAAGAAATGGTAGGGTTGTATTAGCACAGACTTGTAGCTTGGAGTTGCTTTACTTTAGAGGATAAAAGCATTTCTGAGATGTGGGAATAAGCAGCCAGAAATATTCTCCCTATTGCACAAGATGAGATAACAAGTCAGTTGTCAAAATGTGCATAATCCATCTCCTGACTCCCTGGCTCCTTGGCTTCTCTGTAAGGTCAGAGGAATTATGCATTTGTACTTTATTTGACTATTTGAGAACCATACACAGTTTAATTTCAATACAACAATGCCAACTTTCACATACACAGGTTTGTAGCTTAAAACTTTGGTTCACAAGAACTCATCCTCTATTTTCCCTTTGCAAGGATTTACTCTTTTTTAACCAACTGGTTTTATCTTGTTGTGGGTCAAACCACGTTTTCTCTGGCCTGTACCTGAAATCATAACTCAGCATAGACTTTCTTCATCCAGCCTTAGAGCAGTGAACTCTGACAAACCCTTTAGAGAATTTGATGTAAGTTTCAGATTTGTAATGAAACTCAAGCCTGGGTGGGTTTTGGGTTTCATTACGAAAGTTCTGCACAGCTGCACTAAAAACTCAAACCAGGTTTCATAAAAGTACCTGTTGTATTTAAGCCAGGGAGTCACACTGGGAACTATATTTAATAAGTAAGAAGTTGTAGGAGTGTTGATGTAACTGTGTAAAATGTTTTTTGAAATACAAGAGATTTGACATGGAAACCTGTTTTTAAAATAGTGGAATACTTAATCCAGGACTGTTGTCCCTCTAAACCCAGCACATTACAGGACCCAGTGCCACTTCTGAGAGGAATGACTGTCGACGATACAAAATTTAGCTCTTGAATACACAATTACTCTGTAATTTTTAGCTATTACAAAAGAAAAAACCCCCAACATTTAGTGAGCTTGGTAGTTGGACTGCTTCTTTAGTAACAATCCATTGTAACACTGCCATGGAGGGGACAGTCTCACAACTTTATTGTGGGCCATAATAACATTATTTTGAATTCTACAGCTGCTTCGTCACAAAGGGTAGTCATTGCAAGAAAATCAAATTACCTGACTCAATTCTGACAGGAAATAGTTTCTACCCTCTACAAGCCAACCGAATTCCTTTCATTTCCAGCTGTGTTGCCCATGCCTGCGGAGAAGCTCCTAGAAGTTCCTGTTTGATCTTCAGTTTAGCTCTCTGCATGAAGTTCTGAGAGAAGAAAGCACTGACTCTTCTATTCTGTATTTGCATCATATTAAACATAACAGGATGCTAGTTTATGGCTGGGACTCTTGGCTGAGGAAGTTTTCCAGAATAATAGTAACAATGACAGTAGCAATAAGTATTGATTGTAGTACATCAAGAGTCTCTTCTGAGCTTGGAAGAAACCAGCAGGTCTTGTTCCATCAGGGTGTTTAATGCATGCTAGCTTTAAGCATACATGTAAGCCAGTTCATTCAATTAAAATTTAGGACATGTAGGCTGTTCTACAAGTTGCATTCCAAAAAAAAAGGTGGAAAAGAGAAAGATGTTATCCTGAACCGAGGAAGTGAGAGAATGCGGCAAGACCCAGACTCTGACAATGATCTGAGTTCAAGTGAAAGGAAAAAGATTGGATTGAATGCCACAGGAGAAACTAAGCTATTAGGAGATTCAAGTATAGATTAAAATCAGGCAGGAAAACTAAAGTGAAGCTCAAAGTAACAGTGGAATATTTAGAGAGGGGAAAAGGAATCCTTAAAGAATCTCAGTAAGGAAATTAAGAAATGTAAGAAAACACCAACTTCAAAATAGAGAATGGGCAAGAAATGAACAAGAATCCCAGAAGTAACCTGGGCAGTTTTTTGGGGTTTTTTTTTTGTTTTTTTGTTTTTGTTTGTTTTTTGGTTTTTTTTTTTAAAGAAGAAAAAAAAAATTGTTGCTGATTCTTTAGTCACTGACATAGGCTTAAATTTCAACCCTCTGCATGCTTTATACAGCTAAATAACAGGACATTTTAGAGCCATTCAACACTGACACTTTTCTCAGTGGATCAGCACAAATATCCAACACAACTGTTTCTGCAATTGTGTGACACTGAGAAAATCTAGTATTTAATGACTCTCTGATGAATACCTACACCTCTGAAGTGGTATGGTGATGTCGTTGTCTAATGTTATTATATTGGGCAATAACATAAAATATGTCAGAATATTGGCTGGGTCAACACCTGCTAAGCTTTTTTTTCTCACTGACACCATCTGTAATTATTACTATGAATGTGTTTTGTTAACATTTACATTTATTTGAAAAGCACATTTTTCAAAATTTGATTTTAAATAAGCATCTGACCAAGTCAAATGCCAAAACATCATTATGACACAAGAGTAAATCATGTGATTTAAGTATTCTTTTTTTTAAAGTATGGTAATAGTGTGACACTTAAAAGCAATTCTTTCTCACTTCACACATCCCCATTCTCAAAACTATATTTCTTATCTGTTTTAATAGGCTAAAAATTCTTCAGATCAGAGAATTTATACTTTTGAGTCACCACGTCTGTCTCATCATGTGATTCCCATTCTTAAACAACTCCATCTCAAAATAAATAACAACCAATTCAATAAAAAGAAAATCCAATGAAAACTTGGATGAGAATCCACCTCTGTTCATGGATGTTGAAATTTATGGCTGTGTAAATGGCTACCATTCATTACACACATAAGTTAAATATTTAGTCATCTCTGCCTCTGTTAAACAGGAATTCTTGAAAAACATTTCTGCTGTAAACTTATTATATTATGCATCAAGCATTTAGAGCACACATCTATGTTTCTATATGTGCACATATGTATTTGTAGAGGACAAACTGGCAGAATGTCTTACAACACATTTTGTGCATATTCACAGCTTCTACGGGGCACTATTTACAGTATTAGCAGATTTTGTGCTCTCTTCCTTCTCTGTCTATCCATAGATGAGTTTAGACTTTGTTACAACACCTAAACTTCCTCCTGAATATGAGATTCTTAGCTGACAACAGAATTGAGAGTCAAGTCTTTAATTTAGGCCGTAGCATTAGCTCTGAGGTGAGACACATTGAATTAAAGTGAGCAGCTCCTTTTAACACAGTGTGGCCTCTGTGTTGAAAGGCAGGAGTTGTACCTGCTAAGATACAGAGCTCTCCCTGCTTTTCCTACTCCTAGAGAGAAAAGGCCTTTAACAGAGACACAGGGTTTTTCACTTAGGATCTTATTACTACTTTCCCCTTTGTACAGGTTAATTAGATGTGGAGGACTCAAACAACACTGAACTCCATCTGTTCTGCAGATGCCACAACTGAGGCTGAAGGTGCTGATTTTTTCCAGTGTCATGCTCAACAGTAGGTGTGCTGGGTGGAAAGCGCTATGCTGCTACTAGTACGAGACTCATTGCTCTCTTAAAAAACTTTTAGAAGAAGCCCAAGAGGTTTATTTGGCTTAAGAAGCTAAATTATTTTCTATTTATTCTCTTCTGCATTTTAATTTTTTTCACATTAACCATTTAGTTTGCTCTCTTATTTAATAGCTCTACCACTGTCCAGCCGGCTTCAGCCCAGATGTGCTGAGAAATTAGAACTGAAGCCACTGAAAACTCATGTGTTTAATGGGGTTTAATGTGACCTACCAAGTTACTTGGCAAAAACTGAGCTGCACCACATGGTCATGTCAGTTTTTCACTCCTTTTTCTCTGCTGCTGGAATAAGAATTTTGCCTCACACTTGACATAGGCTAAGAGTGGGTAAATGTGAGGTTTTATCTCACAAGTGTAGACACCTGTGTCTGAGCTCATTGCAAAATTGAAAAGGGTTCAGTGGAGGGTAACCAAGATGATTAGAGGTCTAGAGGATTTTACATATGACAAAAGAGTGATGGAATTATGTTTGTTCAGCCAGGAAAAAAGGAAGTTTAAGAGGGATCTAATCAGAGCCTTTAATACCTAAAAGCCAGCTTTAGAGAAGATGAATATACATCCAAAGGATGCACAGTGACAGGACATAAGACACAAAAGAAAGTGGCTTTAAGGGAAATTCTATCTAGATACTGGGGAAAAAAATCATCATGAGAACAATAAAACCTAGAGTTAGATTGCTCAAAGAAGATTGGAGTCTCCTTCTCTGAAAATGTTCAAGACTTGGCTTCATAGTGCTCTGAACACCCTAACTTAAACTTCTGATTTCAACAGAAGTTCATACAAGATGGTCTCCAGAGGTCCCATCCAACCTAGATTTTTCTATGGTTATATGATACTACAGCAAAGATAACTTCCTTGCCCTTAATAACCAAGACTAGAAAGTTATAATCTAACCCTTAATTTGTTCATTGGTTTAACATGAACACATATTTGTGCTCTTTTGACTGTAATCTCCTTTTACTGCAAAGAGAATGAAAATTTCTGGCGCATATAAAGACAACAGTATGGAGATATCTCAGTGAATATCTGTGGAAGAAGCACCAAGACAAAAGGGAGTAAAGAGGGCAGAAACCTTTTGGAACAAATATGTTATTGGAGAAGGTTTCTATTCCCTGATAGCTGTTCTGTTTCACCAGCTGTTATCTTCCCTGGAGAGACATGGAGGTCTCTGCTGCAGCATTCATGCCAGATCTAGATCAATTCTGTATTTGGCCTTATTATAATGAAGGAAGTGGAAATCCCCACTAGATTTTGGGATAGCTTGGAAACCTTAAAAACCCATAGAAAAGAGTGAGGTAACAATCATTTAGGGAATGATAGTCAGTAAATCAGTCACCTTCCAACAGGTCAAAAAATGAGACAAGATAACAAGAGGAAAGGAACAAAAAGGGGACAATAATTCAGAGAGGTATGATAAGCACTGGATAAATACTTCATGTTATAAGGAGTGCTAGTGATGGAGTAAAAACTTTTGTACTGACAGGTACCTCAGTGGTCAGACAGATTGCCATTCAATTTACAGTGGTGTGGATGGGAGCAGCAGCCATAATTCTTAAGTCTCTGTGTTACTTCTAACTCAATTTGCAATGTGTTATAGGAGGTACCACTTTTCACTTGGGACATAAAGTGTGAGGTCCAGAGTTTGACTGTTCATCATTAACAACTGAGTGACACTTTTTATAAAAAGAAAGGTGTCAAGTGTAAAATTCAAGCCAAATTCCAAAATTTGAAATATGGCTTATTTTTAATGACCTGTAACTCAGGTGTGGTTTGGTCACTATTCATCAAAATCCACAGAAGAATTCTCCTTTTCCCTTGGAGTAAAATCAGTACTTATCAGAGAAAATTGATATTTTTTTTCCTAAGTGAAAGTTATAAGGCAAAAACAAAGCCTTGCATTGGAAGCTGATGGCCACTGTAATTATGGAAAGCCCATTATTTCTTAATAATAGGTTCATAAAGCTGCTTACGTCTTTAGGGCAAAACTGACTAAAAGTAAATAACTATTAATTACACTAAATGGAAAAAATATACATAATGTAAAGGTCTTGTCACCCTGGGTGGAGCACTAAAAATTAACATTATTTGGCTCAACTAGCACTTCCCAGTTAGAAAGTCAGATGTGTGTTGGGAGTCTTTTTAGATTAGAATTTAACAAATGTTTCCTTCTGTATTAGCTGCCCTGACACTCTGCCTCTCAAAATTTTTGATCATCAGGACTGAGTTGGAAGACCACTCTCAGTGCAAAAAGAATTATGTTTTGCTGCACATTGCCCATTAAGGTCAAATAAATTTTCAAGTACCTTGAGACTAGAAGAGGAGTCTTTAAATCCTGTCTGAGGTTCAGGCATTGGCATAGTATATCTAAAAGTAAAAGCACAACTGTACAATATCTGTCATAAACAATCAACAAAAATACAATCTGCAGATGTAAAATGTGGCCCAATTCTATTACACAGGAAACAGAGGAAGTGTAGGCATATGGAGCATGGCTTCCTAAGACCTGATAAATTATAGGTTTATATGAAGTCTAGGTCTTGAATACAAGTTTTATTCTTCAGCCTTGTACAAGGCTGTTGCAATGGTATCTTTGCAGTGTCAGAACTAGAGTAAAGGAGCTACTTTTGTATGATCTATTAGATGGGCTGCACTACATGTCAAAGTGTTTTCCATTGGTACCTTTATTCCAGAGAATACCCCATCCAAAGTGCATGAGCATCATGAGCTTGTGTTGAGGCCTGGAGAAGTGTAAATTGATAAGACTCAGAGAAATGTTGGCTGGAAGGGACCTCTAGTTGGTCTATCCATCCAGCTTGACAATCATATCACTAGATCGGATCAGTCATGACTCTGTTCAGCCGTCTTGAAAATAGCTTAAGGATGGACATTCCAGCAGTGTTTCTGGCTGTCAATTTTTCTAGTCCAGGTGAGACCCAAGAGGCCATCCTTCCACCAAAGCCAGCATGCAGGGCCCCAGGATGCACTCACAGCATCCAGTACCCAGCACCTATGGAAGATTTTCAGTTTGACAGGGTGACAGTTTCAGAGGGAGCAGCCAAATTTCCTCCTAGTAATGAGAAACAGGGAGAGAGAGAGAAAGAGAAAGAGCCTTACTCCCTTTCAGCCTCCCACTATTTTCTGCAATGAAATTTTTTACACCACAGAGAAACTCTGATCAGTTGCTGTTTCTCAAACTGCATAATGCTTTCACTGCCCTTTATCAAGCAGTTGTATTATTTTAAATGATCAATAACAAAGTTGTCCATGATTTAAAGGTGAGCTTACAGAAACTGCTTTAGTGTAAGAAAGTCTGTCTCTTGTTTTTACTATGCAATTGGTAGAAGCACTACATGTTCTTGGCAGGAAAAATAGCTAGAAACCTCAGGAATGCATGATTTCTAATTTCAACAGACTGGTAGTTGATTATAAGTATTAGCATAGCTTAACTTTATCCACTATCCAAACTTAATATTATCCTTTGTTTAATACACTGAAAAAGAGCACTCTCCTTTGTATGACTCTATTGTTTTCATTCTCCAAGGCCAAAGTCAGTGTTGACATAAGCAGGCTCAAGTCCACGAAAATGAATGAAGTTAAACCTCATTTTACCAGCAATGGAAGTTAGCCTCTGGAGCAATGCTAATTATGGTTTGTTTGTATCAATTAATCAACACAAGGTTAACTTTCATTCAGCACATGGAAAAAAATGCAACACAATTAAGTAAAAAACATTACAAAGTCCCTTGATTTACCATGAAGTGGGATTTTTCTATAATCACACTGTACTGGTGCAGGAAGAACTAACCAAAGTAGCTCAGAATAAGCAATCCCTGATCTACAGCTGTGTTGTCAGTAGAGCTTGGCTCAGGGACTGCCATACCTCCAAGCTGCTGTGTTCTCACAGCTGGGCTGGTATCCCATGTGGCACCACACCATTCCCTGTGGACATGCCAGGTCTTTTACTACAAGCTGACATGTCACAAGCACGGAGCTCTGTTGTGAAGTGTAGATACAGCCAAAATGTAAGGTGCGCTAAGGGAATCAAACTTCACCCACTAAAATCAGAGTAGCTTTCATAAAGAATGAAAATAATACTCTAGGTCTCAGAAGCCATCCACAAAACAGTAGAAAGCAACATGAAGACACTACCAGAAATACTGGAGAAACTATACATAGTGAACAAAAACCACATTCATCCACCAAAAATTTCACTGTGTAGTCTGTCACTCACTCTAGCTGTTAGGTGAGGTGAAATCATTGCATTTTTGGCTAGGTGCAGTACTCAAGACACATGAGAATGCCAGTGTGAGTTCTGGATTTTGAAGGAAAAGTCTGAAGCAAAGCTGACCTTTAGGCTATGGGACAGTGTTGAAACAACTGACTCCCCCTTGCCTGTTCTTAAGAATGAAAGAGCAATTTGGCTTCAGAGAACACGGCATAGAAATGTTCTCTCCTTAAGCAATTCAGTCTTATACCTTTGATAAAGTAGTTTCACTACTTGTACATTAAGTGCTAATCAAAGTGCTCTGCAGCTGCGTGTCTGGCTGTGATGTGATGGACGAAGTATTTGAATGCAGATATGATCTAAATTCCAGCCTGCCCTTTAAAGGGAGCAATCTGCATTATAAATAAGGCAGGAATATTATTGGTTAAGTTTATGTAACAAGCAAGCTGAGGAAAGCAGTCTCCTAACTCTAGGCATCTATATTAATATGAGAACCTCTCTCCCTCCTATTGGTTCCAAGCCTTGCAATTTGAGGATCCCCAAAATTACTGAAAGACCAGTTCCAATGCAAATGAGTGCAGCAGAACATTCCCCAAATGACTACCAAGGGAAAAGAGCCAGGGATTACAGTGCTTTTGTTACCAAGTCAGCTATGGAAACCCAGGAGAAGAAAGAGAATTTCATATTTTCCAGGGGTGGGGGAGAGGGGGGGGTGAAAGACCTGACTGAGAAATAGAATTTTTATGCAGACTAAATTAGGTTTCCTGAAATTATATGTGGGATTGAGCTACTGGTATTCTGCTGTAGAAGGGGCTCGTTATGAGCTACCAGTAAAACTGCTGAAGCAACTGCTTTAACATCTGAGACAGCTTATTTCTAAAGAGGATGTAGGACATGGTCATCAGTTCTAGTCAGCAACCAGTAAAATGCAGTCTTCTCAAAAGAGTGTAATGCTGCCAGTCTGTCCAGCAAACAGACAGAAATTGCTGCATTAAGAAAGAGCAGGGACATTAGACAAGCACACAGAGCAAGCAGCAAAGGATCCTAAGTGAAAGTTACCAACCAAAAGAACGATGGAGAAAGAGAGTTCATCATTTAGCAATTTGCAGGCCTTTTAGTGGGACTGAATCACCAAAGGACATCTGTGTAACATTTTCATCAGTCTGACAAGAGAGCCAACATCAACATTTGTCCACAGGAACCAAACTAAATATTTAAAGGTGAACTGCAAAGCTAAAATGAAAGTTGAGTTAATCATGGAAATATGCACTGAATGACCCTACTTACCAGGTTGTTGGAGACAATTCATCACAGAAACAAGTTGAAACTCCTATTTATCAACTCTTTTTCTGCTTTTCTGAATTTTTCTCTAGAATTCTTGCTTTTCAGAAGATGCTAGAGAAAATATTCTATGAGACAGTAGAAACCCTGTGTTAGCCTAAATATTTGATGTCAAAGAATAACATGTCGTGTAATCTTTTGTGAATGAAGAAAAGCTGGAGGATACCTTCAGATAAAAATATAAAGTCAATAATGTCATAGTCAGTAGCCTGATTTCACTCCAGGGTGCAGTCTAATAGATGGGCCCACATACCTCCACACTCCTTGTTTTGCCTCTTTGGGCAAAAAAGGAGTATACTACAAACAAGTAGAAAAACAAACAAATTTACTACAGCTTCACTGAGGCAGATTTTAATAGAGAAACTATTTGAGAAAAATTCAGAATTCTTCCAGCAGTTACGGGATTTTGACTTGGGATTGTGAAAGGGCTGAGCAATAGGAACAAATAGATTATTTATTCCAGGCAATTACAAGAAAAATGGAAAATTATTTGGTAGAGGTTTCAGAGTGTTTTCAAAATGAGATCTTGTATTCTGTTTTAAAAGATTGCTGGAATTTCATTCTTGAATTTTCTTGGCACTTTTTTGACTTTATTCTTACAGCCATAAAGTTACCCATAAACCTATTTTCTTTTATTCCAGCAGCTGTGTCCAACCTGTGGCACACACTGCTGCCACATAGCAAGCACGCAATCCAGCTCATGTTCCATCTTCTGCCTCCTTCAGAAGCATGGAAACACACAGAAATACAGACAGACTGAACACTCTGATTCAGAAACTTTGGAGTTCAAGAAAGCACGAGGCCATTCCAAAGCATAAAAGTCCTGAACACTTATTCCAAAGCCCAGAGAAACCAGTAGGAGTCTGGCCACTGAATTCAACTGGCTTTGGAGCACACACATGCAGGCAGGGAGCATTCACCTGCACAGCCAGATGTAGGAAACTCTGAACTAAGAGCAGCATCTTTTAGAGGTGTCATCCCACTGCTGACTGCTGCCTGGGAGCTGCAAGGGGAGCCAAGCATGGGTACCCTACCTTGGGAATTACCACAGTAGGCACTGCACAACACTGACCCAGCTCTGCACTTCTAGACCCATTTTTCATCTCTTTCATCTGGGCCCTGGTGCAAGCAGATGGAAAACACTCTTCATCCAACACTGGAAAGTGTTTGTATGCAGGATGGACAGCTGCACCAGAATGCAACTGCATAGAAGAACCAGGGAGACCTATCCACCCTTATAGGTGAGCCCTTCTTATTTGTGATTTTCTGGCTATTTGTTCCAATTTAGTTGCTTATTTGCACAAATAGTTTCTGCTTCCATGCAGTGCTAATAAAATATTAGGACATATTTTACCCACTGAACTTGAGAGCAAGCAGAGACTCCCTCAACATAAGCCCGGACTCAAGAGTTTGGAGCAGGTTTTAGCAAACAAAGCTGATACTCCAAGTTAATCAGAATTATTGTGGAAATCATAAATCATTGACAAATAGTTAATAATCAATGATTAATCAGGAAAATAAGAGGGAAAAGACTGAAAAATAAATTTTTAATATCTGATGGGAAAACATAGAAGAAAGCCATAGCTTCATCTCAGACTCAGTTATAATTTTTTAACTATTTATGATATCGAATTGATACTCAAAATGATAATAGAAAGAAGTAGCATGTGACTAAATAAAGGTTCACAACAGATATAAAATCTCAAAAAGTAATTTTATTATTAAGAAATCATAAAGTTCTAAAAACATGGGCCTGTTCCAGAAACCAGATAGAAATTCAGCTGCTGATTTCGACAGGCATTGGAACAAACTCGCTCTTAGCTAAGCACACAGCTATCAGTGTGGCACTGAGCCTGGGTTAACATATTGTCATTTTCATCAGGACTCTTTGTTCCATGGCATGTCTCAAGAAAGTCTCACAGCTGGTCATTAACCAAGCATGCTCAAAAATATATGGATGAAGACATTTGATGATGGTTTAGAGCACTGCCACAAGAATTTTTAAAGCACTAGACATCCTGCATCTTGCAAGGCGCAAGGACAGCTGTGATGAGCATAACAAGAAGACAAACCTCAAGAAATTATTTTTCTGCATATTGTAAAATAATGTTGATAGCATCAGGCAAGGGAATAGTATTTTAGCTGATAAAATGCCGCCCAACAGCTGGGAAGTGGAGCAATACAACTCAGGCATGAAATTGCAGTGAGGATTGCTAACCAAAGGAACAACACACTCTGAATAGTAGTGGATTCTAAATCACTGGAAATGTGTTCATCAGATTGTCTCTTTTAGTGAAACGTATACCCAGACATCCAGGGAATTAAATTGCTTTTGCTAAGTAGGAAGTCAGGTTTGTTCCAATATATTAATGTTCCAAGGCATTACAATTCGAAGCTCCTTGAAAAGCAAAGTATCATAAAAGACAGTGTCACTTGCAATTACTCATTCAGCATTTCTTTCTCAATGACCTGTCTGATTACACTTTAAATCAAACAATACAGAGCTAAAGGGAATTCCACCCTCGATCCTCTCCAGTTTTTGGCTTGATCAATGATCATGAAGGAAAGGAAACATGAGTGAACCAGCTGACAAACAGCTTGTTGACAAGGCTACATGCAACCAGAACAACAGCAGGACAGTCATCTAGGGAAAAGTTGACACCTGCTGTAGCAGAAATTAAGAGTTTACAGATGTTGCAATTTGGTAGTCAGTTTATAATCCACACCCTTGTAACTTAAGCTGCAAAAATTCTCCAAACAATTGGAATAAAGAAGAATCCAAGCAGTTAGGAAACTGAAGAAAACAGGGTAGAGCAGCTGTTTTAATTAATGCTTTGCTTAACTTGAGAACCATATCCCTGGTCACCGGGATCATTAAAATAAATAAAGTTTCACATGGGTAATGGCATTTTATTTTGCATCTTCTGTAGCATCACCACTAGAGACAAGCATTTGCGGGCAAACCTTGCAATACCTCACCAAATAATCATAAAAAGGAAATGAAATTAATTCCAAATCACATACCTACCTAGCACTAGGACACTGAGTTTTCTGGGCTCATATTTATGTTCCTATTATCCAATATTTTCATTTCCTATTGAACAGTGACATTTAAAACACAGCTGCCCATTGCTATCCTTATTCTCGGAGAGTGTTCTACCTAATTGTATGAAACATACTTTATGAAGCGTGAACAAAACCTGTATTAGTATATTCATATGTACATGCATATGAATGTTATGTGGAGTCAAAGAGCTCACAGTAAATAGCAGGTGGTTATGGGAATTACTCTCAAGCTTGACAGAGTTTATATGGTTCAAATGATATTCTCTGAATCAATCACACTCAGTTCTACTGTATGTACAGTAATAAACAGTGTATGAGCTCTTCTTAATTAGCATACATGAAATATATTGTGATAAAATGAGTAAAGAGTGTACCCAGCTAGTGGTGCAGAGAGTTGTGCCATCAGAGACTCAACAGAGTAGTGGGCAGCAGTTGGCAGCTCCCCTCTGCTGCATTCTCAAACATAACAGCAACACCACGGGCAAAAATGAAATATAAAATAAGCATTAAAAGACAGTTGGGTAGAAAAAATATTTTTGAATGCTTTTTCCATTCTTTGACAACTAGAAACTCTCTTACTTGATTTGAGGAAGAAAACAACTTGCTCAAAGCTGGAAAGTTCTAATATTTTGGAACTCTGTTTTGTTTATGTTTGAGAAAGCTGTGGAACAGCAACAGGCAATGAAAGCATACATTGGCACAATTAAGTCTGGTAACTCAAGAAGCCAGATATTGTTTTCAGTTCTACACACATTTCAGTCGAAATTTGCCAACCCACTTGAATAGGCTATTTTGGAAACCGGTGGTGACAACATGTGGATAAAGTTCTGCTCTGCTACTTACCAAATAAAGGAGCCTTTGGCTGAAAAAAATAATGATTTGTGAACTGAAAGGAAAGGGACCAAAATTAACCTCTAGAGTAATGTTCAAGAAGAGAAAGACTACATATAGAAATGCTTATAAGGAGACACTTTTCCAAAGTAAAATGTAGTTACTTTATAAGGAGTGAAAAGATCCTCATATGTTAGTATCATTTAGGGATCCTGTTTGAAGAATTATGAATAAATAATAGAATAGAATAGAATAGAATAGAATAGAATAGAATAGAATAGAATAGAATAGAATAGAATAGAATAGAAAGAATAGAAAAGGCCATCTCCTCCTGAAATCTTCCCTGCATATTCCGCATTTTACAGTGCCTCCCTCTTTCCAGAAAAAAAAAAAGAGACCTTAGAAAACTTGTCTGTGATGAACAATTGAAAATAAATATATCTCTTGGTTGAGGGCACTGCAAAATCAGAGCAACCAGTATCAGAAGAAGGAATGATATGTTACTAACTAAAATGTAAAAAAAAAATACATTCAAAAACATTTGTAAGCCAATTGATTTTTTTCCCTCCTATCACAGTTTTTCTAAAGAAACACAATGGGAGAAGAAGAATGAGATTGCATATGAGCTACTTCTAAGTCAAGTAGTTTTCAACACAAGGAAGATACTTACCATCATTTCTAGTACTTAATTCCACTTAGAGTTGATAGCTGATCATATATCTCTGTGCTGTGTCTTGTTTACACTCAGTTCCTATTAAAGAATCACAGGACTTCTGCGCCTGTACCAATTCTGGACATTTCTGGTGACATCTACTCAGAAAAGACCCAGAAACCTCGCTCTTTAAAGTCCTTGAAACAACTCCAAGATTCTTTTAACAATCTTTTTTACATTTTTTTATATTTGTCATTGTACCTTACTTTATATTTCAATGGTCATTTCTTGAAAGATATTGCATTTTTTAAATATGTATATTTTAGGCAGCAGCTAACATGGTAGGCTATCAAATCTACATTGAATTCCTAGAAGTTTTATCAACAAATAGTCAATCAAATACAGCAAATTTAAGCTACATAGGAACTCTGAATTTGACATGGCTCCAAGATTCATGCTTTGCCCATGCTTTGGGTTCAGTGCTATTTATATTGCTGTTAACCTAGATAAAAGCCTAACAGCCTGTCTGATAGATGGCTCAAACCCCGATGACATTGCTCATGTAATAGCCCAAAAGCTGATAAGAGTCAGAGCTGAACATGCTGGCCTATTATGAAATGTTTTCTGTAAATGCTGTAGACTAGGTTTCAAGTAATTTCTGTTCTATTTAAAGCCATCATATTGTGTGTACTGTGCCAAATTATATTTTGGCACTACAGGCATGCAAAAGATAAAGATTTTGCCAAAATATCAAAAGGGCAGTTCATTAAACAGCTATAGCACTATAGCAAAAAAAAAAAAAAATTCAAAGAGTTATTACAGTGCCTTACCCAAACATGCATGCCTATACATATGGAATTGTGAACTGTACATGACCGATCTGAGCAATGTAGAATTGCCAAAGGTTCTCAGTATTGGTCTAACTCTGCTTTCTGTAAAGTCAACTCAGGTCTTGTCCTTGGCTGTTCTGTGAGCAGAGGTGGGCCAGCAATGACTGAGAGCCTCAGAGTATCCCATATTGCATATCAAATGCTAAACAATTCAATAACATAACAGTGCTCGTGGGTTGAGGTGAAGGTGCTACCTCATACAATCATTTTACTGTACATAGGATCTGGAAATGCAGCATGGTGCATTTCTGTGACTGCTAAAACTATAACTTCTGGAATGCCATCCTGGAGGTTTTCCAGGTGATTTCCATGAGGAACACTTTGTAAAAGTTGTTACCCTCCTAAGGAGAATACGTTCTCAGGCCTGCATAGGGGCAGAGATTGGATTATAAAGTGCTAAATGTTTTTTACAACTGTATCAGCAACAGTACTGTATGGATAACTATTCAAGGGAAATTATTTTTACAGACAAATTTAATGGATTTGTTCCAGTCCTCAATTAGATTCATATTTCTGGATTCAGAATGCAAGATAACTTATCCTATACTCTTTCCTTCAGGATATCTAATCTGGGACAAATATCTTCAGTCTTCCTATTTTTTTTTTTTTTTGACTAGTTTAATTAAATTAGAGGAGAAAAAGAGTAAAGATTAAGGGAGAAAAAGCAAATAGGAAACTGAAGTTTTTAGCACAGACCTTACACAGTAAGGAATGACAAGTTTGGGACTGATGTGTGAGGAGACACTTTAAGGAACAACAGAAAAAAGGCTGAAGAGGCTAAGGTAACTCAAGAAGTTACATTTTTTTCATAACTGGGTAGCAATTAAAATGAGTCTGAAAATGTTACTTGGCATGTGGTGCTGAAGGAAATATGGCTTAAGTTTGAAATCCATCTCAAAGGCAGAGAAACACCCTCACTATCCTTATTCTCACTGTTACATGTCCTGTAAGAACAGTGTTTAGTTAATAATTTTAGAAGTTCACAGCACTGAAGCCAAGATGAATCTCACAGCAAATGGCACAGCTGAGTTTTCCCTGTGATTTATACCTCTAAAACTATCTGCACAAATGAGTCTTCTGGGTACTGTCTTATACTTTCCAATTCTTTTTTTTTTTTTCAGAAAACCACACTAATTAATGTGATACGATTCACACAGTTGCCACACATATGGCATGATTACAAGAAAAAGTGTTGGGAAAATCTTGTTTTTTCTTTTTGTAGAGTTTTAACATTGTGTTTTTTCAAAACTATTTGTTGATTAGAGAACTGCAGTCATCAACTGTGTTTGCAAATTAGAGAGAATTGTTTCCAGCAAAACATTTCACATTGCACATAAATGAAATAAATGGATAAAGAAGAAAAACTGATGGGTTTATTCAAGCACAAATGCTTTCTGAAGTTTTCTTTTCAGTAAGAACACTGCTGGATTATGAAATGTTATAATAACACCTCTGAACTAAGATTTTCTGAGTGCAAATCTTACCCCATTTCAATTGCATTTATGACTGTGTTTCTTAAAAAAAAGTTCAAGATATCTTATGTAATTCTCTGATCATCAATTAAATAAGATAGTTTTTAACTGTCTTAGTGTTCTGTCTTAGCAGCATCAGAAATAAGCTCGATTTGTACAGGTAAAGATTCTTCAGCTCAATACCTTCAAATATAAATTACATTTGGCACTGAAATTACAGAAGTTCAATGACTTTTGAGTGTAAAGTGTACCATTTAGTTAGGAAACTACTTAATTGTTTCTGAAAAAAAAGACTGTGAGATCGCTTTAGAGACTGTTCATCCAAAATTCATGTCTTTTGAATTTGAAACACTCAGGTATGCAACAGCTGTTTCTGTGAGCCTGTCTGCAAGCCTTCTCATTTGGGAAAGTGGAAGAAAACAAGACAACTTTCTCAACAAAAGATATAAATTCTCTTAAAATAAGAAACAAGGTTGTCTAAAAAGGGAGAAAGAAAACACTGGGAAGACATTATTTCATAAAGGATGCAACATTTTTTGTAAAGAATTGTCTCTTCTAAGTGAGCCAAACCACTGAATTGTCAGTCATAAACTAGTTTCCCGATTTTTAGACTAGAGAAAGAAGTTAAAGATTTGTCCTGGTTCTAAATCCATGGGATAGTAGATATTGAAAGGGTAGGACTCCCAGGCTTGAAGAACATCATCCCAGTTGTTCCCCTTTCCTCCCACAGCTGTACATCTAACCGATGCAGATATGAAAATTTCATTAGATGAACCGCTTCATGGCTCAGCAAGACTGTGGCAGAATTTATCCCAAGGCCCATTCCTGAACCATGAATTCCTTGTTTATAAAGACAATAGGTTTGTAGCCATGACCATCCCTTCCTTCAGTACTCTTCTTACAGGCCTTTTCTTCTGAAAGGGTTGTAACGAGGCAGCTCTCCCCCATGCTCATACACTGAGGCTCACAGAGCTGGATCAGTCTGCTCATCAAACAAGAGGAAAGAAATGGGATAAAGTTAAGGAACAAAAATATTTCAAGATTAGCCCTCCCAGTGTAGATCAGCATGTGGACCTTCACTGGGTCACATGAAAACCTCACACTCACATTTAATTTGCCCATCCTGAAGTATTTTTCCTCCTAATGCCAAACACCATAATGCTCTCTGTCAGTGATTTGAAATTATTGTATAAGCTACATATCGGGTACACTATTGTTAATGAAATGCACACAAGATGATGAACAACTTCCTTTTCCTGCTGGAGCCCAGCTGCAACCAGGCCCTGTATCCTTGATGCTGTAAATCAGGGCTTTGTACTCCGGGAGGATTCAATCAGCTGCAGGTGTGGGCCCGCCGAGGCCCCCTGGGATTAGGTAGCAGTATTTGATATGAGATCCCAAACAGCACCAGCAATCTACACACCACATGTGGCCAGTCTTTGGAGAAAGCAAAGGAAAAACACTGATGAAATGTGGCACAGGACCATGGAATGCAATTTCAAACTTCCACATCTGCAGGAAAGAGAGAAAGAAAGTTCCTAATTTTACAATGATGATGTCATTGAGAATATATGATAGCAAAAATGATGTGCCAGGGCTTTCATAAACTTAACCACTTAGGTTGTTGCTAACCAAGGGTTGATATTAATTGTTCTGAATGCATTAAAATTCTGAGGGGCTGCTCTGCCAGTCTGCCAAAGTGTGTCTAGTGGCATGTCTGTGCTGTGATTTTGGCTCTGTGGACTGGGCATCACAACCACACTTGTGTAGGCACAAACCTGAACCTTTGCTGAAGTTTGTTCACTGAACACTGTCATTAAGGAGAGGTGATTTGATCAAATTTGCTCCAGTGTGAAAAGGTAAAGCACTTGCCTTCACCAGAAAACAACAGAAGTGGTTGTTTAGTTCACTCCCTGAGGTTAAAAGTTGTGAAGAGTTTATTTTTAATGTAAATCCTTGATATCTAAGGGATAAAGAAATGTTAAAGCAGGTCTGGTTTTGTTATTACTGTAAAGATAAAGTATATTGAAAAGAGCATGTCCTGGATTTTTTTCTTTAAAAAATCTGTTTTCCATTAGCTTATCTTGATAGCTGAAGTTAATCATTATTTTCAAGCATATATGATTTAAATATTATGTCATTAATTCATGTACAATCCATCTGAATAATGATTGTGGTTTTCTGCTTTACAAATTCATCTACTTCACTGAGAAACCAAGAGAGTCAAATTCCATGCAACATCTGGTTTCCATTTTATGTAATTGCTATTTTCAGAGTTATAATCATGTGTTATTGTAAGGACCACAGTGTCAATCATGCTGCTAATGGGGAAAATTCAATGCCTAAATACCTGAGAGAACAAGAAGCTGACTTAAACAGGTGCATTTAGACACTTGGTTTTAAGTATAATTCTAGTCTACCAATTTAAATAAATCATTTTAAGAAGAAACTATATTCTTTCCATACCTTCTACCGAACCAAAATTTAATACAAGCTTTCTACATCGTGAACCTGGTTTTGTTCCCATCAATTCAAAAAGAGTGGGATCTGACCCCATCCAAGTTCTATACATTAACCTGCTGTAGCTCTAAATCCAGTTTAATTTAGTCAATGTCAGTACAAAAAGTTAACCCCCTTTTACCAATATGAGTGGACGTGAGAAAATTTTAACTTCCTTTAAAGAATGAATATAAGGTATAAAGCTACATTAGTTATCACATCCATTAAAAGGTGCAGAAAACAGACAAAGGAAAACCATGACAATCCATATTTTCAAGTAAAATACTATACCAAAGGTGTAAATATATCCTTATGAGCTTAATTTAGAGTTTGATTATAAGTAGAGTAAGAAATAGTCATCAATATTCAGAGCAGTTACAGCTCAAGGTAGAGCTCATGACAGAAAGAGCTCTGTGATCAACCTTTCTTGTGTTTAACTCTTCCTCTCTTATTATGTTGTTCAGACAATTTTTCAGGTACTAGTTTCTCCTTAAAAATAAAGCATAAAACTAGTATAAATTTTTATAATGTACCTAATTTTATTATGTATAATTATGGATGCATAGAAAATATATTTACCTGTGCAGTAATTTTATATATTTTGAAGGTAAAACAGTATATTTTGAACAATTGAGGGGTGTGCAAAAATACATTCATTTTTATTTCAGTACTCACTATATCAACAAACAGGTTGATAAAGGTAAATCTATTACTTTTGGGTAGCAACAATCAGTAAATACATAAAATATTGTTAATCTCTGCTTTTGAAAATAAGGAGAACAGTGACAAATTTTTCAATTCCAGCAGCAGAGAATTTATGTCAAAATTACTCTTACCCAGAGCAGTAAAAGCTCGTAAGGCAAAACCTGGAGGCATTTACATATGTACATTTTTGCATTAATACCTTCTGAAGACATTCATATTTCATCTCACCTCACCTCCTTGAAACCTTCAGGTACACAGTGCAGGACAGGAATGGGTTGTGTTTAAGAGCATTAAGACAGGGAATGACTTTCCTGACCTGACTTTGAAAGTTAATCTCTGCTAGCTCCTCTGGTGAATATTTGAAACTCAGACTGAGATGAGCTGCCAAGTTGGAAGCTGCGCCTGTTATTGTCATGAGAGACACAGTGGGCACACCCCGCCTCTGTTTCCCCGGGGCTTCAGCTGTAAATTCTCTGCAGTCACATCCACAAAAGTAGTTTTGCATGGATGCACAACCTCGGCTCCGCAGGGTGTGGTTAGATCCCTTCCCAGCTTGGATAAGTGCCTGTGTGCACAGCGAGGGAAGAGCTGCATTTACCCATCTGGCAATTTTATGGCCACATTAATTGATCCAAAGTAATTTTCTGCATTTGCTGATATACACATATCAGCCATGATTACAAAGGATGGTTAAGGTGATTAAAACAGACAAGCAAGACCAAGATATTTGGGAAACCCAGAGTTGCTGCACCATCTGAATTGCAGGCAACAGCCCATTCCTAGTAGGAATGTGCAAGGCAAATTATATTTTCATTTTCCCCAGAAAACAATGTCTGAGGTGAAAGTTCATCTGTACTGTTTGAAGGGATTGCGAAAACATGAAAAGAGGCACAATTAATTACTCAGGAACTTGGAGGAACACACTGCAACGCATTCTGGGGTATTTTCCCATCTGAGTCAATAAAGTTATATAGCAAATAGAAATATACAGTTATACAAGTTAAACACACTAGAGGAATGGTGAGTTAGCACTGGGGACCCTCACAGTTTTCATTCCCTCAAACAAGAGATTGTGTTTGTTTCTGTGTTTGTTTTTTTAATCACTTTTCAGCTCAGAACTATGTATAAACCTTACTTTTCTCTTTTTAAGAAGGACATATCAAGCCTGAAGAAACTTCTGAAGACTTCAAAGCTAACACCCCTGATGACAGAAGGTAAATCAAAAGAATTCCAGATTTATGATTTTTTTTTTTAATCTTACAATTTGAGAGAAAGCATGTCATGATTTGTAATGTACAGGGTCAGCAAAAATGCACACATACTCTGCATTTCATATGTCTGAGTAAAGCATAAGATGTATACAGCACTAGATGTAGCTTCTGACTTCTTAGGGCTGACAGCAAAATTCTAGGGTCTAATTACACAGCTGTTATTGCATGACTATCTGTAATGCTGATTTTGCGGGTATAAGTCTTGGTATATTACATTATTAGTTCTGTTAATAATTGTGTTTCCAAAACATTGTCTTAATCCAGGTAAATCAATGGCAATCTTCTCATATGCAAATAAATATGTTTAGTGGATTTTGCTCTTTTATAAAGATTAGTGAGACCTTGTAGCTGTCTTTCGGTATCTACAGGAGCCTGCAAGAAAAATAGGAAAGGACATTGCACAAGGGCATGTAGTGATAGGACAAGGGGGAATGAATGGCTTTAAACAGACAGAAGGTAGGTTTAAATTAGATATTAGGAAGAAATTCTTCCCTGTGAGAGTGGCGAGGCACTGGCACAGGTTGCCCAGGTAAGCTGCGGATACCCCATCCCTGGAAGTGCTCAAGGTCAATTTGGATGGACCTCTGAGCAACCTGGTCTAGTGGAAGTTGTCCTTACCTCTGCCAGGGGGGTTGGAACTGGATAATCTTTAACATCTCTTCCAAACCAAACCTATCTATGATTCTATAATAATTCCCCAGTTAAACCAGTAAAAACCGGTAGCTATCTGTTCTTCCTGAATTTATCATGCATATCAACTTTACATTCCCAAGTGTGACATTGCACCAATATGAATTCTGCCATCATTTATTAGAGGGGACCAAAAGCCTTTACCAAAGAAATCTTCACATCCAACTACAGCAGAGAAAAATTCCTGTCAAAGTGATGACAGTGAAGCAAAACTCAAAAATTTGCCATTTTTCATCTCAGACATGGAGGCATGAAGAAGTTGAATGTGTTATAATTTTCACAAAAGCTCGAGTAATTAATTGATGAAAAAAAAAGTAGTGCCTTCTAGAATTAAGTTTTTTGCAAGACTTGTGACAAATAATTTATACAGAATTATTATGGTTATATTAGAGTCAAATAAATGTTGGAAAATAAGAGAGTTTCTTGTCTGTGCAGACATCTTAGTTTGTGTTTTAGTATACAAATATTTTGCTTCTGAATTATTGGCAGCGAAGTGTTGGTCTCACTCCATTTTTTGGGGCTTATCACTATGGTATTGCACTGAGACATCAGCTGAGATCCAACTTTCCTAAATAAGCATTCAAACTACAGAGTTCCAGAAGAAATATTTTGCAATTGCTTCCAGTAGGTGATAGATGCCCTGTTGATTTTAGACTTTCAGTTCAGGTGATACTCAGAGCACACAAGCTTCGTGTTTGGTTCACTCTGTGTTTGGGACAGAGGAAGACACTTCTAACCAGGACATTCAAGCTTGATGCCAAGGCCAGATGATAAGGTCAATATCCAGTGTAATCATATACTTCATGCTCCATGCTTGGGCTATCATTTTAAAGTGTATTTGGATTAGGGATCAATTTATTTTAACTTTTAATCTCTACTTGTCCTATTATGAACTAGAAGCATTAAACAAACCATCAGAGAAAGGCCTTAAAACATGGCAGCAAAAGGAAGAATCTGTGTGGTTAAATTAGCTGAATAAATACATTTCTTGATAGCTCTAAGAGAGATCTCAATATTCATCCTCTGGAAATTCAGGATGAGATTCAGTTGTCTAAACATAGGTATGTAGAAATATTTTAGATGGCCTGAAATATTCCACTGTCTCCATTAACCTCTCCATATAGGTGTGGGTCCATTGCATGTCCTATGTGATAGTCAAACCATCTTGTGTGGCCAGTTGGTAAACATCGGGGCATTTCAGATGGCAGCAGACATATTCCAGTGCAGCTGAATTTTGTCCAAGAGATTCCACTTGCACGGCAAAGGACATTATGTAGGCTAAACCCAACTGTGATGTGCAGCCAATAGAGCCAGAGAACCAGGCCCAGGTGACTGTAGTGGTCATTTAGGATCAGCAGCAGGAGGACAGACAGGATCCCATACTGTTCTTGAAAGGACACAAGACATCTATAGACAACAAGATCAAACCCCAGCTGTGAAGATTCACAGCACAATTTCTAACACTCCTCAACACTTTGATGATGTCTTTGAAGGACTTTTTTGATTTTCATGGAGAAAGATATAAAATAATAGATTATAAGGGACAAAATGATACAAGAAAAAAACCAGTCTAAATGCCAGAGCCATGTTCCTAACAGTGAGATCTGCTAGTCAGTGGAACATTTTCCCAAGGGAATTCATGGTAGAACTTCTGATTAGTTAGTTAAAGCAAGACCAAACAATACTCTTAACAAAAATACCCTTAAGAGCAAATATTTCTGTCAGGAATGATTTTGTATGTGTAGGGAGATCAGCATGATCAATCCATAGACATTTTCTTTGAGTGTGTGGTACCAGGTAATGAATGTACAGACCCATTGTAAAAATTAGCTGGCTTAGGAGGATTTAAAAAATAAACATGTGGAACACAGTTTGAAATATTCATGTTTTCCTGTCATAGTAGGCCAATGTAAATATTATTCCACATGTTATCAAGTAATTCCAAAGCTTAATGTACTTACCCCAAGAACGGTCATGATCAAAATCTAACAAAGTCCTTTTGAAAGGGCTCAGTATACATAAAGTAAAGGTAGCCCAAAGAAATATAGGATTCAACTCCTAGGGAAGGAGCTGAGGAACACTTGGTTTTGCTAGTTCAGTAAACCAGGTTGACTGCTAGCCCAATCTGATCTCCAAGCAGTCCATATGCAAGTCAAGAAACTGCCTATCTACACTTTTGTCCCTTGGGAAGGCCTGATTCGTGACCCACAGGCAAAACTTGCTACATGATCATGGACAGTGTCTACAAGGCAGAGAGCACAGCAATCACGGTGGCTTTCATCCAGACTGAAGGAGGTGACCACTTACAAAATGTGGAATGGTAGGATCATATACTGAGCAGGTGGAAAACTGAAGTTGGTATAATTCCACTTCAGCTGTAGGGACTCGTATGGTGTCCATAACAATTTTACTCTGAACTGTGCAGTGGCTCAGCTCCCAGAAAAGAGGAACACAGTGAGCTCCCTTCATCCGTGCAGCCAACCTGCTTAATTGCTGTTGATAGGGATACCCTTCTCAGAGAAGGACAACTCTATTTCTAAATCCCTCCCACATGAAGCACAGGTCTTCACTTCTCAACAATTACTCAAACTCATTAAAAAGTTCCTGAGCAAGGTTCTCTCTTCTCCATATTGAAGCAGGTCATGATGCCCAATCAGTATCGAGGATTTCAGAGCTGCAGTTTGAGAGAAAATGCTAACTTCAGGTCACTGTATGAGGCCTATCCTTTTGGGTAGTTTTAGACAGCTCCTGCTTAACTTTCAGGAGTAAGGAATGACTCATTTGAGGTTGTTTCATTCCTACAGGGGCTATGTAAGAAAATTATATATCTAGAATCCCTGCCTGTGTCCAAATAGACATTTATAGACTTTGCACTGGCAGAAACAGATGCTGAGAGAGGGAATTGTGAACCTGACCCAATGGGAAATAATAATGATGGGCCTGTCATAAACTAACCATAACACCACAAATGGGGCAAAAAAATATTTTACTGATTTGATTAACTTCTGTCTGTACCTACAGTTTTGGTTTTCCGTGAATTAATGCCTTCTTTAGATAACGTAATTGGAAAATATTCCCAAGAGTGACAAAACCAAAGAATTTTTATTGTTCCTATCTGCACCCTATTTATGGGTGCTACTCTACTTCACTCAGCAGTTGCATTCCCTTATCCCAATGATGAGTTTCTTCCAAAGCCTTAACTGTAAATAATTACCTCCCAATAGGCAAATCCCATCTTTTAGACAGCTAAATTTCTTTAATCAGTACATTCTTAAAAATATTCTCTTAGGTTTCCTTCACAATATGTTTCTTGGGAATTGTTGGTGGTAAAAATCTTTGCTACCAGTCACAGTACTCTCATCAGCCCCATAAAGGGAAGAGAAGCTGCTTCAGCAGGAATCATTTATGGATGAAACTTCTACATATATGCACAGCTTCTGTACGATGCTGAAAGCCCATCTCTTTCAATCAATCCAAGATTCAAAAAAAAGGAATATGTGACTTCAGCACCGCCAACTCTCGTAATTTGCATCTTGAATCTCACGGCAGTTTGCTGTTTCTTTTCCATCAAACTTCATCTCCTGGGGTTATATGATTAAGATTCTCAGTTTTCCTCCTATAAAATAAATATATTCCAGTTTTTAGACTACAACTGCAAGCTAGAAAGAAGGAACCAAGAGAGACCTGGAGTTTCCTAGTTTTGTCATGTGATTTTTGAGTAACTTTTTGACTACATGACAACCAATACAAATTCAGAATGCCTGGCAGTCTAGATGCTCTCTCAGCTTACTACAAAAAGGGTATGAAGGTGCTTACTTAATGGTTGTTTTACAGCATGCCAAAATCCAGGGAGGATAATTGAAATGCTGGACCAGTTGTTAAATGTATATTATCTAAAGGCCACCTGCCTGGCAGATCAAGGCAACGAGTCCCCCCAGAACTATTGAGGGTGCTGATTTTTGCACTTCCTTTACTTCAGTATGGTTTTAGTTAACACATACACCTGCATAATTGAAATCAATCCAACCACAAGTGATATTCATGAACAAAAACTACATAAAACAAAACAGACAAAATGACAGAGTTTAGATAACAGGCACTAGATCAGTAAAAATAGCTGATGAATCTTGCCAGCTGTTGAAAAACTGTGGGATCAGTTCCTTTGTTCTTCTCTAATAATAGTTCAGTTTATGTTTCTTTTTTTTCCTCTTCTTTTACTTTTACTGTTTTCATTTCGCTTTGATGTTGAAAACAGCCACAGCTGCAATACAAAAATTGACTTCCTACTTTCATACACAAGTTCATGCACTCAGAGGCAACTTTATGCATACACATTACATGTGCAGAAGCACACTCACACATGTAGATATATACATGCACCAACACATGCAAAATATACATTGCTTGTGAATGTATCCTGATGTCAAATGACTACAAATAAAAAGGAATTAAGCTTTAGCTAACAAAGAGGAAAAAACAACTTGAGGATTATTTTATTTTCAAAGTTTTAATAACATACAAGAACTTCAACTTTGTCAAAATCTGCAAGACCCCTCCAAATGTTTCATATCCTTATACAACTATTCCCTTTTTAAAATTATTCATTTAAATGTTATAATTGCTGCAGATGCCCTGCACATCCTAGACAACCTTTTAACTTACAAAGAATTCTAAGTAGGATCAGCAGCAATATAAAGATTACAGAAATCTTCCTTCTCAGATGCAAAATGTCAACAGAATCCCTCCTATGCAGCTTAGTTTAATATAGATCCTCATGTGCACAGGAGATAAAATAGACCCTCCAGCATGCTCTGAAGTCTGGTGCTCTGAGCATATTGAGAACATGAGGTTGTAGAGAAACTTCCAAGAGTCAGAACTCTTCTATAAGTTATTAGTCTCATTTCTTAAGTTAGTCTCACAAACCTCCTATGTTGTTCGTAGATATAATAATTCCTTTTTTGATGGGAGGAAAAAGAACTGGGAAATGTAAATGGCTTTTTCAAGGTGACACAGGAAGTCTGCAAAGAGCTGCAAATTGAACCCAGGTTCTCCAACTCCCAGTCCAGTTATTATATCAATCACAAAACCTTCCTTCCTCCACTAGATATTTAAAAACAAAAACATTTATAACTTGAAAAACAGTTTTCCCTTCACACATCAAATTGGATGCCTGAAGTGAGTATTTCTTTTGAATTTGATTCAATTTAGTACATAGTGTCCATTACCACAATATTCTTAAATTACTAAAATGATAACAGAACCTAACATCATTATTATTATTATTATTATTATTATTATTATTATTATTATTACTACTACTACTACTACTTTGTACAGCATTACCATTTTAGTTCAGGCTCGCATGGCATTCTGTATTCCCTAACTAATATTAAAAAAAATACAGATCCTACTTTCCAGAGTTTACAATTGAAAAGATGAGATTATAACCTCAGAGACATGCTGAGTATTATTTGGTAAATTTTATCTATTTTCTAGATCATTTTTCTTCATTGTAAATGGATTAAAATAACTGCTCGTTCCCGAAAAGCTCAGTTGCAAGGTCTGAATAAGAGGGTGGGGAGGTGGTTTTGTCTTTATAACTTACTATAGAGTCATAGGGGTCACTTGCAAGTACTGAACTCCCAAACTAGGGCCAAAACTCTAAATAAACATCGCCTTTCAGAAAAATGTAACCAGCTCTGAAATTTACGTATCTATGCATGTCTTGAGTATATGTATATAAATATACAGATACAGATGCAGGAAGAGGAATAGTAATTATCTTGAAATGCACACATACATGCACCAAGATATTAGTTGAAAATACTGTTGTCTCTTGGAAATGTCCCAAGAGCAGCTTCTTCAACTGCTCATTAGTTCACTTTACCAGGAAAAAGGAAAGAATTTGTTCCAAGTATCTGAATAAAGAAATATAGTTTAAGGAGGTGACAGGAACAGAGCTGGCAGCAGCAACAACTTATTTGAAGTTTTTAACTACTTAGGTATTTCACTTCTAAATTACTCCCAATTCTTTTTAAAGTGCCATCAGCCAGACTGAACTTTCCTTCCTTTCATCCTGTCTGCTTCCTCTGGACACTTCCCATCCCTGCTAAAAACATTTTTAAAATGGTCAGTGGTGTGGTAGATCTACAGCAGGAAACAGCTGGTACTGGCAGCTGGCAGAACAGGGCAGGAGTCAGGACGGGGCTTCGGTCCCAGTGCTGAAGCTCCTGTGACCCAGCGTGTTCTGTGGCTCCAGGTTATTACACGGTGAACTCTATCTAGAAACAGTAGCACGGCCATCAGGGGAGGCAGAGCCCTGCTGTGAAACTGCTGATGTCTCACAGGTGGGATGGTTCATTTGATAGGAGGAGAAAAATAGGATCTAACTTTGAGCTGAGACTCTCCGTCACAACTCTGTATGGTTTGTGATAAGTTTAACAGTGCACTCTGCAGACACTATGTTCATAATGTGTTATACAGCAGGAAGCAATTTTTATTATATGATTTGGCAGAGGAGTGGAAGAGAGACTATCTAATTTGTAGCTGGAGCCATTGTGAGTTCCACAAGAACAGCTCCAGTTTCCTCTTGAATTTTGGTTTTCCTGGAAAAAAATCTAACATTGTTTGCCAAAGGGAAGAGGACCTAATGGGGGCAATCAACTGCTCTCCCTTTCCTCTGAGGTCTGTTCTTACAGAAGGGGTGAGAGGACAGAAGAAGCCAAATTTCTTGCAGAATTAATTCTTCATGCCTAGGCTTCTTGCTCTAGATTACCCCTCCACCATTTCTTCTCCTGCTAAACAGAGGAAATAAAGGAGGAATCATGAGATGGACATGCTTACTTTGAGGTGCAGCAGAGGAAGATATCCACATTAATTATCTTCAAGATGATAAAAAGAAGTAAGGGAAGAACTAAGGATATGTCTTTGGGGGAGAAAAAGGGCTATGTGGGATGAAGACAAAAGTGGGTGGTGACAGAACCAATGAGACTAGGAAAGGTAGGAGAGCTCTAGGAATAAGGCACTGAATCATCTTATCCTGTGCATCTGTGGGGGCTGGAAATCTAGGGAGAGCAGTCAGGGAACCAGGTACTCCGGGGCTGAAACAGGACAGGAATAATTCCAAAACTTAAAGACAGGCCAAACAGTTCAATGTAGTTGTTTTAAAATAAATCAGATGAAATATACCGATACTCTGGGAATTAACTGCATGGTTTTGCAAATCAGGCTTGTGATTTTTGATCCTCTGAAAACTGTCAACACTGTGTGCAGTGCATAACCACAGACGTGATACAGCTTTTTGCGTGGGTGCAATGGAGAGCAATAAAGTGTCTTCCAGAGCATTTACAAGACACAAAATGACTTTATCTTCCTCTCCCAGAAACCAGGTTCATGAAGAGGGATGATCCATCAACAATCCTTTACAGGGAAAATCCACCAGAAGACTGAGTAGTTGAGTTAAGGGGTTTTCTGTTCTTGCCAATTGAATAAAATTTACTTGTTCCATTTATTTTTCTTCTCATTTCCTTGTCTCCTTAGGCTGGGATGTACAATTTCACTGCCAAGATATAAGAAGACAACATACTCACGAGTTTTTCCATCCTAACTCATATCACGCACCAATGTCCTCTCATGCTGATTGGTTCTCTCTTCTCTACATTCATTGGCCGTTCCCTTGTCTACACCACTCACAGGGATAGAGGTTGTGTTGTGAACTTAGATAAAAACAGACAATTCTTGAAGGGGACTTTTATGTAAAGGAGAAAAATATCTTCATTTTCGTTCTTTTATTTATGCTGTCAGTTTTCTTGTGACTGTTGTAGTCTGTTCAAACAGAAAATTTAGTTCTTTTGATGGAGTAGAATTAAGCAAATTATTGGAGAATATTGTAATTACAGGTACAATGCTGTTCTGTCTTTCGAATTCTACCTAAGTACTAGAACATATTGTATTGATTATTTTTGATCTAGCTCCTTTCTAGTCCTGACCCTTTTACCTGTCTCCTGGTATCTGTAACTGCCATCCTTGTAAGTCAATCAAACTACAGATACTGTCTTAGGGGATCCTTTTTTTATATTTCAGAATGGGTGAAGCAAGGCCAGTGACTGAACAAACATGACTATCAGATTCCCATGAGAAACAATATTTAGTAATCTTAGTTAAAACATGTGGTATAACGATTTTGGCATTATCGACTGGGGTTGATCACAAATCCATGGACACTGTTGGGCAACTGTGCCAACTCCAAGCCAAAATGAATGAATGGTTCGCAATGAATTTTGCTTCATCTCCTTGTTTCCACTGATTTTCATTCAATAGTACCCTGTGCAGATGGATAAAGGGAAATGGAGTGAAATCTCTGAGATCACTAGGTCTGGAAAACTAGAACACCAAGACTGTGGAGTACACACCGGTGTATACTCTCATCTGGTACAGAATCCGTGTCTACAGAATTGTCTAAGTTTTTCCACAAATAGGGTCATGAAATAGTTCTCTAAGACCTTTTACACTACAACTTCCACAAAGGAGCACTTTTAAAAGATGAATAGAAGAGCAGCACGGTAAAAAAAAAAAGTCCTAGAAGATTTACCAACTATCTGGAAGGTGCTGGGTGGTGATCTGGCCTAAGCCATTGGTCACCAAAGGTCACCAAGTGACCTTTCAGACGTTGTTTGACTTCTTTGTGTCTTAGCAAGTTCAGCTGGAAATAAAAGCAAGACTTCACTGGAAACCAGACATTGAGTGTAAACTGTGGTTTCCTAGATAAATAAATTACAAAAGAAAGTTTTAAAGGAGTCACACGGCCAATGTCTAGCACTTTGAACAGACACTGGGTAACAAAAACCGTATGTGCAAATGCTGTGTGGCAACACTGCTGTACTACAGATTCCCCATCCAAATTTGCAAATGATCTAAGCAGCCCTTATTTCTGAGCCTTTGAAATGACAGTGAGCCAAGATAGGATTCCCTTGGGGCAGGACCCTATCACAGCAGCATTACTACCAGTTGTTATATTTCATAGAGTTAAGTAAAACTTTATGGCAGAAGTGTGGAAAAATATATCTGTTCATACCATAAACAAGTATGAATCTAATCATCTTTGCTTTTCGTGATATAACTCTGGTTCCCACTCATAACCATTTACTCAGATGAATTATCCCATTGAATTCACTGGTATTTTCCTTAGTAGTGTGTTTTATGGGAAATTGGAGGATGGCCCTGTATTGGCCTGTGACTGAGATTTTGAGCATTTTCTTCCAAATTTGGTCATGTATACAATTATTTAAGTTTGGGTGAAGGGAAAGCTTTGCCCAAGCAACTGGGGAAAGCATATGAGGAAGGCTGACTCGTCAAGGTCCCAGCTGAGCAACTTGTCTCACAGATCTGAACTATTCATTAAACTTTAATTCAGCAGACTTTCTAGAAGCCTGTCATCTCTGATGAGATCTACTTCAGTGCTGAGTCTAAGATCACTTACTACCATAAGGGCATTTCCAATTTTGATAGAGTTAGTTGTGTCTCATTACTGACCAAAACTGATATTTGGTGCTGAGTACTTCAAAATAATTTGTCTGTATTTTTTCAAACTCACAAAGCTTGTGGAACTCAGGAAATGCATGTTGTGATGGAGGAAATGTGTTTCATCCAGGGTATTTTGACTTCATTCCGAGTACCTCATAAAACTGGCTGCCATAATGGAGACCTAGAGCAATCTAATGGGATTTAGTAGCTAAATATTCCAGATCCACAGGGGAATTTTGCACCCTTTCTTTTCAGGACTCTACCTTTGACCTCTACTATCAGTTATCAACATACTGGAGTCCATACAAGTGGATATCACTTGTTTCACATTTGGTTGGTGATATGCAACGCCAAGAGAAAACCATGTATGGCATCCGGGAGCCTACAGCCCACATACCCGTCACTTCTATGAAGACACTTCAGTCAGAATGGTGACATATGTTGAGAGTTCAGCTGACCTCCCACTGTACCGCAATCCCTTTCACGCCTTTATAACTCACATCAAATCCCACCAACTCCATATTTCATCTTTTTCACACCAGGACTTTTCAGCAGGATCTCCCTGGCAGAAAGAATGCGACTGTCATCTGCGGTGAGACACTGTCTTGCTGGGAATCTGATTATTTGACAACCAGCATTTTATTGCTTCAGAATTGTTCTGAATTGTTTCCACTCTGGTCAAACCTAGAGAGCATTGCCAGCAGACACAGATGGGGTTGTCAAGAAAATCTGAAGTGCTGATACAGCCACGTGCAGACTATGACTCACAGTAGAGAAGTCTCTTCTGTAGACCAGCAGAGTCTAGGCTGAAAATCTGCCACCAAGAATGCTGTGACTTGGCTTGTGCAAACATTAGCAATATTTATGTGACTCACATGATTAGGAATCAGAAAAAAGTCCTCTAGACCATTGCTTTTAGAGTGCAGTTTGCATGCCACTAATTCAAAGGGATTTTAACTGTTGAATCAGCTAAAACAAGGACAATGCATAACAAAGCGCCTTCCTACTTCTGAATTAAAGTAGATTTTTATTTTATACATTGAATAAAAAAGTCTTTTAAGAAAAGCCTTGTCAGAGATTTACATAGGCAGAGGTCTACAAGATACTGGAATAAGACCACAAGTTGTACTCAAGTTTGCCAAGAGCTTGACAGAAGCAGGTATTGCAGTAAAGGTAGCACCTGGTGTGGTCTATAACGCCACCTTGCCTTCTTCCATTTTACATTTATCTCAATTCATTTAGTTTGGAGAACAGACAGCACAGGCAGTTCTTGCTGCCAGTGGTCCTTGCCCTGGCTGCACATGTGGCTGAGGAAAAATGCCGTTTCTTAATATACACACAGCTCTATCCCTAAATGCTTTCACAAGAGCTGATCACAATGCAGCTCTCTGAGCGCGTGTGAGCGAGTTGCATTCCAGACTGCTGGATATCTATTGTTTTCCTCCTTGCTGTGTGGAAAGAGCAATTCTGTATATAAAAAGCCTGTTGGGAGAAACGTGGGTTTTTTCCCCAACAGTGAGCAGATGGCTCACAGATTTTGTGCATCATTTGTAAATTATTTCAAAGTCTATTTATCTATTCCAAAGAGATTACTGGAATCTACATCTGCATTTTCTTGTAATTGTTTCCGTGTCACATGAATGAGACATAAGAGAGTTACAAAGGAAAGATGATCACCTATAACATAGCTGCCTGACATCTGCAAGAATTTGGGAATCTGTCTACTAAACTCTTCCTAACTGCACTTCTTTCCTTAGTCCCTATTACGTTTTAATAAACTTTTCAGGGGATAACACGAAATCAGTGTTATTAAAAAATCTTCAAGATGATAAATCACTAAGTCACAGAAATCAGGATAGTGGGGATCTCAAGAGATCGTCTATTCCATTCCCTGGAGGCAAAGCAAGACCAGTTCTTCCCAAAATAGCCCTGACAGATACAGTTTACCTTGTTCTAGAAAACCTTGGAAGAAAATATTAAAATTTTACTGATTATTGAAACAAAAAAGGAATGAAGAAATGTGAAGTATTAAAAACTCTGAGATATTTCATCTCAGCTGCAAATCAAGACCTTTCTTGGATGAGAAAAACCAGGAAACTTCTATATTATCATTGTCATAACAATTTTCAGGATCATGACATTCTTGCTCTTTCTTCAGTGTAGACGAAGTTACTTGCCAGTGTATGGAGACAAGACTTTTTAAGCATCTTTTCAGTTCTTGAGATGAAGTTTCTAGAGATGGGATCTCTTTGGAGGTGACTACAGAGATAGGTCAGAGGTTGCTAAATAAGTGGATGTAGAATGACTACTGACAACTACGTAGTATCAGACAATTTCTGGGGTGGTTTTGAGTAAGTCAACACCACAAGATTGCTTTGAAAAAGGTATCAGGACCAGGCTCTAATCCTGTGATAAGAAGACAGAAACCTGTTGGACTGAACTCAACATACCTCCTAGGAAAAGACTTGCATGAAGACAGGATGGAGACCTTCTGGGTAGCCCAGGTTAGGAGAGCTCTTTCAGAAAGTTTTATAACTCATACTAGTTTTTTAGCCATAATGAAATGCAAGACACAACCCTCTCATCTCAATCATTTTGTTAAAGGTTTAAGAATAGAGGTACTCTCCATCTTGTTGATGAAATCATGTTGAAATTTGATAAAGAGAAGATGTAGTCAGATTTGAAAAATAAGAAAAAATAAACTTTAAAAACAGTATCACTTAACTTTGTGTCATAAAGAATGTATTCATCAAAATGCATGCTTAGTTACACCATAATACTTGGGAGAAACCATTTCACCAGTTTTGCAAAAGCACTGAGATCCTCAATAAGACATGATAATTCTACCTAGTAATTTACTTGTAAACATTATTTTTGTATGAGTCTGTAAAGGTTTGAGAGAAGTTTTCTGAAGGGCAAAAAGAGGTAAGAATTTTACATAAAGACTTGTTGTTATGAATGAGGACATGGATCTAGTTACCTTGGTCACACCTTTCCAAAATGATACATATGAAATCCAAACCTTAGATAATATACTGAGTTGGAAGGGACTTATCAGGACCATTGGGTCCAACTCCTTGCTCTGAGCAGGACAACCCAAGAATCACACCATATCTGTTCTGTGTATTCCAATACTACCACAGATCTGCTGTCAGTACACACAGGAATTCCTGTCTTGAGAGCACAGCCATAGTTAAGAATAGGTACCATAGCCAGCTTATTAAGGGATAAATAAGGTCATTGGAAGTTCTGTTGAGGATTTCACTTGAATGACAGGAAGGATGCTCTGGTCTCAGAGCAGAGTCCTAAAAAGCTAACACAGGATACAAAGGGTTTCTCATTATTAAAAAATAAAAATAAAAATAAAGCATAGCAGGAAACCTACACTCATGAATTTTGGCGCTTTTTGGGGTTTTCCTGTTTTGTTTTTTTTCCCCTGGGCTCTGCATGCTAGGGGCGTGAATGGCAGGAGACCAAAGAACCAGAGATAAATTAGGATGATGATCTTTCTATCCTCCTAACAGAGAAATAGATCGTGAGTGGCACAGAACTCCTTCACATGAGGTCTCTAAATCTTGAGGAACTGATAAAATAATCTCTAATAATTTTCAGTTTTCCTATGTCTTTCCATAAGGAGAGTTCGGCTCCACTGGATCTACACATGAACAGGTAATGTAGCTTTACCTCTCAGTGCCCTTAATTCCTGTGTCACCTCTCCTGAGGGATGAAATGCATTGGTTAAACTTACCTCTGCACTCAATACATGAACCTTGGTATATCGGCAGCTTAGATCAGCAAATGTTCTTTTCTGTACTTAGAGATCTGTTAAATCTCTCTGAAAATGTGCTGTACAAAGTAAAATAGGCAAAGTCTATTTCAAATTCCTTTTGGACATTTGCTTTTAATTTTTTCCTGGTGTTTAAGGGTGTTCTTGAGACTAGATTTCTGTGCACATTAAACTTCCCTGTTTTGTGTTTATGCAAGCAAAGAGCACGGGTAGGAGCTAAGATGAAAAAAGATAAAAGAGAAAATTGCTGGGGAAGGCTTATTTTACAGAGAGAAAAATGTGTTATTCAGAGATTTATTTATCTATCTTTACATCTCCGTGTGTCTTTATTATTACAAGAATCACACAGTAATCATAAATATTCATAGTGGTATATGTTTAGCTGGGAGTTTGCAACAGTGCATCTTTCCCTCTTGGGCCTGTATTTGCCTTTGCTTGAAGAGGTCTTGATCCCTGGCCAAGGCTGTCACATTTTGCTGTCACACAGATAGATCACACTAGTGTGTCACCAACTCCGAGGCCAGAAGAGGCTCTGGAATGTCCTGAAATTGTACAAATGGAATTTGTTTAGGCTGTTTTAGTGGAAGAAATGTTTATGAATGTTAAGTATTTAGAACTCTATAGCTACTGAACCAATCTATTTGAAACTTGACTTGAACTTCAACACTCAATGAGAGATACAAAAGTCAGGCTTAAAGTACAGATTTGATTGCCATAGCAGCTGTGAGGAGCGTATTGTTTCATACTTACATCTAAAGTAAAGTGGTTTTGACCAAAAATCCCCAAAACACTTCCTTGTGGGTTTAGACCAAAGCTGAATATTCTAATTTGTTAGAAACACGGATTCAGTACCTGAGCCAGAACAGACAAGAAAGTAAGACTGGGCAGCATGTATGAAGAAATTCCAAGACTGTAAATTTAACATTGCCACAGAAATTATAAAGTGCTACAAGAAAGTCTCGTGTTTTCTGTATAACCTATTGACTGTTTATTATGATTTCAGGGTTTTTGTATGTTTTTTTTTTCATTTCCAGCTTCAGCGATCTTCCCTTAGAGATCTCTTTAAGAGACAGTGTTCCTCAAGAAGGTCCCAAAGTTTATGTCCCTGTCGGCTTTGATACAGCACCCAACAGTCAGCAACTTGTGTTCACTTGGCTATGAACTTATAAAACAGAGATTTCACCCAGTGACAGTGTATCTGAAAAGAATGAAGTCAATATTTTCATAACTAGTATGTATTTTTCCCTTTATTATTCCCTTTACTATGAAAAACACCCATAATTGGGCTCAGAATACACAGATCTTAAGGAAAGCCTGTTCCGGGCACGCGGAGGGGAAAAAAGGGATCCCATGGGAGCCTAGAGAGAGCTTTGGCAAGGGTATAAAAATGATGCGCTTTCACCTAGACGCAAAATGTACTTCAGGGAAAACTGATGGTGAAAATTTATCGTCTTAAGAATCTAATTCAAAGAGAAGAATATAGAGGCAGGCAGAATTTTCATTGTGCCTTTTGAAAATCCTAATTTAAATATTTTTTAGGCATATTGTCATGATACAAATGTTTGGGGTTTAGAAATTCTAATTGCAGTGTTATTTAATAGCAGATTGGCATAGAACAGAAAAAAATGGACAAGATATTTATGCAAATTTTTTTGCAATATTCTTTCCTCTTTTGGTTTTCAGCAAAGTCCCAAATGCACCTTTGAAACACACATTCTGTCTACACTCTCCCCTTCAGATATTTTATATCCCAATTTCCTTTACTATAAACTGTTTATGTTAGTATTACATGACGCCAAGCCTTTCTGATGAATCCTGCATGTGGGATCAGAGAGCCATTATGATGCCCCAGTGAACAGACCCAGGACACTGATAATGGCAAATCACATCCACAGCTCACGCCTTTCAGATTAATATTCTGGTTTTGATCTTTACTCATTAATCAGAGAAAACTTCCACTGATCAGCATCTGAACACAAAGCAATGGATTGATTCTTTCCTTTGCAGAACAGTCTATGTTTTAAAAGTAGTATTAAAAGATTGGACAACATCCAGTACAAGTTCTTGCTGAGATTTAAAAATTCTCTTCACCTTTGCCTTTGGACACACATGAAGAGGAAATTATGTTTATTAAATTCTTGCGGTTAGAACCACTGAAGAAAAATGTGGGGCTTTTCTTGCTGCGCATTTAGGTCCAGATCTTGTGCCTGTAACTATAAACTGGCTTGCATTCTTACCAGAGAACTGCTCACTACTTGCACTTATTAGAACTAATGAACGCTTTTTTTCCTCCTGTCTGCAATAAAAGCTATCAAATGTTTAATGCCTATCTAGCTTCCTTTACATGATTAACAGGAATGTTGAGGCAAAATCTAATTATAGAACCTGTTATTAGGCAAATTCCAAAGCATTTTTTTACATTGTGTGGCATTTCCCCAATCTGAATGCCATCGGCTTCAAGCAAACTTGTGGCTTCTTCTTTTCTATATAAAGTGATTTTATTTTCCTAAGGAAGATCTCATTAACTCCAGACATTAACATAGCTGAGTAAATAAAAATTTCTGACCCTTTAGGGAGATCATGTGGCATGGAGTTTTTTCAGAACTACCAAAATTTCTGGACGACACCTTGAGAATGAGGGTGATAGCGTTGACAATAGGACTGTCAGCCAGCCATATACACAACAGATGCATCAATTATATTTAAATACAGCATGAATTAAGTGTTGTTTAATTTGAAATAAACATAAAGATGCACATTCCACCTTACTAAAAGCAGCTACAAAAAATCTCTCTGAGAAAAAAGAATCAACCCTGCAATAATCTCTTAGTCTCACTTCTGTGCTTGAATTCATCACTTTAATAGTATGTTTCAACCATGAATCCTCAAGACCAACTCCCTGCCCATTTCATCAAGCACATTTGACTGAAAAAGTAAATCGATAAGAGTTTGTCCTTTTTCATGGCTCTGACAGATGCTGGTGCACGTTTCCCCCTGCACACAGTGCTACTGAAGTCTCATTGACATGACTGTGTAATGTGGTCTCAAGTTAGACAAATAAGTGGTGCCAGAATGAAAATCCATAGCAAGAATGGCCATGAATGCTACTCTTTAAAGAGCTTTCAAAAAAAATATGTATCTAGATTACTTCATCTAATTGCTAACTGCAAAGCATGCAGACTTGTGCTTTTCTTGCATGCTCCCAAAGATATTTTCAGGCATTTTCTCAGCATTTTCTGGAATCTCAGCTGCTACAGCCACATGACCATTAGTAATGGGTAATTTGACTTCTTGGATTCACCACTGAGATAAAAATAGAACATGTGGCTGATACATAAGGAAGCAGATACTTTAGCAAATTTGTGTTATTTTAGAGGGTCAGGAATACTCACTGCAGCATAATTTATGTGGGGAAGGATGAAATTAAGCAACAAAACTCGAAACTTTTTTTGCATCCCAAGTTTTGTTAGGGGCCTTTCGTATTTTCTGGCACTATTACTATTTGGTAAAGGAAGAAACTAGTAGCCCATTAGAAGCTTAAGTGCTAAGTGACACCATTTCTCAGGCCAGTAACAAAGCAATCAATTACCAGCAAACAGCAGCAACAACAGCTGGTAGGGAACATTGTATAAGAGTAGTGCTGAATAAGCTGAGGGTAAATGAAATGTGTCTTTGATAGAAATCGTATGTCAGGCCTTCACTGATGAAGCTGCAATATTTCCCATGGTTCATACTAATGAAAAACACTCCTCATGTCTTCTGGGAAAAGTTACTCTTTTTCAGCAAAATATTTTTGTTTTAATTTTGTTATTTCTATGGATGTTTTCTGGAAGAGAAAAAAAATCATTGTTAATTATCTTCAAAAGTTTCCTATTTATAGCTGAAATAATTTCTCCATCATGCAGAAAGTATGTTCAATTACTGTTTCAATAAAATACCAGAAAGAAATTATATTTGTCTTCCAGTTCAGGTGCCTTAAAATTACTTATAGGGGAGCAGCGTTAATCCTATCTAAAATCAATGTCCTTCTCCCTTTTTTCTATTGAATTCCTTTTATTTTGGTCTCCAAATACAAAGACTGGGGTCTTACATACACATTTTGATAAGTTTTCCTTGAGTTTATAGTTCAGCCACAACTGTCACTTTGACAAACTGGTTTAGTTCATGACAAGTTCAAACAAACCGCAATTGTTCTTTCTCAGTTTAATCAAGAGATAACGCAAACAGCATGGCCTACGAATGGGGTAATGTTCAGGAACCAGTCATCCCAGGCTATTGACACAGTGGTGAGGGAGAGGGGAATCTCCAGCTTTCTGGGGGTGCCTGGTTTTTGACATGGAGAAAGCACGTGCTGCCTGCAGGTGTAACACCAAGTGACGTGAACCCAGGCGGAGGGGCGGCTGTCTCCACATTAGCTGTAAAAGGCACCTGGGGCAACACTGATCTCCTCCTGCAGCTGGATTAAGTGCCCATGAAGCTGGTACAACTCACCTTCTGGCCATGGATGTGTCTTTACTCAATTAAAAGTTCCTTTTACTTGGAAGGCTGGAACTATTTTAGAAATGGATTAAACTGCACATTTTATGTTGCACTTAAATAGATTGTGTACTAAAGTTCGAGGTAAAATACTACCTCACAACTTTTGGTACTAGAGCAAGAAGAGTGCATTTGGATCAAACAAAACTATGAAATTAAATGACATCTTTAAAGTGATAGGTTTAAATCTTGCCTAGCTCCCTAAAGCATCAGAATCATAACATATAATACAATTCATATTGAAAGATATCAGAATAATACTGTGGATCTAACAGTAAAAACCCCAAGAGCCTATCACCTCTCAATGACCATTTCTAAGTGTGGCCATGCCAGCAGAATTTATTTAAAGTCCTCAAAATCCTCTACATTCAGAAGGTGTTTAACAACCTCTATGAAATTAGTGATGACTCTTTATCCAGCTGAAAGTAGAATGCAGATCTGAAAAGGAGAGTGTCTCAAAACATCATTAGAAAAGCAACCAGTTTGATTTATATTTCCCTGACATTATTGACAATAATTTCAACTATTATTCCAGCTTTGGACTTCAGAAGGAATAAAAGCTTGTTTCATATAGAATTCATATAGAATCATTTATTCATCAATAAAAGGATGCAGTAGATGCTTCCAAAGAGAAAAGCAAGTATATTGTTAGGCTTCTATCTCTAACTTGTCAGAGTCATAACTTGTCATGAACATTAATTTAATGTAAATTTATGTGCTTTCATAATGACAAATTGGAAAAAAAAATCTGTCTACTATCAAGAAAATATCTAAACAAAGGCCACCAATCCTTTTTCAGTTGCTGAGTAAGCCATGGCTAAAAGGCAACCAGGTGGAATGCATTTTACCAAACTGCTGGGCTGCATGTTAAGAACTTTGTCATTGTTCTACTAATAAAAAAAAAAAAAGTATATTCATAAATCTATAGCAATGAGCTGACAGTTCAGCCCCACAGATACGATTGCCTGACAGCAAGATGTAAGGGTTGCAGCAAGTATTAGATCCCCAAACGTGTTATAAAGTTCAAATCTGCCTGTACTCTTTTTCATGTAAATCTGTGATTCTGGTGCGAGCACCTCCTGTTGCAGGAGAAGGAGTGGGGCTCCAAATGGCAGCCAGTGGGAGGCTTGGAGGCTTTTACACCTTTAATGACTTCCAAATCAAAAGCATGAAGACCAAAACACACTTCTCAAACAATTTTCCTATTCAGACTTGGTAGTCTGCACCATTTTCTCCTGTACCATTCCTGTTATTCTCAACAGTAGAGTGTCAGTCGTTTCGGTGCATTTTTTAACATGGAGAGAAAGGGGGTAGGGTGGGAGAAGGGATCTGTCCAATGATCTCAAAGCATATGTTTTTGATTCTAATAAGATTATGGATACCAAAGGAATAAAAATGGAAATCACTACTGCCAAGATACGAAAGAAAGTTTGCATAGTAAAATAATTTAAACCCTAACATTTGGACCCAATAAGGCTAACAGAACGTTTATTCCATATTTTTGGAAAGTATGCTTTTTCTGCACATTAAGTGGTACCAATAAAAAATAATGATTCTCACTCAGTTTATTTCTATAAATTATATTGTTTTATAGTTTTCCAGGGCATGGTTATGTGTCAGATTCTATGGCAAACACCTGGGTGTAAAATGCAATAAGCTTGTTACTTCCAGAGGGGGTTGTGGGGAGGAGAGCAACAGCCCTCCATTCTCCCCAAAATGTACCTATTTCCAAGAAAACGGGATCACAGCTCATCTGAAAATGGTCACATTCTTTTTCACACTTTAAGAATCATCATTTACATCTCCTCTTGACTTGCTAGTGACATAAAACTGAACACTTCAGGAATCAGACCCAGCAACAGCTTCAGAGATGAACATGAGTTGATGGTCTCTGCCCAGTGCCTAATGAGTGATTGCCCATACTGTGGTTTTGCCCTTTATTTTAGCATAGGCCAATGTACACAGAATACAAAGCAGTACATTTACATGAATTTTTAAGAAGTTATGAATGTCACAAAAATTTCATAACTTTCAAAAGTTATGCTGTTACAAAGACTAGCACTTAGATGTTATGGGTAGAATATAGTCAGGAATGCCCTTACAGCATCAATTTGGCCCCTTTTATGTATGCACTCTAATTACAGCTGGTTGGAAAGTTTCCATCTAAACATTTTTTTCCAAAGTAAAAAAAAACGGTTTTCTGTGGGAAAATGCTACTTTTTCCAAAAATGCTTCCATTTTCCACAGGGAAAATGTAAGCAAAATACATTCCTTTGGATCAAGTCAACCGGATTCTAAATATTTCAGCTTGTCAAGCTGAATAAAAGGACTTTATTTAAGGTCAGCATGATGATAATGTATGTATGGCAGAATTGCTGTGGTGCATCACAGAACTTGCAGTTGAAATCAGCTCCTCTGCTTCAGGAGAGACAGTGTGGTCCCTTTCTTGCCAATTTTTCCCCTATCATGCAAATGACAACATAAGATCACACACCATGAATGCAAGAGGAGTCAGCAGCAGCTCAGGAGCCACATGAAACTCATATAAAACATGGGAATCATTTCCTGATATCTTTGCCATCTCAAAATTAGTCATGGTGCCTAAGCAGCTCTGTTAAAATCTCTGATTAGAGACAGTAAATGACTCCTGAAGACAAATTGTCCTCCCCAAAGATTATTAAGGCAGGTAACACTGAAGGGGAATTAATCTCTGCCATCTTTCTCCACTCATTAAGGATGGATCACAGAAGCCTACCTTAGACTAGACACTAACCTTGCAGAAAGCAGTGAGATGCTCCCACCCTTTGGGCTGACATCCTCCCCAGTCAGCTCTGGATGTTCTGATTTTTGAGGAAATTTGTGTCTGCTTCCACTCTCAAAGTTCAAATTTTGGGGCAAATCCTTGAGCATGAAGAGTGTCCTGCTGATTTCACTGGAATTTCAGATCAGCAAAGACTTCTCCATTGGCCTGGGAAAGAGAGCATTGAAACAAATCAATCACATACCTAGCAAAAGAATAACTGTTTGCCTGTAAGGTAAGGTTGACTGTTGTAGGAAAATTGACGTAATTTTAGTTTTTTGTCAAAAAGGGTAAATCCTTATAAATTACAGGCAATAATACATGCCATAACATGTATTTAGAGAAATACCTATTGTTGGACTGTACTTTCTGCAAAGGGTCCAAAGGGCAATCAAGAACAGTGCACTTGCACAGTAATCACTGTCCACACTCCAGGAAGCAGGTATCCCTTTCCCTGCAGAACTTGGTCCGACCTGACAGGACAGAAGGAGGATAAGAGAAGGCAACACAAATCTAGCTCATGATGTCATCTAGTGCCATGTTAGAGTCACATGTAAGAGATGCTTTTTTGCTAAAAAGGAAGGCTATCCAGAGAGAAAGGGCACTGAGGAGAGAGAGGAGGAATGTGAGAGACAAGCAGGCAGAGAAGAGGAAGTGGAAGGTGTATATGGTCAATTACACTGAAGAGAGGGAGAGTCCAAAGTGCATGCCTCAATAACTTCTGCATTTCTTGAATTTACAATACTCACTTTTGCAACCTTATAAAATGTTCACAATATTGTTTTAGAATACAGAATATAAACCATATGTGCCTGTGTCAAACTACATATAATATGCATGTCCTGGGTATTGTGTTTTGCAAATTTAGCAACAGTCTCACACACACGGCTCTCATTAGCATACGTGCAACCACAGTGAAGTTAATAGGATTAGAGTTTGTCAGGAATTTTTCAATTAAACTTTTTCTTTTCATTGGAAAATACCACTTCATTGAAATTTAAACTGTGCATGAGAACCTAGAGGTTTGGGTGCAATTTGCTTTAGGAAAAGTTCCCCAGGTCCTGGAATTTTGATGAAAACTGGGAAAAATAATAGCTCAGAGTAAGGTTGCAGTCAGAGTACAGGGCTGGACACAGGAGAACCAAACATGAGTGCCTGCTGCAATGCTGGTACAGCATCAAGGGGATCCTGACTTAGCCTGCTGTTCATCCAGGGGTGAATTCTGTCACCTCAGCCTGAAATCTCAAATCCTGTGTTTCCCATAGTGCACAACACAGTGACATATCTGTCTAAGCTCCCAGATGCAATGTGACTATCCAGTAGCTCTCTGCAGATGAGCTGTCCCATCATCTTCTTCTAATCTTAATGTAGGCATGGGGGTGTGATGGTGTTTCTCCCCCTTGGAAGCATTTCCTTTAGATGAATGGTGAAACACTTTGAAACCAGTAAGGTTAAGTTTTGCTTGAAATAACTCTTAAATTTTGTGAAGGCGCTGTCAGAGTGTGGTATCCCTTTAAAGAGCAGCAGATATGCTGGAAAGGCACCAAAAAACTTCTGTACTTTGTAACAGCATCTTTAAAACAGCAGCACTAGAACAGAGGAGCTCAGGGGAATGCACAAAGCCACTTACTCTCCAAAAATAACGTTAGTAATGCTTCACTCTGTTGAAGTTACCAGTGGTTGATCATTGTTGGTTGAAAACTAAAAATGTATACTTTTACACTCTTAGCATAGGTCCACGATGCCAGCTGGCTTTCTGGCTTAGATCTGCAACCTAGGGGGCTTGCGGGATCTCAACATCTGCAAAATTATGCTTTGATTTCTGGCACTGTCAGATCTCAAGGGAAAAAAACCAAAGCAATCGCCAGCCAGAACTCACATTTTGACATGTTAAGCAAGGGGCTGCTCCTCAGAGTTTTCGCCATTTGGAGAAGAGCAGTGAGCTATATACTTGTAGGGGAGAGCAGAAAGAGAAGCCGGCAGACATCAGTGTTACAGTATTTCTGCTACCAGAGAGAGTGGAACTAGAGTGAAGGAACAAATTATGAGAGAGATGGGAATGGAAGGGAATTGGCAGGTTTGGTATACTAGTGCTTGTACTGTGTTCATAAAAATCACTGAAAAATTAAAAAAGCATAATTATCTAGTATTAAAGCTGATGCTAAAAGACAAAGACAAGATGAATCCTAGTGTTAGTGAATATATCATGCACTATTATCTTTCATAAAGGCTTTTTAATTTTTTTTCAAACAGATAACATGGGATCTTTTATAAAAATGTATGGCCATGCAATCAAAGTGAGACTGTTTTACATTAAAAAAACCAGCATGTGAAGAATTTAGTAGATTCGGGATATGTGGGTACTCTACCTATGTGCTTTAATATGACAGTACAAGAAAAAATCAGAAAGTTGTGGGTAGGAACTTAAATTTTCTCAAGCGCTTCCACACTCAGCACTTTAGGAATTGCTGTTCTGCAGCTCTGAAATTACTGCCTGACACTCATCATGGCTGTCTGCTGATCCCAGGGATTTACAATAGGTCACTGGTGTTTAGCAACTGGTTACTTTTACCATCATTTCTCACAAGAAAATGAACAGAGAAAACTTGAGCTGGAGCTTTTTTTCAGTATAAAGACTGCAGTGATTTCTTTCCCGGGCAACAGCATAGTTTCCACTCATATCAGCTCAGAATGCCCCTTGGAAAATCATTTTCCCAGTACATCACTTTAACTATGCCAATTTCTGTCTTTTTTTGTTTGTTTGTCTCCTTCCTTAAATTCCTTTCTTTGCTTTATCTTCATGTTTTTCCTTGGTTTTTGCCTACCTTACTCTTCCTATTTCTTATGAATACAAAAAGCAATCTTCCTTGGCACTGAGCTTGACCATCCACACTTTCCATTGGCAAAGAAGAACCTTATACTTTTCCTTCATGGTCAAAAATAATTTTTTTGTAAGCAACTGAAAAAAAAGAAATTAATAAAAAGCATGTAATAATAAAAAGAAGAAGGTGAAAGGTGAAAGCTGATGAATGGTCTCGAGCATAAGACTTGCAAGCAGCAGCTGAGGAGGCTGGGGATGTTTAGACTGGAGTAAAGGAGGCTGAGAGGAGACCTTATCAGTCTCTACAACTCCCTGAAAGGAGGTTGTAGCTAGGTAGGGCTCGGTCCCTTGCCCCACGTAACAAGTGACAGCACAAGAAGAAATGGCTTCAAGTTGCAACAGAGTAGGTTTATTTTGGGTTTCAAGAAAATCTTCTTCATGAACAGGGTTTTCAAACCATGGAACAGACTACCCAGAGAAGTGATTGAATCACCATCCCTGGAGGTATTTAAAAGCCATGTAGATGTGGTGCTGAAGGACATGATTTAGTGGTGCATGCAATGATCTTAGAGGACATTTCCAGTCCAAAGGATTCTACAATAACTTTGCATTGCCCTTCCTTGGCAAGAAGCATCCTTCAGGCTCTTCTGGTGAAGTCTGCCATGATATCTATAGGAAAATGGAAAATATGTATATACTTGATGTGATGGTAGTGTTGAAGACTAACAATACATCACAGCTGCTTCATCCTCCTCTACTTAAAATTGTTTAATGTGTTTTACATACCAGCACTATAAACTCACCATCAGCATGCTCCTGCTGGGGTAGAGAGGGTCCTTCTATCCCACATTTGTGTAACACCTAAGCCCCCTTCTGTGCTAGCCTAGGCTGCTCACAGGCTGCATCAGTACAAACAAAACCAGTAATTTTAGAAAGGCATTGTACTCAGATTAAATTTAGGGTCCATCAAGATGTTACTTCATGCTCAGGAAATCCCAGATTGCTGGTTGGGTGGGAGGAGAGAAAAGACAGAAATACCTCTGCATGACCTTTGCTGGCTTTAGACACCTCCCTTAGCGTTTGTCAGAGCCAAGGCACTGGGCCAAGGGACCTTTAGTCTGATCCAGTGTAGCTGTTCTCACACATATCTATCCCTTCCCTTTACCTGCCTGATGGTCAGCAGTAAGCACTGAAATGGCATTTTGGGGAAACAAGACATAGCTTTAGCCCATTTAGGACATGGCTTGTATGTCTTTCCTGATATCTCAAAGGCAAGCATGAGACTTCAAGCTGTAGAAGGACTGAGGATTGCTGAAGAATCAGAAACTATATACTTAAGAAAAGGAGACTGCAGGATAAAATGTCTGCAGTCACCTTGGATAAAATTCTGTTGTCTTCACAATGCTATTGCACCAAAGAGACCCCAAAACTAAAAAATCACGAAAGAATCCAGATTGTTCTCTAGCCACAGCCAACAACAAAAGAAGATTGACACCTTTTGTTAACAGTAATTGATTCACCTACAACATTACAAAGACAAAAGGTATCAGCAGTATTCTCTTCTCTACTGCTTTACCTGTTCCATGAGTCTTGGAAAGACAAATGCCTACTAAGCAATACAAAGAGGAAGGCAATCTGATCTCTCTTCATGAAGTTCTACAATTTACTCCCAGCAGAAATCATCTTTCTTCAAGAGCTGAAACTCCTATTTCTTCTCTGGACTTAAGACAAAATCAGAAATCTGCTCCACAGTCTAGGTTCTATAGTTGACTTAATTGGACAGATCTGAGCCTTGTCAGTAATTAGTCCCCATAACCCACACAAAACCTGAATGAAGTGGTAAACAAACAAAAAAACCAAACAAAAACAAACAAAAACCAACCAAAAAAAAACCCCACCCCCCCCCCCCAAAAAAAAAAAAAAAAAAAAAGAAATGAGGGGGAAAAAGGGAAGACATTAAGAAAAGACAAAGAAAAAGAGAAAAGAGAAAGTCTCAAACTTCAAGGAGAAGTCAGTTGTCTCTTCTGGAAGGAAAGGACCTCTTAGGCTGCAGGGAGATGATCTTGAAGGGGACACATTTCTAAAATGTGACCCCTTTTAGTCCCTAAATTTAGGGGAATACATTTACCTTACACTTCCCAAAAAATGCCAGCTTCCAGAGGGTCAGCCTTAGAAATACACAGAAGATAAGTAGATCTCCTCTCCTTCACCTGGATTTTGGTCTGATATTTTGCCCACTTCTCCTATCACCCCCAGCACCCCCCTAACCTGAGATATGGCTTCACTTTACAGGAAGACAAGCGTTTAACATCCTTCAATCTTGGGTAATGCACAAATCCCAGCCCACCCACTTCCTCCCAGGGGGAGCTTCAAAGCAAGAGCAGGGACTGGAGTCCTCCGGGTGACCCTCCCAGAGGGGCCCTGGCCAGGACACAGGATGGGAGCCTAGAGGGCACTAACAAACAGGATGACCATGTGTAATCTTGTTGTACACTTCTCTACTCCCATCCCCTCCATCAGCAGCCCTAAACACCTGCATTCAGCAGCCAGCCTCTCTCCGGCAATGGACTGAATCCTCAACAGCTACATTCAGCATGCAGAAAAAGACAGAAACAGATGGAAATGGCTTTGATGATTAGGTAGGCACATTGAAGAAGAAAAGGCTCATGGGCTGGGATAGCATTTATTTGCTAGCTGTGATTGACAGAACTTTAACTCCTGTTTCCTGATTGACAGGACCATAAAGGGGGCTGCCAGACAGGATGGAGAGTAAAGACAATCAACAAATCCTTTTGTTGTTTTCTTCCCCCATTTTATTTTTAAACTAACAGATTTCCCCTAAGATGGCTACCTCAAGCTTTTCACTATTGTTCTGCAGGAGGAAAGGACAGTACAGCCTCATAAACCAGGCACTGCCTGACCCGCCTGGACTGTGTTCACAGGCTGTTTGCAGCCTGAAGGGCTGCACCTTTCCTATTAAACCAGAGACATGACAAAGTTATCCTCCAGCACCTGCCTCCATTTCTGCATCAAGAGAAAGAACAGTCTACCACTTTCCTATTTCTTCTTACCACTGAGTGTAAATAACCCAAAGAGCTCCGAGTGTCTGGTTTGGCAAACCAGTATTAAAACTAACAGGAGAGAGAACAGCATTAGAAGGATCTGATCATTATGCTGTGAATGTGAATCCGGGGGACACTACTAAAGCAAATTCTTTTACAATAAAGTATTCCTGTGCTTTTGATTCTAGCATATGCACCATTACATTGACACACGCATAGCAGGAATTCTTCCTATTACCCACCAGGGATCTACTAGCCCATCTTTAAAAGTTTTTCCACCAATGGTGTAGTTCTGTGCAAAAAACAAAAGCATATTGAGATGTTCTTAATACACTGTGTTTGCCTTTAAATGAAAGACGAATATGACTAAGATTTCCTACTTGAGGTCTTGGAGAGACTTTGGAGCTATGGATGCACCTTTACCTTTTTTGGGCGTTTGAAGATGGCAGGTGTACCTGAGACCTACAGAACTTGCACATCTATGGGATAATGTCTAAACAGAAATTGGCATGCTACTGTCCATGAGTACAAGCTTGAGTGAGGGAAGTCTCAGGTCTTTGTCTCTAATGCATTTTTATGTCACCAAGTCAAAAGTTGTTCCCAGAAATGAAGAGAGTACTTCTGAAAACATCCCCCAAACTCAAAAGTTTGGTGTGAGTAAGACTCACACCTTACTTATAGGCTATCAAACAGTTTTGGGTAATATATTTAAGCATCTTTATTTTTATAGTAAATAATTTCCAAATCCTATTTTTGTGGATAACAAAACAGTTCCATCTTCCAGACCAGTAGCCCAGTGTCTTCACAGGGCTTGATATAACCCCCACCATTTACAAATATAAAAACAGAAAGTTCCTTACATCCAACTACACAGGTCTTGCTCTCCAAAAATGTTTGAGAATGGTCTCTGGATAAAGAAAAACAAACTTTTTTTTTGCATTTGCATTTGCATTTGCACATACCATTATAAAAAGAAGGTGTCTGTGTACAACAGTATACTCAAAGTGATTAGTTCTTTAATAACAAAGCAATAATTTTACAAAAACTGCAGTTGTTACATTTTTGCAAGGCTACTTAGTGACACTGACATTTCTTTAACCTCCCTAACAAACCACACTTACTCAATACCACTCTTAGCATGTCACACTGCCCCAGTGTTATGTGATCACGTAATGAAAGACCCAATCATAAAATATAATATGCACAATGGGAACAGAATTAGGGTTACCAAAGGAGCCTTAATTCTGAATTTCCTGACTCTTGGGGGTTTAAATCTTGAACTTAACATTGTATTAACATATTTTTAATTGAGCAAGAGGGGAAAGAAAAGGACATATTAAAAGCCTTTAATATTTAAAGAGGAGGATTTCCCAACAAACATATTCTATCTTTCCAATTTTCAATAAAAAATTCTCTGTAATTTAAACCTAGCTGCTCTGGTCTCTTTGCAATGAGTTGTCTTTATTTTAAGACCTGTGATGTGACACAATTCAACTTTATTTTCAATTTGTTTGATCTTGCAATCTCTGATCTTGCCTGACTAGATCTTACTCCCTAGAAAGCACTCCTCAGCTCCTGTTAGATGGAAAGAGAAGGACTTTTCCTGTTATAATTTACACACTAATATTAAATGCTTTTTAAATAAATAATAGAGGTAGGGAGAGCAAGTTCTTCTGGAACAAAATCTAATTGGAGTTGGTGTAACTGTCTAAAAAAAATTAATTTGTTCAGTTTGTTTAACTTCATAAGATTCAAAAAACAAAAGAAAACAATTGTTTCTTTTTTTATTGTTCTTTTTCTTTTATAACAATGAATTTTTACCACAAGACTTCAGGTTTTATAAGACTTTAAATATTATATAACATTTTAAGCCACAACAGAGAATTTGGTCATATTTTTATTTTTTTTCACATCATTCTGTTTTACTCACCCTGTGGAAAAATCAAACATTTGATGTTGACTATTGTATAACAATCCTTTAACATGTCTCCAAAAATATGGCAAGTCTGTTGTTTTTGGAGAAAATTCTGCCTAATTGCCTGATGTAAAAAGATTTTATAAATAGAAATTCTAAGTATATGCCTCATTTAAAATTAATTAAAGTCAGAAGGAGAGATTTACTGTTAATCTTATTTTTCTATTCTTTTTTGCTCCTGATCTCCTCTTCTTTTCCTTTCCTTTCCTTTCCTTTCCTTTCCTTTCCGCACCTTTCCGCACCTTTCCTTTCCTTTCCTTTCCTTTCCTTTCCGCACCTTTCCTTTCCTTTCCTTTCCTTTCCTTTCCTTTCCTTTCCTTTCCTTTCCT
>VYXC01007319.1:1012300-1065515 GCA_013397175.1 Platysteira castanea
CACAAGACTTCAGGTTTTATAAGACTTTAAATATTATATAACATTTTAAGCCACAACAGAGAATTTGGTCATATTTTTATTTTTTTTCACATCATTCTGTTTTACTCACCCTGTGGAAAAATCAAACATTTGATGTTGACTATTGTATAACAATCCTTTAACATGTCTCCAAAAATATGGCAAGTCTGTTGTTTTTGGAGAAAATTCTGCCTAATTGCCTGATGTAAAAAGATTTTATAAATAGAAATTCTAAGTATATGCCTCATTTAAAATTAATTAAAGTCAGTAGGAGATATTTACTGTTAATCTTATTTTTCTATTCTTTTTTGCTCCTGATCTCCTCTTCTTTTCCTTTCCTTTCCTTTCCTTTCCTTTCCTTTCCTTTCCTTTCCTTTCCTTTCCTTTCCTTTCCTTTCCTTTCCTTTCCTTTCCTTTCCTTTCCTTCTGTTTATCTTTAGCTGTTCTAAGAATCAAACTATTTACTGTAGCTATTTAATAATGTTCTAGGACATGTATTCCTTTAAAAGGAGAAAAAAAAAAAACTCTACCACCAAAGAAAACTCAGAGCAAAATAACAGAAATTCCAAATGTTGTGATTTATTCCCATAGGTTTGTCTGTCTTCATAAAAAGACAATTGGAGGTGAAGTTCTTAAGAGGCAGATCTCACAATAAGGAATTCAGCATGAGCTCATCATAAGGTCCACTTGATAAGAACAGCTATGCATCGTTTCCGAAAGGAAACCAGGGTTATTTTGGTGCTAGAAGTCAGTGTGTCATTTAACACAGCCAAGTGTCCTCCGAGGACCCCACTGGGAAATCAACAGAGTTTTATAAGGTTAGCTGCAGCTTTTGTGTAAACACCATAACCTTTTATGATGGGAAACACAGTCTTTTGCTTTTTATGTAAAAATGGCATTGATTAGGGTTTTTATGTCACATGTGGCCAAATCGCTGGTGGCTGTTCAAAGTCTATCAGCTGCAGTATGAAAGCCTTGAGGTCCAACACTAGATAACGGTTTAAATATTTTTTTGTCCATTAAACTAGAGATTTGGGGGCCTTTAAACCACTGAGGTAAGGAAATAGATTTTGTTTTATGAAAATTAATTTTAGATAATTTACAATGTAAAAATAGTTTGTTTCACATTCATTTTTATTTAATTCCAAACATGTACCAGGTAAAAACATTCTGGTAATTTCCAGACGACATCATGGCCAAATTTAGATTTCCAATCTGGGTTGTTTTCCTTGCTCAAGGTTCAGGATCAGTTTCTGGTTTTTGGTGTTTATTTTCTGTGGCAGGATTTGATTCATACTGCCCATCAAATCACAACACATACATTAAAGGTGACTCCAGCCTTCCATTGGAGGGGGTGTGGTGTTTGGATGAGGAATTAGACTATATTTCAAATGATTTGCAGGAAATATGTATCTATGTGTGTGTTGGCCTGAGATCTAATGGAATTTCAGTTATCCCTCACCAGTGTCCCTGGGTGCAACAAGAGGCTTTGCTGACTGTTTTGGGGAATATCAGTCCTCCTTGTCTCCTTCAGCAAAGGGTGACTTGGCTTCTCTCCCTGGACTGAGGTGGGAGGACAGAAGATGCCGAGGTTTTGCTGGACAAAAGCTGCTTGGCGAGTACCTGCAGTTATGATTGGCCTTCGCACGATCTTTCCAAGATTCTCCAAGACATTCTGAGACTTGTAAGCTAAACCCCATGGCTATTTCTTTCCATATAGTCAATAAAAGTTACCTGTGATTCCCAGTGTTGATAAAGGAAAATGCTATATTTAAAACCAGATACATTTTAAATGGCGGAAATATCAACAATGAAAACACTGGAATCTGTGGAAAATTTCACAACCCCTTCTGGAAATGTTTGTGACCTAGGTCATGTGTACAGTTATACTTCAGCTGGGAAAAAAATATTTCCAAAAAAACAACACCAGTGTTCATATAGTGCAAAATAAAACTCACTAAACATCCTTGTCCATCCAGTCCAAACTAAAGTTGCTCCTGGCAGACAGCAGCAGCTCAGAGAAGTATAATTTTATGGACTGTAAATAAAATAGTGAAACATTTCTAATGTAAAGGTTATATTTTCCTCTCCTTATTAAATGTGGGATGGTCAAGGCCTGTATGCAACCATCTCACCAGTCATCAAAGTGGCTTCTTAATTATACTCCAGACCACTGAGTAAAAACACATCTGCAGACCTCCTGAGGACTTTTTTTCCTTAAGAACAGTTTCAAGATTTTTTTTTTACCAAGTTTTATCTGATTATTTAGTTAAAAAATTAGAAACTGAGCCTTTTATTTATCCACAGTCCAGAATTTGCAGCTGCAGGACAAGCAGGCTTCCCTGTGCTGCCCTGGGGGTGACCTCAGCTCTGACCTGTGGGACCACCCTTACAGGAGGTGAGCGGGGAGCCAGGTCCTTTTCCCTGGGCAGAAACCAATGTTTTATGAGATGGCTGCATGGTGGTGAGAGACAAAGCCGAGGCCACCACGTAAATCCTGAGTCTGGCCACAAAGGTGGAAAACCAGCACTATATCACTGAGCCACTGAAAGTCCTTGGTGTGATTCCTGATTATTTAAGAACAAATATAAAAATCTACAGGCCAAATTCTTCCCCAAGTCTGAGACCAGCAGGCTCACTGCCTCAATCTGTCTCCTCTCCAAGCAGTTGCAAAGAGTGCAAGCCAGTGGAGAATCTGATGGACTGTATTTCTTTTAATTTACCCCACAGAGTTCTCCTTTGCCCAGGAGATTAATTTCTTCTTTACTTAAAAAATCCACTTACCTGTTAAACTTTCCCCCCAGTTATACCACAGAACTGAAATAACATTTTAAAAACCTCAGCATAAGATCCCATGATGTTGAATAATTTAGACCTTTAGAAGCTGGTTAATTTTTAGGATCTTAGCAAAACCATACATGGTTGCTTTAAATAGCAATGAAAGGCTGATTCAAGCCATTAAATTTTATGTTGTGTGTAATGTTGTAATTGATGTCAAGCCTTTCCCTTATTCTTCACGCTGACATTGGGCAGTCTCCTAACTGCTTGAAGTGCAGTTACAAGCATCCAGACAAAGTAAAGTATGAAGAAATGGGTGGCAGAAATGGGAATTTATTGCTAAGAACAGAAAGGTTCAAATGTTAAATAATTAAGCATGAGCCAAATTTTGCCCGTTTCTTTCTCATCTATTTATTTTGGGGGATAATTGGGTGCATTAAGTATTTTGCTGCAAACTGTTTCTTCTGTGTATGCACATAAAACTTTATTACCCTTGTAAAGAGCATGCTGTGAATTCTGATGCTTCTGTGTGTTTGGGAGCGTATAATTATTCTCTTTACAGGAAAACACTTTTACCTACATCCTAAACTGAACAAACCAGTTTCCAAAGCAGCAGCTGCTTGAAAGCATGTGCTCAGCTTCAACCATCCCTGAGGAAAAAATGCAAATTCAGCTCCAAGTTGAATAAGAACTCTTCCCTCCTTCCAGCAGATTTCAGTACAGTGTTTTGCCTCACCTTTGCTATATCCCTGGTAATCATTAGGCAGTTTAAGAAAACTGGTGGTGACCTAAGGCCTTTATTCTAGCAACACTAGAGTGAGCTGAGTAACGTCACTCATGTAAGAGCAATGCCTGAGGTCAGCAAAAACCATCCACATATAAAGATACAGAGATGCCACTGTCAAATGAGGAGAAAAATCAAGGGAACTTAGAGACATTTCCCTTTGCTACACCGTGTTTCTTTAGGGTTTGTGTCACACTAGTAAATTAAACAGAAACCATCCTATGTCACAGGTCACACATTAAATCAGACGGGGAGCCCTCCCCAGCAGGCAGTTTGAAGCCACCCTGTGTTTTGAAGGGTGAGGAGGTTTGCTAGCACAAAGATGTGTAGATCTCAGAGCTGGTCCCAGAAAGGCATTGGTTTCTACCTCAGGTGTTCTCAGACCTGTTCTCCTGGTAATTGCATCCCAGAGATGCTGTGATCCAGCCCTCAGCCTCTCCACAGTTCATACAGTCCTACTGTCCAAAGATGTCTCCTAGAGAGGTACCTGAATAGCTCCAGCTTCTGTCCTGAGCAGCAGCACAGCTCCAGCAGCCAGCAGCAGCTGATTTGGGGTTGGTGCCCAAATATTTGCCCAGGAATCCCTGAGTATTTGGAGACATGCTTATTTAGCTGGATTTGCTTAAATTGGTACAAACTGAAAGCAATCATTCAGCCACTGTTGCAACCATTCCAAAAAGGTACATGCACCTGGGCAGGTTTAGGAATTCTGGTTTTATTTCTTTTTCATGGTCCTTCCTGGTGCAACTGCTTTATACAACAAAAGTAAAGTGTGACTACAAACTTTCTCAGGGCTAAACAAGCTCCCACAGGGATCAAAAGCTGTCACCACTGTCATCTCTCCCCGAGCACAAGCCGCAGTTCTTCACTCTCTTATATTTCATCTATATTTTAAAGGAAAAGACCAAAACCTGAACACCCTACTCAACAGATTTAATGCTATCACTTCAGAAGAGGATGCAAAACAGAACAAACCACATGAAACAGATGTTAGTCACATTAGTTAATACATGATTAGATGTGCATTTCCTATAGTGATAAGAAACACTGTTATAATGAAATTTTTAAAAATGCAATAGAACCTTGCTAGACCATTGGTGTGAGATGCTAAAAGTGCGTGGGACTCAAACCTTTAACTGGGGATGTTTTCTGTTTACGTTCATGGTATTCCCTCCCCTCTGGAGCAGAGGTCAGGTTACTTTCCTAGATTTAATCCTCTTACAGACTGCAAACTAAGAAAAGAGATGCAGCTGGAACCTTCCATGGCTTGATGAGGGAGTGAGAAGGAGGAAGCAGACAATCTTTCAGTGATTATGGTGCAAATGTACTCCAAAATCTATCTGCCAAGGGGACGATTCCTTTCCTTTAATGGCCCATACCTCTAGAAATACCAATACGCCCTGAGAGGGAAAAAAGAGCAGTTTGATTCAAAACCACAAGCCTGCTTTGACAGTTATTCCTGTGCAGAGATCCTGTCTTTCACCGTAAGCCAGGAGCCTCTCATGGAAAAGAAATTTATCTCACCAATCATCAGCCACCTAAAATACAGACCCGTCCTCCCACATGGCACTCTCAATTCCCTTTACAGCCAGTGACACATCCAGAGGGCCAGTGGCATGGCTTGACCTATCCTGGGACATGTCAGACAGGTTGTATCATCCTCTGGATATATGTGTCAGCTCCTGTCCTGGAAATTACAACAATCATTGCTGAGATACCAGACTAGTGTAGCATCATGTCTTGTATTTTAAATAAAAGAGTACACAATGTACAGTACACAATGTACAATTTCATCCTACAAATCCTTTCACACAAGAAAAATCTTTCCACTGCAGCCAAGGAAGCTATTTTGAGATATGTGAAGAACGCACATGAGCAGAAGATCTATACAAAGAGGCCACACTCTGTCTTCTATCTTAGCCAAATCTATCCATTTTAAATCAGTCCATATCATGACCTTGAACCTTGGCACTAAAATGTGAGTTCCAGGCACTCCTGCCCACTGCTTGGAGGCACCAAAGAGAGGTCAATTATTTCTCACACTGTTACTTTCCAGATTTCTTCTCACTAGAAGAACAGTAGCTTGTGTTTCCTGAAATAGATTCTTCTAATTTTGTTTTTATACCAAAATAATTCGTTTCTGATTCCATAATTCTTTTCCAGAATTAATAAATATCTATAGGCAGAACAGGGCAGCTGCTTCTTGAATAGCACTGATATCTTAAAACATCAGACTAGCAGCATGGTTGCCACTTCAGATCTTTAATTTCACCCTAAGCAGATCTGATTTGTTGGAGGAAGTAACAGTTTACACATTGCAGAAATAAATGGTGCAGCAGGCATTCATACACAGTAGGAGGTGTGAAAAATGGGGGGGCAGGGGGAAAGGAGACTGATGGAAACAATCAGCTAATGCAGAAAGCCTTTTCCTCTCTCCAAGTGGAACTAATAGGAACATCAAATATGTTAAACTAAAACAGAAACATGAATGACAAAATTGTTTTCCACTTTTTTCCAAGAACCTTTTATTTTCAGGAGTGGTCACACAAACCTGTGAAGGGAAAAAAAGCAAAGGCTTTCATCTAAGCACAAACAATTTGAAGTGCCTGATTTTGAAAGAATTATTTTTGTCCGTCTATGTATCACGTGTCTGCTTAGAGCAAAGAGCCTTGGCGGTGGCTGTCCATACTCTGGGGATATTCCCACAGGTGTTGGAAGCAAAACAATATCTTGCCAAGCAAAGCACTAATCAGCAGAATAGGACTTGGTGGACCAGTAATTGTGAATATCCCCCAGGCCCTCAGGAGGCAGAGGCAGCAATTTCCAGTGGCATCAGTGGCTGTGTTTTATGTTTCATTCTGTTGTAGGTGATGCTGGAAGAAAACAAGAGCAACATCTGGTCCTGCCAAGCATCTGGCCAAGGGAATGGGCATAAAAATGCCAGTTTAACTTTCATCTAGTACTGCCCATAAATACTGCTGTCAGACCATCTAGTCATCTGCTATTAAACTCAGTATTTCCAAGGTGTTTTTTCTTTATCAGAAAAGCTGTTAGATGTCAGAAATAATTTCATCAATAGCACTGTTTTGAAGCAAAGAGTTTCTTGGCGAGGCAAGAGCAAATATTTGAAGGAAGCATCTTTGTCTCAGAGGTTTAAATAGTAACATAAAGAAAACAAATAGTGAGTGACATATTAGCTGTCTCATTCAAAAACACCTAAATTAATGTTATTGTCAGGGGGTTAAATTATAGATATTTATTCATGATGTTATCAAAACTTCCTATATGCTAAAAAACCACAAAACCAATTTTTTTTTGAAAATGTCACACAGAACTAAACTATTCCTCCAGGCAAACACAATTGAATGGTTTATCCTAGCAACCATCATGCTCACTATCGATGTTCATCCTTCTAGAGGAGACTAGGTGAGACAGCAGCTTTACTGGCCTGTGTCCTACATCAGTCTCGAGGGCTCTTCCATAAGCCTGGCATTTGTCCAGACCCTGTTTAGGGGAGGGGTTCTCTAGTTCAACGCTTCTTTTGAAACTCTCACATCTGGACATTCACATTTTATCTCTCAGAGCTGAAGAACACAAGAGGCAAGGGAGGCTGGTGAAACAACCACAGTCACCTCTGTTAGACATTGTCACCACCACTGTCTAAAAGCACGCTGAAGAACCTGGCAGTGTTTCCATGTGCAGCTCCTCAGAACCAGATGCTGTTCTTCCTCTGGAGCTTCTGTCATCAGTACAAAAATAATGATCATCTCCATGATAGTAAATGGCAAAAATCCCAGGCCTGGAACTTGGTTGTCTGTATCATTAGTTTGCTTAAAGGGTCCTTGCAAACAATTCCCAGGCATCACTGAGTATTTGGTGCTGTACACGCAGCATCCTCCAAGGGGAATTTGGATGCAGGATCCCTGCTTAGAAATACGAGAGTTTAACATGAACATGGCCAAACTGGGTCACAGACTCAGAGCAATTTACAGGCCTCAGCATTGCTTACTGGTGCAGACGTGGCCAGTGACCAAACCTGGCATGGATGTGGATTGCCTGGACCAGTGTAAGAGCTGTCCCAATGCTGACATGCATTGCTGTCCTAGCAATTTATTATTTAAATAATAAATATTGTTTATTTTTTAAAATGTTATTTATTTTCTTTTTGCTAAAACACATCTAATGCCATTGCACCAGTTTTCCTGTTCTAAGCAGGATAAAAGAGCTAGTGATGGACCTGACATGTCTAAATCTGTAACCAAGACTGCAAGGTAATGCAGTACAGAGATTTGATCCAATCAGATCCAAAACAGGTCAAAGAAGCAAAACAGGGATTCAGTCCAAGTATTAAACCTCAGTACACAGAATAAAAATACTTTACCCTTTCAAGACTACTTATTCTTCACATATTAACTGGTGCAGCTAAGCCTGTCATGACATCAACTCAGAAAACTAACAAAGTGCACTCCAATCATTCTGTGTGTGATCCAACCCACTGCAAGGCACATGCAAATTTAGGCTTTGAGTAAAGTAACTTTCTTTAATCAGAGCCTGTAAGTAATTTTGGGAACAAATTATGAATAAGACAGAAGATTCCCTAAAACAAGGTCTACATTTAGTGAGCTAGGCATCAATTCCATAAATGATCATCTCTGTGACTTTCCTACAGCTAGGAGGGCAATAAGTAAACAGTTCATGGAAACGAAACTCAACTCATAAATTAGTGTAGCTACAGGTAAAATGATAAGTAATTACAAGATGAGTTGATGCTTTTAGGGTAAATAGTACCCTAATTAAAAAAAAAGAAAAACACCAACCTTTTTGGAGTTATTTTAATTCTGCATTTTTTTCTACTGTAAAACAAAGCTAAATAGAAGTGTGTATTTGGCACGGTTTATTCTTAGTACCTACCCATTATCCTCATCTAATTACTTAAGTTTTTCTTTTGAATTCCTTCAGAGTAAACAAACTGTGTTAGTGTCCTTTAGTGATGGGCTTCAAAAGACCTACAATTATAAATTTTATTGCTCAGCATTACAAGATGATGGTATCTCAAGAGAAGGTGACAGTGAGTTAACAGATAGGTCCCCAAGGGCAACAGGCCCAGACCTACAGACTCCCTTCTCCAAACAGAGAAACAGGAACAATTAGCAACTTTCCAAATGATATATCTCTTTCCTTCATTCAAGCCTAAAGTGATTGAGGGGACTGTCTTTCATTCACATTTTGGTACGAATTAACACATAACATTTGGTTTTATCTTATAGGAATCCCTAGTTCTTTAGATGCCATCTCACAGGAGAAAAATTCACACAAATATTATCAGAAAAATCAATTACAAAATTAACTCCTTTGCAACTGTCTTTGGCAAGCTGTTTCAAGGCAGTGGAAATTCATTTCAGGTACACATTTATTTCAGTTTTTTCTAGTGTGGTGTTCAGCTCAGAATAGCATAATCAGCAGTAGCAAGAGACAAATAATAGCCAGAAGCCTCAGAGGTGCATATAGCTGTATTTCTAACAATCCCACTCCTACATTATCTAATCATTAAAAAAGATATTATTAGAAAGCAGAGCACAGGAATACAAATTACTGGCTGCTGGGGTTTTTCTAATAAAACTGGGATTTTCATTTTTCAAAAATATATGTAAACTGAGATGTGGACATTTGGACCTAGATCTCTTTAGTATCTATGTGGGAGTCAGCTTATATACAGGGCTGGCATTTGTGTTTCACAAATGAATAAACCAGCTGCAAATGTATTCAGAAGACTGGAGTTCTTTACTCAGGTCCTTTGACACTTTGAACATCTCTTGGGTACAACCTAAGATTTTGTCAGGAAGCTTAACAACACTTTTTTGAAGTGAATGTTTTTTATGTTGTCTATTTAATTTTCCTCTTTGACTCATGATAGAATGCAGAACTATTATGTATATATAGTTCTTTCCCTATTTGTTATATTTTCTGTTCCTAAAATAGAAACGTGATTTGTCTCCTGCTCAATGCAAGAAATCTCTTCTTTTAGAGAAATCTTAATTCTTGATTTCTAGAATTGAATAAGAATCAAAACACAGGATTTGAATTCACAGGACCACTCTTTTATGAACAGGGTCAGTCATTTACTGCTCTATATTTTCTAGAGATGGTAAGTAACTGAAAGTGGACAAATAATTTTATACCTGATTTCTGCAGATTTTTACAGTTCCAAATAATAATAGAAAAACTCTATAGATTTCTACAGCTCTTTCTCCCAATTTATGGAGGTCACAGAAGTTCAATTCCCATCTAGTCATAACAGAATTTTCACCAAACTGTGTAAAGTTTGCCCATCGCTATTTTGGGCAGAGAGCAAATAGTATGTGTGATGCTTTTGGCACCTGCAGACATAGCAACATAACTAATAGAAAGACATCTGTCTCTGTTATGATGGAAGGATGTTTACATTATGGCAAATTTGCAAGTTCTGCAGAGCAGAGGCCCTGTATTGGTAAAGGAAGTCATCATTTAGTTTGTTTAGCTCTGAACACTTACTAGGGGCCACCTTGATCAGTAATCTGGAAGCCAGAAAGGGTTGTGGATCTTGGCTTCCCAACAGGCTAAGTACTTGAGCAGAACTTTTGGCCAGAGAGCAGAATCCATCTTCTTCATATTTGACAGCAGTGACTTTGCTAAATTGCAGGGAAAGAAGAGGTCTCTTCCTCCAGTAGCTCTGCACTTGATTTTGTCAGGTGCTTTAAAACCAGATCTGTGTGGCAAACTCAGTTTCCACAGTTTAGAAGTTCCAAGGTCAACAAACTGATGGACATGAAAAGTATCTACATTTCCACTCTGAAAGTAACTATTCAAAGTCAAGGGTTAAGTAACAGCGGTGGGAAGAAGGGAAGCTCAGGCTGCTGGACACAGGAGGAGGAGGGAGGAAAACAAAGGCAGTAAGCTGTGATATCACATCAGCAAGCAATCCAGATGCAGCAATTAAATGGAAAGTAAAGCTGGAGAAACAGTTAAAATCACAACAGAAAAAAAATCAGATGTTCATCAGGACTCGCTATGCAGTGTTTGTGTTAAAGCAGAAATATTCAGCAACAGCAGAGACCTCCCTCTGAGCTGAAAAAAAAGTGTATGAATATGAATCAAGTATGTCTATGTATATGAATCATAACAAATAAGTTTGGAAGAAACCTCTAGCAATGCTCTAGTCCTCCTCCCCTTCTAGTGCTGACAAAGTTCAGCCCCTGTCATTCTAAATAGTTGCATTTTAGTTGTTCTTAAAGAATAATTCTTCAGCATCCCCAGGGTTGGTTTAATCGTTTCATAGGTACCACCTTTGCATTAAAATTTACTGGCTTTAATTTAAGCCCATTATTCCTTGTGCTATCCTCAATGACATAAAAAAGAATTTATTCTGTTATTCTTGTAGTAATTTTATAATTATATAATCTATAACCTATTTTCATGTGTCCCCTGAGATATCTCTTCTCTGTGTTAAGACAAACACAGGCTTTTATTCATATGTGCTTCCAAACCTACTTTATTGTTACCATCAGGACTTTCTCTAACAGACCCTCATCCTTCTTAAATTTGGCCTGATCTAGCCACAGATCTTCAACCGATACTCCACAGATTATGGGTAGGAAGCAAAAATTTTGCCATATATTTTACATTTCCATTCCTGTATCACTTCACTGATTCCTCTTCATCCACATGCCTTTTGTGGTGTTCAGGGGTGGGAGAGAGGGATGTGAGAACAACTTGTGCTAATATCTGATCATACTAAATTCCAGTCTGAGGGAAAATATATGGTGCACAGAAAGAGTCAGTAGAGTTAAGGTCAGCCCTTGAAGGACAACTGAGAGTGTCAGTGTTCTAAGGAAGACAGATTCTAGACAGGAAGTGTCTTTCTGTCTGATAAATCTTGTCTGAAACATATAATTTGCAGCATTACTGTTAGGAACACCTTTCATGTATTGTCCTCAGTATAATTAGCGTCCTAGTCAGAGATCAAAATTTTGTCTTAGAATGTAAAACCTCAATGCCATGAACTGCAGATCTTGATGTCACTTTTTCTGCTAATCATACACAGTGGGACAAGACTGAGCTATAGCCCCCACCACTGACAACCCCCTACATACCAGTGAAACCTGCCCTGAAGGTCTGTGTCTTCTCCATTTCTGGCAATTTCTCTTCTCTCATAGTTCCAGTAACAGAGATCCAACAACCTCATTAGTAATTTTTTTTCCAGTTTTTCACTGCTCTTTGCATATCAGGAAAAAAAATCAAGAGGAAATTTTTCTATAAGATTTACTTGGGCATTTTATCGCACATCTTACAGGCCCATAAAATTTCCTGCCTCTGTTTTCTCTTCCTTTCATTTCTGTTTTCTATTCTTTACCTTCTCCATTGCCCTCATTGTACTGGGCTGGGATAGAGTTCATTTTCTTCACAGTAGATTAGATGGTGCTGTGTCTTGGATTCGTGCTGAAAACAGGAGTGAAAACATAGAGATGTTTTAGTTATTGCTGATCAGCGTTTACACAGCATCAAGGCCTTTTTTGCTTAATCCAACCAGGATGTCTGGGGGTTCACAATCACGAGGTGATAGGAGGTGACACAGGTGGGACAGCTGATCCCAGCTGACCCAAGGAATATCCCAAATCACATGACTTCCTGCTCAGCAATAAAAACCAAGGGAAGAAGTAATGTGTCATGGAGCTCCGCCTTCCTGGGGATGGCTGGGCATCTCCCTGCCAATGGGAAACAGGGAATTAATTCCTTTTTTTGCTTTGCTTGTGCAAATGGCTTTTGCCTTACCTATTAAGCTGGCTTTATCTCAATCCATGAGTTTTCCCTCTTTCACTTTTTCTGAGTCTTTCCCTCAGCCTATTCCCCTCAGGAGGGGAGTGAGCCTGTTTGAGGCTGAGCTGCCTGCTGGGGTTAAGCCACTACACTATTTTTTGTGGGGTTTGTTTGTTTGTTTGTGGGGTTTTGGTTTGTTATATGGGTTTGTTTGGTTTGGTTTGGTTTGGTCGTTATGGGGAGGATAAAATAGCCACCACAGACATGTATTTCTCCCAGACTCACTCAGGAAGCAGAGGTTCTGGCAGCCTAGGGCAGTAGCTCCCCTGTCCCACTCTCTCTCCAGGCAGAGCATCAGCAGTGCTCACAAGCACCCCGGACATGCTCAGGGAGCAGTGGGCGCTGCTGTGCTTGATGCGTTTTTGGATGTTGGAAAATCCCTTACACCTCTACTCCTTATTTCAGCCATGGTTCGTTGAGATGTCACGGTTTTTGCATGTTTTGTTTTCCTTATATTTACCCTTTTTTTCTCAGGGAGAGGGCTGTGAGATTTTGTTAAGGTTCCACCCCAACATAAGAAGAAAAGCCATCAAATACAGTACAAATAAAAAGTACAGAGATACTGACTCAGCATTTTCAAACATCATGGCAGCTGGGATCACAAGGCTCCCTAGAGGAAAAATGTGTCGTGAGGGAGAGATGTCTTTTAGCTAAAGAAGCAGCTATAAGTCAGAAAATCTGGGCTGCAGATGCCTATTTTACATTTTAAATAAAGTAAAAAATGCGGCAAAGAATTTAAAATAAAAGGGTTTCCGTGTCAAAAACGACAAGAATGACAGCTTCAATTTTGGCGATCTGTGTCTCCTGTTTCTTTGTCTTTCTAAAGAACAGTAATAGTGGATTCTTCCAAATTTCACTAAGATAATTTTTACAGCAGGTTCGCATGTAAAGAAAATACAAACAGATGGTATAACATGGTAAGTAACAATATGGCCAATACGCAGAAAAAGGCAGTTCTCCCACATTCAAATTCAGATAGATTTTAAGCTTAAAGTGATGAGACTGTAAAGAGACTTGGTTGAAGGCACAGAAAGGAGGAACAGCCTGATTGCTGAGGACATACTGAAGCTCAGCCATGAAACTGAAGATTACACATCAACATGAAAGCTAAGAATGAGTCTGATAATAAGACCCAAAGTTATGCTGATGCAGGAATCTCTTACTTTCTTTGCACGGTTGAAATCTGTGACCTATTCAAGCCATTCAGCCTCTCCAAATCTTACTCTCCCCTTGTAAACTGAAACTAGTTCTTAGTCCCTTTAGTAAAGTGCTTTAAGAGCTACAGATTGGAAGTGATGCTTGCGCAACACCAGCCAAATACTGGTTCCCTTTCAAACTCACGGCAAAATTCCTCTGGCCTCTTTGACTATGTCGATATTAATAAATTAAATGTGGCCAGTGCCATTCTCTGGTGCTGCAGCCAGCTGGCAGGGAACAGCCTGCATCTGTATTACTAAACTTCTATACTCTCTTAAATAGGATGGTCATATCCAAACTGTTTGCTGGGAAACGCTTGTGCAAGATCCCAAGCTGTTCCTAGGAACTGTGCACTGTGTGCAGGGTGCTACCTGGCCCTGACCCAGACCATCACAGGGTCCCTTGAGACACTTTAAATGCACAGAAATTGCAGTCCCAGTGCCGGAAAATGTTCCTTAGAACCATCCACTAGCTCTGAGTAATTCTTACGGCAGGCACCAGACCAATTAATTTTAATATGCAATAGAGTTAGAAACATTAACTCCACTGATATTTCTTTCAAGTGTTCAGATCATTTCTTTCTATCATATTTGCAATTATTTCTGTATTCTAAGGGTATCTGTAAAATACCAGCAGCATTCAGCTTGGACTTAATCTGATTACTAGTGTGAAATACCAGCCTGCAAGATCTCCATTTTGGTTTCCTTTCATCAGCTCATTCTGCAAAACCACCTTCACATAGTTACAGAAACATCCTGCAAGGTTTGTGAACCACGGTGCTGTTCAGATGGCTGGTAGAACGTAGAGATTAATCTCAAATCTGATCTGCAGCCAAGGTGGGCTGGTAAACTCCAGTGAAGCATGAAGAGCCAAATTATTAAGGCAGGGCAAGTTTTTACACAGCATTGCTCACTGAGTGCAAGCAAAATAGACTAATCCCTGAGCTACCAGAATCAGCTGGCTATTTCCAAAAGCCAACAGCAGCAAGGAAGCTATTGCATGACTCCTTTTTGAACAACAGAAGGGAAGGTTGGAGAAAGGAGGGGCAGAGTGGGAGTGGAGCAGTTTGACATCTAATCTATCATTTTTATTAGGCTGAGTCTGCAGACATTTGAGTTGTGTTTTCTTCACTTTTTAAATGAAATTGAGAACTAACACTAATGACATAGTTCCTCGTGAGTGATAGAGTAATTTAAACTTCATAGAGCCTGCCTTTTCAGATAGTGTTAATTCACATGTAAAAGAACCTGCAAACATAGAATTTGTGTTTAAAACAAAAACAAAATCTTCAGAGGGCTATAACGCATCTGCCTGTGAGCACATGTAAAAGCTTAGCAGCAAAGAGGAAAAAAAATGTTCTCCAAGTACACACATGCTTACACACACATGCACAGAAAACAACAGAGAAGACGAAGGGAAGGCAGAGGCTGGGTGCTCTTTGGAAGCTGTTTTCTTAACCTCTGCAACAGCCAAGCCTCCCTGCTGCGCTCCCCCCGCCAGCTCCTTGTGTGCTGCACAATGTCATCCAGAGCACCAACAACAGCTTGAGTGAAAACAGCTTTCACTGGGAACGGGAAAGATAGGAAAGAGATTAGTGCTTTTTATGTAGAAACCTTGTGGCTGGTGACCCAAGCTGAAGACAAACTACAGGAGTGAGGTGAGGGGAGCAAGCGTAAGGAGAGGCAAAGTCTAGGTGACTCGGGAGATAGTTTAAATCCATCAACAGGCAGCTAAGATCTGAACTAGTCATCTGCAACCAGGGCAGAAATCACAGTCACAGTGTCAACGGCCACAAATCTTATTGCCTTTGAAGTGGCCAGTATTTTACCCCAAAGTTACTACCTCAGATTGTTATCTGGCTACTTGCTGCCCTATGTGAGACAAATTGGCAGTCTTTGGCTAGATCCTGGTAGACTAATTCCACAACACCACATTTGGCATTCATTAACTGTCCTGGCTGTGGGGCTAAGTGGTAACAGTCAGAAAGGCTGAACCTCCATTTCACCCCTCAGAGGTGGTCTTTCCAGCCCAGCTTTGAGTCCCATGGATAAATCAGTATGAGGCAGTAGGTCCTGTAGTAGGTACATGGGTAATTAAATGACTTTGAAAAGCTCTGGATATTTCCTTCAGCAGCACTGCATATGGTTACATACTCCTTGCAGATTGTGAACAGTGTAGTGAAACCAGGTAAAAGCAATCTTTCATTTCCCTGCAAGCTTCCTAAGTGTGAATAGTAGAGAAAGGAAGAGAAATAGTTGAGGTATCTATTGAGAGAAAAGTGCCTAACACAAGGAAAGGAAAACCTGAATACAGGTAATAGTATATTAAATATTTTGTTACTGAGCAAATGTAATTTGCGCTTTCATTTTTATTGAAAGTTTTCTTAGCATTCTCAGAAAAACTGACATTGCAAAAGATCCTCATTCTTAGGCTCAATCTGTATTCACAGGCTTTATTTAGATTGATTGCTCCTACGTGGCAACAGAGATAAATGTTCTCCTGAAGCACTCTTACTGTATGTACAGTACAACCCAAGGAAATCAAGTCAATCAGCACTAAACTTGCATTCTGAATAACCTACTACAAAGCACTTTTTAATGTTTTAAACACCATTTGTCACTGTCACAGTGGAAGAAAAATTGCAGTTCACTTCAGCTAAGTGGTAGCTCACTTCAACAACATGAAAATCTGAACTCCCGCTTTTATGCTGACCTCGAAAGCAGCTCTCTGTGAGTTAAGAATTTGAAAGGAGGGGAAGAGCAGAAATTGCAATGAGGCTTCATCCCTGCAGACAAATGGAATGACTTGAGGTCAGTGAGGAGATATAAGCAGGTCTTCACAAGTCACAGGTGAACACAGTGCTCACTGCAGGTCTCTGGTTCAGCTGGATGCCTGTTGTAAAGATGAATTCCACATCTCTGCATGTCAAGCAGTCTGTGGACTATATTTTAGACGAAATAGTGTGTACCAAAGACTGCTAGCTGCCAAGTAGAACTTTGACTGTCAAACTGGGAAGGGGCAAAAAAAAACAGAAGAGAAAAGTGATCATGGCAAACCTCATTTTAGACTGATTTACTGATTTTTGGAAAAGGAAAGTTTGATAATAACTGACTTGTGAAACTGAGCATGGGCCCACATTGAGAGGTGGTCTGAGGAACAGCTCTGAGAAGTGAGGAAGCTTAACATCTCAGGGTGCCTCTCTGATCCTGTTTTTTTTTTCTGAATGTAAGTTTTGGGAAATTTTCCACTGAAACACAATCTTCCACTACCTCACAGAATCACAGACTCACGGAATGGCTGTGTTTGGAAGGGACCTACGGACATCATCTAGTCCAACTCCCCTGTTCAAAGAAGGATCAACTAGATCATGTTGCTCAGAGCCATGTCGAGATGTCTTTTGAATTTCTCCAAGGGTGGACTCCACAGTCATGCTGAGCAACCAGTTCCAGTGCTTGACCACCCTAATACAAAAAGGTGTTTTCATCTGTTTAAGCAGAGTTTCTTTTATTTCCATATAAGCTTTCTCATCCTCTCCCTAAGCACTGCTGAGAACTGGCTACACCTCTTGTTAATTCCCCCACCAGGCGTTTATAGATAATGTTAAAATCCCCTCTGAGCCTACTCTTCTCCAAACTCAACAGTCCCAGCTCTCTCAGCCTCTCCCTGATAATTCCTTGTATTTCACGTTCAAGCATGTGCTCAAAGTTTTGCTGGGTCTGCTTTAAGACAGAGGTCTTTTAGCCCTTCGTGCAGTAATATGAGTTCTCAAGTGCACTAAAATGCCCATATTATGTCAAAACTTGAAAGGGCCCCAAAATCCTTTCAGCTCCTCTGCTTTCAGCTCTAACTTGTTGAAGCTGTTCTCTGCCACTTTCTTTTTTTCATATTAGAGCTCTTTTATAGAAGAAAGCCCATTGCTTTGCTGTGCTGTGGGACTGCAGGCAGTGCCAGTGTTCTGGATGGATGCAGCCTGGCCAGCTCGGAGGCAGGTGCTCCACGAGGTGTGCCGAGGGGTGACCAGAGAGGGGACACCTTGCCATCCACTGCCTCCTCTGCTCAGGATGCAGAGGGACATGACTTTCCTCTGTGAGCAGGGCTTTCGTCCTGCAGAGCACTCCTAGAAACTCAGACACCCATCTTGCTCAAGTGCTTCTTTCCAATGTCCATCTTGTTTTGAGTAGAAAAGTCCTCAGGACAAAGAAAGAGAGAGTATGGCTTTACTTCTTTAACCGCAATATTCTGATAAGCATATGTGAAATTCCCATTAATAGAGGAGACATGTACTTCTTTATACTTTCTTCATTCAATGCACATTAAATAATCAAGGAAGGAATTTTTTTCTACTGTCAAAGTTAATTTTCCCCTTTAAAAAATAGCATTGCAGATACTTATGAGTAGAATAGTGATTTCATTAAAATACCACAGTTTATGCTTGGGGTTTTTTTGAAAGCTAACAACAAACTCATTTTCCCAAACAGATTTAAGAATTTTTTCTAACTTATTTTTCTAAATAGTGAACATTTTTTATTCACTCAATACTTATTAGACACATTCTTAATATGCTGCAATACTTAAAATTATATTTGTGGCCTTGAAGAGAATTTTATTTTCAGATTAAGAAAATAGATAATTGTTTCAAAGCAATTTCAGCAAAAATGTCTGTTAAAAATATGAGGAAGCGTCCTCATCATTAAAGTAGCATAAAGGCTATTTCTATCACATAATTTTTTTTTTTTATTTCCTTTTTGGGAGTTTTGGTTTTGGGCAAAACACTCCTTGCCCACATTTTTAATGAGTAATTTAAGGCAAAATTGAATGCATTGGTGAATTAAACAGTGCAAGGCTTTATTATTGTTTTTCCTTTTGCTTCAAGATAGCTATCTCAGTGTTAAACTCTTCTGGAAACAAAGCATTGTAGGTTTTTGTGGGTGTTTTTTGGTTTGGTTTGGGTTTTTTTACTGTGATATATTGTGGTGGATAAATAATAATTTAATTCCTGGATGCAGCCCAGAAAAAGTAGACATAGATAATAAAGTAGCCCTCCTTGGCTTTAATTGTTTTTTCAGTTTCTCTTTCTGCTTTCATAACTTAGAAATTCTCTTTCAATAGTGAAAGGAAATACTTAACAGCATAAACATAAATTAAGTTTTTTTGATATGCATTTATTTTGTTGCAAACTGTCTGCAACTTCCATTAACTTGTTGGAATGAATCCCAAAATAAAAGGAGCTGTTCTTTAGCAGGTTAACACTTCTGCATATATTATGTGCTCAATTCATGCTAAATTCAGTAAATTCAGATTATTCTTACAGAATTTAATTTCAGCTTTTCACTTTTCCTGAGCTGGAAGTTAAAGCGATGAGACCTGAAAAGAACTGAAGGATAGCTCGCTGAGGAAGTCAGATTGTTACATCTTTTCACACATTGTCACAAGAAGGAATTCAGAAAAACAGTGACAGATTTTCTGCTAGGCTCACATAGTTAGAAAAATGTGTGTTGTTGATTCAGCTTCTCTAGCAAGAGAAGTGCAGGACACAAATATAAGATAGGATAGAAATAAAAGCATTATGTGTAGATATGACTAGAGTTCTTATCTCTGGAAATATAAAAAATGGGGAAAAAATTATATTCTTGATTCAAGCAGGATTATTTCCATCCACTATCATCTCACACAGAATTATAAAAGCTTCTGATAAGGAAAATTACTCTTAGGGAGTTCACTTTCTGGAATACACGCTGCTGAGTCCTTGCCAGACTAACAGGTCTGAGTCAGCCCTATCCTAATCATTTTATCCATAGCCTGATTGTCCATGTGCCTTATAATCTTGGATCTTGTTCAAAATAAATAATGGCAGTAACAAGCCACAGGCTGAACTTTCCTCTGAAATTTTTTTTAAGACAACATCTTCTTGCATAAGGCAAGCAACATCTGCTGAACTAAAGGAGGAAGAAATCCTAATGGCTAGGATGGAGGAGAGGAAAACAAGGGAAGGGAAGATCAAGGACAGGTCCTATCCCACAGAAACCGGAGGGATTTCTGCTTCATGCTGCAGGCAAACTGGGAATTTGCTCCTTACCTCCATGCTCATGTTCATCACAGCTCTAAGCTGGGTAAACTAACACCTCTGTGGCTCTCCTTCTCCCAGTTGAATGTAAACAAGACATCCCATTTAAATACTTCCATTTTCTAATGAAAGTTTTATCCTCTTTGACTCCAGCTTGCATACCAGGCACTTCCCCGGTGCTTCCTAGGTACACGGGCACTGCTGCTTGCACATTCCTACTCCAATCAAAGGCTGGACATCTGCATTTGGCTTATTATTAACTTTGGAATTTTATATTTTCACAAACATATCAAAAAGCTCAACACTAATTCTTCCTGTATGATAACTCAGGTTACTTTTGCCTGCTGAGTTTGTTTCAGGTTTTGTCCTACACTTGGACAAATTATAGTTTGTGGCATAGTTTCACTGCTGGTAGGTAGCAAAAGACCTTTCCTGAGACAAAAGCACATATTCCAGCCTCTGTGAGAATAGCAAAGCACTCAAGAGGTGTGTCCCACAGTTTGGAATTGACTTTTATATTAGCATTATGTTGAGCGATGTCACATTTAATCACTTTTAATTCTTTTCAAGTTGCGTTTTCATATATAGAAATATATCAGAAAGTACAATGAGCTCCAACTGATGCTGAAGTTAGAGAAAATCAGTGATCCAATTGCACATTATTCAAACTCCCCAGATTTATTTCTTTCCACTAGAGAATGTCTGTCAGAGCCAGGAAAAAATTTTATCACCATGCTAAATTCATATCAACAATTAAATAATCGTTTACAGAAACAGCAATTTTGCTTTGCAAATAGCACAATGATTCCCCTAAGCCCTTTTTTTTTTTACTTCCTGAATCCCTCAACCCTTCTCTCTTCTGTGTTTTTGTACATTTTTAGTTCTTTGCAGAAAAGGGTTTTTTGCCTGGGATTGTAACTATCAGCTATCTTTCATATAAAAAAAGCACACACAAGCTGTTCACATTTGAGGTTGTAGAAGTATTTGTTTTTGTTTGAATTGATTAGCTGTTAGCAATAAAACAAAATGTAAATAACTGCAAGAGAATGATCAGGATAGCAAAATTCCTTTTTGTCTCTGGTATCAGATCTGGATGAGATGAGAGAAAAGAAAGCAAGACTCTGATGCTGTTTTGCCTGAGTTTACTGGATATTTTTGTGAATGTGATGATTTGTTAGGATAGGCTTGGGATCTCCGAAGGGAGATGATATGGGATACACAAATGAGAGTAGGACTGGCTTGATTTCTGAGGAAAACACAGGACTGTGTGAACAATTTCAACCAAGGAGGTTTCAGCACTAAGACTCTGAGAGATGCAGGTACTCTGTCTCTGCCTAAAGCCACGCTGAAGTTACACGGAAAAATACGTCTGTGCAGGGAGGAACCCTCTGAAGGGAGGGGAAGCTAAAAATGGAAGGCCATTTGTACATGATTATCTATTGTAAACTCATAATCCAGGCCATCTTTAATAAAAACATTGAGTTCACACAGACCTTTCTACATCCTCAGGAATGCAGACCTGGAAGAGAGCACTGAATCACTGAGTTGAACTTCCTATTACTTTGGGCACCATATTGCAAGATATCTCTCACGAATTTGAAGAATGTGCCAAACTCCTTCATGAAGAAGGTGGCTATCTCAGCCTCCCTTTCTTCAGATGAAATAACTTTTTCCTTTGAGAAGTGAAATGACAAAGCCATAACCATTCAGTAGCCCTGCAGAAATACTTGGACCGAACCTCCTTTTCCTGAGCATCTTCTCCATGCTGATCAAGGGCTTCTAAAGGTGTTTACCAGATTTCAAAGATCAGTGTCCCACAAAAGTTGTTGTTCATACCTGCAATTCTTTGCCTCGTTGATTTATGTTTAAAAGGACTCAGTGCTCCTCAGCAATCTTAGAGAAATCTTTCAGCACACATTTTTTTCTGTCATTTCTCAGAACACAGAATTGCTCCCAAAGTGACTGGCTTCTGGAAGCTATTGGAAAACAACATGAAACCTTCAGTTTTTGAATAAAACTTTCCACCTGTCCTTATGGATGCTGAAAATTAAAGTGTGCAATTTTGCCAATTACAATAGAAAATACCAGGGCCATTACTTGGGACGGCTGTGTATTAAATACAGACCACCCCAGAACACCTTTGAACAAGAGCAGGAAACAGCTCACTGTTCATTTGGCTGGGACCTGCCAATCAGACCAAGACTGAATGCCTGTCAGTCTCCCTCATATTTGACTTGGAAGCAACTCATATCAATATGTAGTCAGGAAATGGCTCTTTAATCACTGCAAAGTCTCTCCTGATTTTAAAGATTAAATCAGCCACAGACTGCTTGAGTATTTTTCTTTTTTTTTAACTCCCCCAAGATAACTGATGATAGCATTTGAGAATGATTAGCCATGCTGCACGGCGTGAGCATACAGCTTGCTCTGATTTCATGCATTGCAGGCCATGCTGTACAACACCAATCTCAGATAACAGGACATCCAAAGAAACCTGACTGACCTGTCTAGGAGTTATATATGGGGATAAGACAACTTGAAACATGTAAGGAAAATAAATTACCTGATATAATGACAACAATCTTGTTAGAAATGCTGTAGGGAGATGGGCCAGCAAAGGAGCAGGGTCTCCACAGAGATAGGATTCAAAAGGCTACAGTTAAAAGTGCTACTGCTCCAGGAGAAGCATCCAGTGGGATGGGTGTATCTTCACAAAGGTACCCTTAAGGCTAGCAAAATGGCAATTGGTGCTGGCAGCTCTAGGACTATAAGTGACAGCCAAAGGTATCACATGATGGAAAAGCAGCAGAGGTAAGGGAGAGGGCAGAGAGGGAACAAAGCCCATGGTTACAGGTCCCTGGAGCGGGCCAAAACTGGGATGTTCAGGTGGGGGATGAGAGAAGCAGATGTGGAAGGGGCTGTCTGCCAGGGCTGCAGTGAGAAATTGGAGTTTCAGAAGAAAGAGCACTTGGGCCAGATCGGTGCCTTTGAAGAGAGAGGACACAGCGTGTGTCCTGGGGAGAGCGAGGTGTGAGATGCATGGCAAGGGACAGCACAAGTGTCTGTGTTTTGTGTAAACATCTGTGCACTTGCACAGCAGAAACTCGGGCAAGTATGGAGTGAAGGAACAGGAAAGCATAGCCTACACATTATCAACACCCTGAATTCATCTTGAGATGGTTTGAGGCTCCTCTGGAATCTGGGGCCTTGATGATAATTGTGGGAAAACGACACAAGGATGGCAGTGCTCCTTTCTCTCTGTCACCAAGCAAGTTGTCCCTGGAACTGTTAAGTCAGCTCCTGATCTCACAGTGATCTGGTTCACTTCAAGCAGAGAAATACTCCCCAGCCTGACACATAGCCAAGTAAATCCTCTTGAAAGCTATTTTTCTCAGGTTCTGCATTTCTCTAATAACATATGTGCCCTGTTTCACCCACCCTTCTCCATGCTTTTTTCTCCCATATTAGATTTACAGTGGAAATAAGGTACTGCTGAGGTAGTCCCTAACCCCACTCCTACCAGTAAACTTTTATTCTTTCCATAATGTTTAAAGGGGAAAAAAAATGATCTATCAGGTAAAATTTTACAGCAAAAGCTTTTCCTTCTGCTATGAGGGTTTTTTCCCACAGAAACTGCCTGTTTGCAAGTTTTTGCTATTCAAACACATGCTAAAGCTTGCTCACCCACCTCATTTAAACTCAGCAAATGTGCAGCCAAATGGACTATCTTGCTTCACGTTTCTGCCACTCAAGCACTAGTACAAAATGAAATGGAGAAAAGGCAGAATTTATTTGGTTCCTCAAGGCTTCTCAAAAAGCCACTGAAGTCAGCAGCATGACTCCTTTTAACATGTGCAGAGTCAGGCTGCACAACCTCAGTTAGAAATAGCAGCAGGACCACGTAAGGGTGGGGGTGGTACACACAGACAAGCTGTAACTGCACATGTACAGCCATTTTAGAAAGAAACTGAAAACCTTGAGGACTTCAAAATAACCCAAGAAAAGGATAATAGCAACTTTGAAATTTTTCTTCCTGAGTGTCTCCAACTGCAATTGGTTCTTAAATAATTAACTATTCATTTAAAACCTCAGTCTCCTTTCACAGATATTTCTTCTTTGCTCTTGAATTGCAAAACTTGAGTTCTTTCTCAAACAACAACTTGTCAAGATCACAGTCTCACTCCCATGGCATTATTCCCAACACAGACTTAATAATTTCTTCTTGACAAATCACTCTCACAATACTAACCAAACTCTACAGATAAATTTCCAGATAGTCACGCAGTAAAAGAACAAGTAGAGGAGGCTGCACTTACTGCTTTTTTTCAGGATGCTCATTGAGCATTCAGGATTCTCAAATATTTCACCTCTTTGATACCTCCTGCTTTATTCCAATCCTTTTCCTTAAAACCATGGAAGAAGAATACACCAACTCCTCAAAATCAGTTCTTCAAGATTACTGACTTTACATCATTTGAATAACTGACAATACACTCCGGATAGGTCATTTTTTCCGAGAAATACCTCCAGCTGTGATGTTGCCTCAGGCCAGGCTGAACTAGGCAAACATATGTCAGCTGATCTCCATAGCTGCTGATGGATTGAAAAGATTTGATATGGGGAATTAAAAGATAAAGATGAGGGAGTAATCAGTAACTAATAGACAGTAAGGAATAGCCTACTGAACCAAATTTGTTTCCCTATGTGTACACATGGTTCTGCTTATGAATTGCTATTGTTATCTCTTTTTCTAACTTTTTTATCAGCTGATTTATATGGTCAGCTTTTGGGTCCTAGATTCTTTTGAAAAACTTGTGAGCATTTGTGTCTTGTAATCTGCATCAGAAAATAGATTATATATTATTGTCTCTGCTCTCTTCCTAAATGAATGTGGTTAGTTTATGAATTAACATTGTAAATAGTTCACTTCTAAGGTAACATATCATTGTTGAGGATTTGTTGCTTGGGGTTTTGGGTGTTTCTAATAAACTGGTCTCTGGATAGGAGGTGTCTGCTAGAGATTTCAGAAGTGGAATGTTTCTAAGAGCATAAAAGTACCAGTAAATAACTCTTAAATACATAGATACATATACAAACTTCTTTACTTATCTGTCAGTTGGAGATTGGATAAAATGCTTGGAATTTTGGCTTTAAATCTCCTGAACCATGCACTTTTCTCACTTCATCCTGCTAAATTTTGTGTTTGATTAGATGTGACAACTACTGCTAAAAATACTGAAGTTTGTGGAGTGACAGTATAACTCCAGTCTGCACAAGAAAGGGCCAAATTCAGCTCCACTCAGAAGATATAAATCCTGAAATACTTTCCCAGAGTTAGGAGAGCTGGTCCAGATTTTCACCCTATGAGAACAGAAACTGGCTCACAGACTTAGAGTGAATTCAGCTGGTAATCCTGCACTGATTTTTCACTTGGGTTACACTCCTGCCAGCAGGTTTTACAACTTTGCTTCTCTTCTGGTATTGACAAGCTCAGAATTTTATGCGAAGATTGCCTTCTCCATTTCACCCGTATTCACTACCCTGACCCTTCTGTTCAAGAGAAGTTGTTTGGCCAGAGGTTGGAGAGGTCTGCACCTGAGCTCAGGGCTCAGTAGTTGTGTTGATGAAAAAGCACAGCACGCACAGGCAAAAAGCCCCATAGTTTGCAAAAAAGCACCAGAGCAGCTTCTTTCTGCTAAGCTGCATCAATACAAACCACGGTTTGCTTTTGCCTAGTTGTGTCTACTGCTATGCTTTGTATTAGGGCATCTAGATGGGGCTCATATCTGAAAACACCTCCCTCTTCCTTCTTACCCCTCCCCACCTTCTCCACAGTAGCAGAAAATGGAGGTGACCAGAAGAAACGATGTGCAGCACTTTGTTGCTGCTCCACAAGGATCCAGGGTATTCTCTTTTCAGTGCATTCAGGGCTGTCTAGAAGAAAAATCTCCTGGAGTAGGACATGCAGGTGACAGTGCCATACAAACAGTGTCATCTTCAAGCAGCTGAAATCATGCATGCCAAATCTGCCATCCTTCCTTACCCTTCACTCACATAATGCTTAAACGTCCACCCATGGTTGGTTCACCTGTGGAATTTTAAATGTAATCACAGAGTCCAAGGATCAAAGACCACATTTTTTGCTATCACTCCTCTGCCACCTCAGGAGAACTCTGTAGGGCAGGCTAAGCAACACTCAGATCGTCTTTATACTAAGAGTGTCTTTTACTGGAGAAACACACCTCAGAATTTTAAAAGAAATGTTACAGGTTAAAAAAAAAAAAGAGAGGAGGGGGGGGGTGGAGAAAGGGAGAAAGTAGCTAAAAATTACCTTCATTAAGATTTCCAGCTCATATCCTTGTTGCTGCCAGCCCAGGCTGAAGGAACACCTTTGGGACTGTTATAACAGCAAATTAACAGCTCATAATATCTGAAATAGATTCAAATGTCCCATTGGGATAATGCCATGCTCTCTTCAATAAAGCATCCCATTTGAGAAACAGAACTATCTGCAGTTTACCTTTCTCAATATAATGGAAATGTTATGTTCATGTGAAAGTTTCATTACTTTTTGTAAGGAAAATCTTTTTAACTGTCTGCTATGGCTGTACTATTACATATGTAAACAAAATTATCCTTTGTTACCTTCTTTTCAAATGTATTATTACATTTGCTACAGAAGCTTAAATAATATCTCTCAGGACTTTTCAAAATTCAAGGTAAGGAGTAAACAGCAGCTTTAAACTTCTGGGTACTTTGGAATTTCATGCAATGCTTAGCTTCCATAAGGGTTTCAAGAGCCTCTGGAAGTTCAAAGTGATAAATATAAGTAGCCAGACTATTCTACAGTTGTCGGCACAATGTGGTATCAAAGTCCTCTATTAAAATGAACAGCCATCAAAATAGAGGAATGAATTTTCAGTTGTAGCCCACAGGAATTTCTGCATCCAGATCCCATTAATCATCGGAGCTCTGCATGGAGTTCCTTGTACAAAACTTTTAACATTCAGCTTAGTATGGTAAGTTATGACAAGCATGGGACCAGGGCCAATTCTGCCCTCAGTTATATCTCAGCAATACCATTAACTTCTGTCAAGCTGCAGCCACAGCCAAAGTCAGATCTGGTCATTTGTCTGGTGTGGAACTCTCACAGCACATCAGTTTCAATGGGCCATTTATATTCTTTAAAACCAAACACATAACTAGTTCTTGGATAAACTGGGAACCAAAATTCAGTTTGAGATGTGTCTTCTTACACTCGGAAGAGTTCAGCATTTAGACTTCTGCCAGAATACACAAGTCTGACACTATCAGATAAAGAATGTAATGGGATATTTAATTAACAAAATTAGCCAGAGGGATTCAGGTTGTGGTTCTCAACAGAAAAACATGTGAAATATATACTGTGTGTTTACATTTTGTGAACAGCTTCTCTTTATTTTTTTCATAAGTTTTGATTTTTTAGTGTTTCAGAATAAATACATGCTAGCTTAAAATGTTTTTTTTCCATTCCACATGACAGAAGGAACCATTTAAAGTGTTGTGGTGAGTTTAAAGAATGAAATCAAGTTCGTTTTTCTTCCATAGCTGTCTAGAACTAATATTTGCTACCCAGTTTAAGTAGCAGCTTAATTTCAGAAAAAGTTGCACGCAAAATATTTGGCTTTATGAAATATTCACAACTATTTTTTTTGGCTTGTGTTCACTGGAAGGCAAAAGGGTTGGTTTAAATAGAAAGAGTGGATTTTACAGTACATCTTTACCATACATGGACAATGAGGAAGACACACCCTTTCATGGTGCCACCAAGACTTGAAAGCTACAATTTACAGTAAGTAATTGCTCACAAAAGGAAAATATTGCTTCTGCTGCCCTCACCACAAAGGTCCATGCACGGTATTTTCTTGCTGAGTGCTCAAGTTAAAGCTCAACCAATGAATCATCTACTGTTGCTTCTGTAAATTGTGCAGTTTTAAATGTGCTACTTTTTGGCAGTAAGTTTCTGATGGCTAAAAAAAAGAATGCAAACCAGACACACAGGGAGGCCAGATCAGCAAACTTAATAAGAGGTAAGAAAGCTTGTGTTTCTGGGAGGCAAGACATTTGCAAACTGTGTCAAATTGAAATCAGAAATACAAAACCAGTGTTACCTGGCAGGTTTCCATATAAACTTTTTATATTTATAAATAAAAATATCTCAAATGAAACATGCCAACTTGGATAAAGGCATGATATAGATAGATATAAAATATATATATATGCACATATAGATGCATTCTTAGTGTGAAACCCCATAAATCTGAACCAGAATTGTATTGGCTTCATTCAAGCACTCACTTGGCACCTAAATTTTAGGCACCTAGTGAGTTAAGTGCTTAAATTCCCTTTACAGTCAGAAGGAGAAACACAGGTGTCTTTGAAGGGCTGCAGAGAGAAAGGGTCTGACCACTTAGACAGACTCTCTTCTGGAAATCTTCAAAGTCACCTGTAGTCTTCTGTTGACTGCAACAGCAAGTGGCACATTTACTTTAGGAGGGCTACTTCATCAGATTCATAAAATATAGGAATAAGTTAGATGTCTGAGTTAGGCTAACTGGATCTACCCTTGATTTCTGATCAAGATAGGGAAACTAATTAAGCTGCAGACTCCCACTGAGCTGCCTGTGTAGTACAAGAAAAAGAAAACAATCCATGAAATAAGTCCAACAAAAGCACCAGTAATCAGTGGACTATTTATTGAGACTTATTATCACAAGGTATGACAAAGGCCAGAAACTCTGAGATTCCAGGCAGATTAGAGCTGTATCTGCACAGTAAGAGTATCCGTGTCTGTAAACCACAGAAATTACTTATATACAACTTCAAGAATTTACGTTTTCAACCATTATATAGTACCAACTATTATTTAAGTTTTCCGGCAATTTCCCCACCATAAGTGTTTTCAGTACATCGGAAAATTATTAAATTTAACCACTTTAGTTGCTTCACACTGAATTTTGAGCTGCCTTTAGCAAAATATTCTTTCAAAACTTCTTAGCCAAAAACCATCAAGGATTTCCAAGAGTTCAGCCAAAAGAGAATACATATTTTTGTCCATATTAAAAAAAAAATCTGGCAGATTTTATTCTTTCAGTAGTTGACCTCTCCTCCTTGTGAAAAAACATAATACTGGACAGGGACCCTTTGTGTCAAGAATATGCTTTCAGATCCTCTTAAGAAAATCTACCCTCACAAAGAGCTTCCTGCTAAGGCTAAATTGATTCTAACATTTAGCTAGTTCCAGTTTGAAAAGATGGACCACCTATTTCTTTTACCACCTATTTTCTGTTTAAATTAGACCAGAGAAACTAGTTACATGGCTAATGAAAAAAGTAATCTGTATTAAACAATGGTAAGAAATTCAGAGCACACTCATTCAACTCGTAAATTTGAAACTGTGGATCACCTCCCAGATGCAGCCACCCGCCCCCAGGCACTTCTTGGAGCATCTGGGCTCCTGACTTTACCAACTCAGCAAAGGTGTCTATGCACCGATAGTAGGGTACTCCTCCAATGAACTATCAATGTGAATTTTCTAGTTTAGCAGAAGCAGAGGTGCAGGCTATACTGAAAAGGTCACTTTTACAACCGAAGGAGTCTCCACATGTGCAGGGTGTGGTAACACCATCTTAACTTTGTCTATATAACCAGTAAAACTTTCCCATGTCAACAGGGCTTTATCTTCAGGAAATCTAACTTCATAAGGGAATATGAGTTCAAGGGGGTCTAAATTACTGTATGACCATCTTAGATTACAAGGAACCATGAATTTGGCTGAAGCACATTGAGTACAGGAAGCATTATAGTCCTGCTTAGCTCTGGTGCTGTTTTTGTCCATGCTCAAGCCTCTGTAGGCTACTGAGGGATAGCACAGACAGCTCAAGTATGCAGCACTTTGGCAGAAGGAAGCCAGACAAAAATTGCCTTCAGCAGTGAAGGATAACAGGGCTCCAGCAATGCCTCTCTGGAGTGCCACAAACGGAATCACCAGCTCAGCTCTCAGCTCTCCAGCGAAATGAGCCGCACCTTCGCCCCTCCCTGGCCATCGCGGGGCCGCAGGTGTGTCGCGTGTGTCCAGCCACAGCCCCCACCCCCACGTCCTGATTTCCTCCTCTGGTCAGGCTCTGTGCCTAATCCTGTGTTTAGGACACCATGCTCTGTTGCTATGGAAGTTATTGGGATGTCAGGGGTTTAGCGCAATGACTTCACTGCAGAGCTAGAGCTGGGGGCAAGGGAGGAGATTAACCATGAGAGAAACCAGCACTGCAGCTGTGACTACTTGATTGCTAGCATATATAGAGATGTTCTCTGAGCCCAAAGACAGCCTAAGAAAAGATCAGAAAGTGGTCTAAGGGGTGTTTTGTGTTTCAGTTACTCTTTGGAGGAGTTTTTCTGAAAGACACAGTGCCTGCGCTCACCTTTTCACATTTCTCAGAACATTGTACGGCCTTAACTTCTCCCATCCAGCCCCTCACACCCTTCCCCAACGAAATACATTTGTATGTATGGTAAAGAAAGTCAGATTCCAGAGCCCTTTTCCATAGCCAAGACTTCAGTTTTCCTTGTTTCTTTCTGGAATCTGGTGTTTAAGTCCTTATTGATAGTCCTGTTTTGTAGAAGTGACATCCCTAAGTCCCTATCTTGTTTGGTAATTTTCACTCTAAATCTCAGCTCAAATCATCTCATGATAAATCCTTTTCCCTCATCATTCTCACCCCATCTGCTCTCCCTAGGGAGACCTTTATTTTCCATCTTCCAAGCTCATCTCTTCGAACGGCAAGGAAGCTGTCAACTGCTATGAAGATTTGTAGGGCACTAAATCTTATACATTAAACCTTTAAATACGTTTATCCAGGTAAAACATTTTGAAGCAAATATATAAACTCTGATGGTTTGCTAGCATATGGCATAATGATTAGCAACCAGATAGCAATGAATCTCATCCTCTTTACTATCATTATTTTAACAGTCTAAAATCTATTTTCCATTTACTGGTTTGCTTGAAAAATTGTTCTATTCAGTTTATCCTTCATCAGCTTCATCATTCTCATTACTGATGTAATGGCTGATCCAAAACTCATCAATTTCATTAGGTTAAACACTCCAGAGTGTGGATTCTGATCCTGACCTGTCAACAACAGTGTTTCTGGTAGAGCTTCCTTTCAAAGTAAATATAGCATCAGAATTATCTTCTAATATTATCTTCTGGTTATATATCTGTTCTTTTGATGGTTTGGACCTTATTAGTTACCAAAAAATTAAAAAGTGTGGAAAATAGCTAGAATGCATTCTCCTGAATGTCCTGGGTTTCATTCAAGGGAGGAATCACAGCATGGTTTGATTCTTTATTCATCCAGCTCCATTTTGCCTGAGTAGAATATCAGTCATTCACCAAACCTGCATGCCAGGATTCCTGCCTACTGAAAGCTTTTAATATCTGACACTGTATCAAAACACAAATGTTTGGGTTTTTTCCAAACAGACTACTCATGATATTTTTCATTAGTTGTGAAAGAAAAGGCTCTGAGATTTTCTGGTACATTCTATGCAAGTGTTGATCCTGTATTACTGAATGCTTTGTGAACTGCTACTTTTATCTCTCAGCTGTGCACTGACAGGGTTAACAGGAAGATATAGAGAAAGAATTGCAGGAATCTGTGACAAAAAGGGTCTATGCAGCCATCTGGTCCATCTTCTGATGGCTTCCCTACAGTGTATCAAGGTTCAAGCACTTTAAACAGTCATTCTTGAAATGAAGAAGCAGCATCTGATGTTAACAGGTGCAGGTGTGACCCCAGCAGGAGGAATCAGTGCCTTACTGTGATCCAGTGTAGCCAACGACCAGAGAGCCACCCAATTACAGCTGGATTACTGCACTCTGAGATGGATAGGCTTTCCCAGCCTATTTGTTCTCAGTCTCTGCTCCCTTTGGGAGAAGTGGGGGATGTTAGCTTATTCCAGTTCCTGAAATATACTCTTCTTTCCAGCCAGGCTTGTCTTGAAGCTTTCAAATTGCATTGTTAATTCAAGGTTGTTCTTCCTGGAGAGACAAATTCGGATCCCTGCCCTATGGCATGGAAATGAACCTGCTGGCTTTGGCTCCCTAGCACTCCAGTTAGACTTCTTCCCTGCAGACAGCTTCTCTGTATGTTCCAGACCAAGCAAGGGCTGCAGAATCAGGCCTTGAGGTACTAAGATTTACCAAATTTAACTGCACAACACATCTCATGTGCAGTGAAATAAATGTGGTAAACCACCAATGATTCATCGTTTACTTCTTGCAGAAAACAAACAGGTTTTCTTCTGAGTCATATGCATGCTAAGAATTCTTTCCTTCTCAAGCAAAACAAAAACCAGTGTTATTTCAAGGACAGAATAAAAATCAAAAAAGAGTTCAGATAAAATAAGAGCTCCTTGAATCTTTGTTAAAATCAGGGACTTGAACATAAATTTATTTTATGTTCTATGAGGTTTGGAAATTTCATTTTTCACCTGCAGGACACGTTATTGTGCAACTAGGGGCCACAGATGGTTATGGAGTGTGGATAAGCTGGGAACCATTTGAAGGTCATGAGACCCTTTTCCTCTTTCCACTCCCTCTTTTGGAGATTCTGGGTTTGCAGTTAAAAATGAAAACATGTTACATAAAAATATGACCTGAGATCTCAGTTCTAGTGAAATGTGTCCAGTTGGTTTTCATATGTCAGCAAAAGAGATCGTTCAATTTTTTAAAATCAGTAATTTACCATTGAGCACAGTTCTGGAGAGACAAGAGGACTGGAAGGAAAAAAAGCCATGCATGGCTAAATAAAGGGACAAGTGAAATGACTGGAAAAAACATTTAGTTTTATCCAGGACTGGACCAACTTTGGAAAGTGTTTCTTTTTGCTGTGAAGAAGCACTATTTTAGATCTGTATGCTTTGAGGCTTCAGGCTGTGAAACGTATATGTGTTCTTTGCCATATACAAGAAACTGACATCTGTCCTACCTGCCACAGACTTCAATTTTAAGCAAAGAGAAGTGTGTGATGCATATCAGCCCAGGAAATTCCATGTGGATTTTTCTGAGGGATGCTGAAGAAGAATAGCAGCTAAGGTTGTCAACACATTCATATGACAAATCCTTGAAAAATTACAGACCTCCAAACTCTAGCTGAAATTCAGGATCTGTTTCAGTGACACATTCAATATAAATATTGCTGTGAACACACAGGTCTATCATATAAGCAGCTTAGTATAGCCTCTAACACTAAAAATATGACCATTTCTTAGAGATGTAAGTTAATTAACAAATTGCATCCTTTTGTGGGGGTGTATTCAGGACTGAGAAAGCTGCCTCTGTCCATGGCGATCACAGAAAATTTTGGGGATCTGTGTTACTGCCTTTGACTATTACAATTTTTCTATATATTATGTTTTCTACATCATGAGTTAACTGACACATTTCCTCATGACAGCTCGTATATCTCATTAACACAGTGCCCTGTTGATACACAAACTGGGGAGTACATTTGGCAAATGCTGTGGAGGATGAAGCAGAAATGTTCACGGAGGAGAGACCTGAGTGGCAGAAAAAGGTGTGAGTTGCTGTCAGTGGTAATGAGGTGAAGTCTGAGACAGCAGGTTGTGCTTGAGGCAGTGGACAACCCCTGACTGAAACAGGAGAGGTGAATGAGATGACAGATCAAATCACAGGACATGGACCCTCAACATAGAGACAAGTTTTAAAACTGCCCAGTATTTTGCTGCATCTCAGGGGTCTCCAATGATGTCTTTGATTAAAAGGAGAAAGGAAAACAGTAGTGTAGGATAAGAATTTGACAATGTCTTCCCAGAAGTTTCAAGAGAAATAAGGAGTCTAAAGATCAAGTGCTTTGAAGGTGGAAAAGAACCAAGAGGAGAGTGAACATGACAAAAAAAGGAAAAGAACAAAGAGGAGCATACATCAAGAGAGGCTATCAACAACAGCAAAATGTTGAAGACAGTTTGAAAAATGGTTCAGATGCTCAAGGGTTCTGCAAGGAAAGAGTTTTGAAGAATTGTATGTTTAAGGAGCAGAAGAGGATAGGGAAGGAATATGGACTATAACCAGACCTCCTGAGTCAAGGTAGTAAGAAGTGTGTTTAGAAAGGAGCCTGTGGGACAGGAGGTAACAGGGAAGTTACATGAAGAGTTTAGCGCAGAGGAAAATGGAGAACTGAGAATAAACAATGGGCTATGGGTAGCCTGTAGAGAAGATCTGAGCAGCAAGCAGAATTTGAACAAGATACCTTCAGAAAGGTATGGAATAGTGCGAGACTGAGGAATTGGTAGCTGAACATGCAGAGTCCCAGTGAAGGGCAAGGAGGTAGAATTAAACAATAGGATTGGGATTTACCTCATCAAACATACAGACTTCTAAGGCACAACTAATCTCATTCCAATGCAAACAATCGAAGGAAGATGTGATGAACTACACACTAGGAGTCCCAGTTTTCTTCCATTAACTGCAAAAGGAGCCCAGACGCAGTCATCCACATTGTCAGTATCAAAACATTAACTCAGGAGGAAGGGGAAAAGGAATGAATATTTGAAGGGAAAGATGGAAAGTTAGGACATGAGATGGAGGAAGATGCTAACACTGAGTGGAGAAGAAAGGGGAGAAGTGGGATGTAGAAGAGACCTTAAGACTACTCTAAGACTGCTATCAGACAAAGAAAAAGAATCTGTAAATTATAACCAGGTTATGCTCTCCAATATCCACAGATCCAGCTGCATCCCCAGGAGCCTAGGAGAAGGGCAGTAGTAGGTAAACCCAACTTGTTCTATTCATGCTGATGCCAGAACCATGAATGGGGTGGTGTGTAGTGAAGAGGCACAGAACCCCACCAGACATAAACCATTTTTACTCCAAGTGCAGCATACTCCCACTTGTGCAGTACTGTGCCCAAGAAACACAAGTCTAGCAGAGACATTAAATAGCTCAAATGCAGCTCCAAGTGAACATGATTAAGCTATCCCAGACTCCAGCTTATAAGTCCCTGTTCAGCTGATGGGCTGGAACATGTAGATTCACTGTTTGTATCTTTGCTAGTTCAGGAATCTCTGCATCTGGTTGACATGACCTAAACTGCACCATCTGGATACTTGAGAAAGCAGTGCTTCCCCACTCATAAGTGATGTTTTCAAACAAACAGGACTTTCTTAGGGGAGCAGGCCAAAGAAGAGAAGCATAACACTAGCTTGGAAAAGCTGAATAATTAACAGTTGAAGAAAATCTCATCTTTCAGGACGCTGTGGCAGCAGCTCTGAGACTTTCCTTTTCTTGTAGTTAGGACTGGCTACTGAGGAAGTCATGATTATACCTTCCTTATTGTACTGCTTCCAGCTCAGTGTCCAAGCTTGGAGGCATTCAGGGACATGCAATTTCCACGACTTTTACTACTGGGCTTAGCTGAAATCACCAGACAGGAGACACAAGCAAGGACCAAGAAAACAGAGCAGCTCCATTTCCTGCTGTCACTGGGCTGCCGAGGGTTTAGCAGCTTTTCAGACAGGGGTGTAGCTCAACATCACCAGTCAGGCATAAGAAAAGATGGCAGTAGTTTCACCAAAGATGAAAAGTCCCCTGTATTGTTTGTTTAGGGAGCCTCATGCCTCATCTCCTGAGCAGGAGTCCTCTGGGCTCCACATCACCTCTTCTTGCCCCTGACACTTTGGCAGCACCTGGGCAATGCAATCGGAGCCTGTAACACAGTGAAACACTCATGCACCCCTCTCTGCTAAAGGGAGCATCCACCCGTGCCTTCTTTCCTCTCTTCCCACTTCTGCTCTGTGTCTTTTCTGGAGTCCCTCACTGTGCTGCAGGGTCTCTTGCCCAGGCATTTTGAAAAGTTACATTCAGCTCTGCCATCATTAAAATCAAGCTAGAACAAAACAAAAAGTTTCCAACAGTTATGTGAAAGAAATGCAAATGGAGCCCTGGCTATTTAGTAAATTGTCATTTTTCTAGAAGATACTGGGACTTGTTCCTTCCCTTGGAGACATGTCAGCCTATTTCGACCTTCTCATGGAGGGGCTGCTTTTTTGCCTTCTCCACTCTTTTATACTGGGCAGCAAGGCTGAAAGACACATTCAAAATTACTGTCATTATTGTTCAGTTACTTTAGCAACTGGTACAGGAAGTGTGAAAAGTCCATTTCACCCCCCCAGACAGACAACACGGATGGCAAGTGCAGTGGCTTGCCTGTGGGAGACTTTAGCAAGCCCAGCAACTGCACTGAAATGTCACAGGTGGTAAACTCTCTGGATTTTAATGGGAGCCACGGATGAATAGCATTTGCTGGAGCCACAGATAAATAACATTTGCAGGACTCAGCAGCTGGGATGCAGCAGTGTTTGCAGCCATAAAGAGAGAGCACCTACACTTAGAGGCAGGTATGCTGGGTGTAAGGTACAGGCCAGCTCCTGCAAGTGTCCAGATGTCACAGGAGCAGCTGGTGGGGCGGACAGGGAGGTCAGTGGGGCCCATCCCAGGTGCCACAGCCCCTGCTGACGTCAGTGGAAGTTCAAGGCACTTAACACCTCCCAGGACTGGTCTGTGAGAACGACTTCCAGAAGGAAACAGTCTTGAAAACAGATCATGTGCTGTTAAATGTAGCATAGATGCAAAAAGGGCAGAGCAGTGTGTCTTGCAAAATGTATCTTCTTCAGTGCAGTATCCCCAAGCTGTGAGCTTATTCACTCTTGGCTCTCTCTTCCCACCGTCTTATCTGTTACAGTGCTGGCACAGAGCTGGGTCCGCAGGGACTGCAGAGCTGGAACAAAACGGCAAATGATCTCCAGGTTTTCTTTTCTTACAGAATTCCCTAACTCCCAACCTACTTAAGGGGGAGCCATGAGCTAAAGTAAAATTATAGTTTTGTCTTCTTCTCAAGCCAGATATCTCCAGAGGGAATTGTGCTCTCAGTGTAATACTCCTCCAGAACTACTACCACCCTCACCACAGCACCTTGCAATGAAAACAGATTCTTTCTGTTCCCTGATGAAGCTTTCAATTAACAAAGGTAGATTAATTGAACAGCCTTTAGTCAATTCAATTTTGTTGTTCTTTATACCAGTTGTTCTATGCACTGGAATTTTATATTTAATCTTTTATAGCCAGTCTGAACATTTATATAATGTTATAAAGTCTGCAGCTGTTACATGTGATTTGGCAAAGAAAGTATACAATATGTTTGGGGGGAGAAAAGGCTTTCAGGTCCCCTTATTTATTTTTAGAAATGCTACATTTCTAGTAAAAATATAGTTCAATCAATTAAAAATAGTACTAAATGTAGCAGCTTCGATTTCAAACTTTTGAAGTTTTCTCAATTATTTCAAAGAAAATTGTTAGGTTTTTTCCCGGCAGGAAAACTGTGCAAGTGTCACTTTCTGTACCAGGCATAGTAGAAATATTCAATAATTCAGTGGCTTTCAGAGGTCTGTTCTCTCTCTTGTGTTTTAATGTCATGGACTGCTGCATTCTGAATACCAGACAAAACAATCCTGTCTTCTAAGATCAGCAAAGAGGACTTAAATACATCAACATATATGTATGATCCACCCAAAGGATATATCCTATATATGAACAATAATCCTATATCCCTATATCCTACTGGATAGATGCATACAGGATATTAGTGCTAAGAATTGGTCCAGACTGAATGTCCAGACCTTGATAATTTGCTGTTATATTATATTTAACACAGGTCAGTATATTTACCTTCTTTGCTAATTCACTTTATACATGAGAATATATCCTCCCAAAATCCCAAAGGACGTTTCCTTCGTTTTTACTGTGATGATAATACCCATAATAAAAATCACACCAAACAAGACCAACATTTTAATTTTCTTCTGACATATCTCTCATTTGCAGCCTGGCTTTACTTGGTTTTAGTAGAGGTCAAAGATACTCAGCATAACACAGAGTTGCTGCCCTCTGGAGTGAATGCAGAAATCCCTTTTGAGAGGTGGGACAAGATCTCTGGGTCCAACACAAAAGGTTAGATGACAGGATATGACTACACCAGGCTACACACCCGTCGTCCTACAAAAAAAAATTAATCAGGAAAAAAATAAAGCAGCCCTAAAACCTGCTCTTTATCAGGAGGAATAATAGGTAACCATGCAATGGTCTGCCCAGGTGGCCATAACAAGAGCACAAGACAGCTTAAGGGTCCTTCAGCCCTGTGGACACGCTCTGCGAAGGCAGGAACCCGTGATATCAAACATGACAGCTGGCAAAGATGAGGGCATTGCTTCAAGAAGCTCCCCAATCTCTATCCTCTTTGCACCTGTGAAAAAAGGCACAAATGTGAAGCAAAGACAGGACAAGAGAGTCATAAACAGTCAGCAAACAAATTGTTTAGCACAGCAGAAAATACAGTCTGAGCTCCAGTGTCAAAAATGCTGGCAAGGATTTTCATGGATATTGAGTGTTTTCTGACCAATATTACAGGAGTAGCCTAGAGTAGAAAGGGAGTATTCCAGCACAGGCAGAGAGTATTTCATAATTCTTTATTTATTTGTGGTGTTGTAGCTGTAGTCTGATCTCATGGGAAGCACGATGGAAGATTATATGGCAGCAAAGATCATGCTGCATCGCTATCTGCTCATGTCCAGATTTCTTTCACATATGAGTCGCTTGTAACATGCTGAACTTTTTATAAAAAAAAAAAGAAAAAAAAATCAAGTGCAAGGAGAAATAAAAAAGGGGTCAGCTGGACTCAGCTTGACCTTTTCTTTTTCCGTAAACTAACACTGGTGTGCTTGGGAGCAATGAACTAAATATGGACTTAGCTCAAATGAAGACAGATTCAAGGTTAGGGGGGAGACTTCTGTTGTATTACACAATGCTCTGGGATAGACTATTGTTGGTCCTTGCCGTGCAGATGTAGCCATGGCTGATTATCCCCACTCCCAAAGCTCTTTACTTGCCCGCAGTGTTTGGTTTCCAAGAGAATGATTCTCTGGTGACTGATTTATTTCTGCAGAAATGTGTATGTAAAACTAACGTGTTTTACAACTGTTCACCATTGCGCATCCTCTACTCTTAGCAACAGGCAAAAATGGTTTAACAAAGCATATAGTATTCCACATTAGTGTGGTTTGCTGTTTGTTTGTTTTTTTAATGTAGAGTATGCCCTGAAGATTTTATGTCTTGTAACAGTAATTCAGTGGACATGAGGATACAATACAGAATTAATGTTACTGAAGAAAAATGAACAGTGGGACATCCTCTACTATCGCCAAAGCAAAAACCATTTTAAAAAGTTTTATAATGAAATATCCTTGAGTTTCTGTAGTGCCAGTAAAATTCTACATCCAATTTTAAATTTACTCTTGCTTGTGCTGTAGGCACCAAGAAACTAGCTCTACAGTAATGTAAAGAAAATACTAGCACTGAATATATCCTATGTGCAGTTGGATAGAGGAGGGGAAAGATGTGAATTAGCAAAAACATAGGTAACATTTTTATACTTTATATCAAGAGAGACATACATTGTCTTCCTTCTGGAAAAGGAGGCAGTTCTGTGTTTCTTTTATAATAAACTGAGTAGTTCCCAAATAAATAAACTGGTTGCCAGAAGTGTTTTGTGTTTGCAGAATTCCTTGAGAATAATAAAATTGAAGTTTTCTAAGAGAAAATTACATTGCATAGATGCATCACAAGGAACAGCATGCTAAATCTGTGCAGGATCTAAATACTGGTACAGAAACTTAAGGAAAAAACCTAAAAAATAGGGAAATTCATTTTTATGCAAAGAACAAGCAAAAAAAAAATCTCTGGAATCCAGGAGAAGGCCAGAAACAGGTCTGAGTCTTTCCTATATTTCTTGGTGAAAGCAGAAAGGGGGATGTCAGCACCACAACATACTATAAACAGATATTGAGAAGGAAGAGGTGAATGATACTTTCTGATAGCAAAATTCTGAAGATTTCAAAGAACAGGATCTCCTGGAGATCAGTGACTTTATTTGACTGTCAGGTGGAATTGGGATGCATGTTTGAAGAATAATTGGAGAGCAGAAAAGGAGAGGATGTTTCAGTTTATGGAGTTTATGGAGTAATGGAGTTTTCTTTACCAGTAACAATAGCACAATAGGGATCATAGAATCACAGAACGGTTTGAGTTGAAAGGGACCTTAAAAATCACCTAGTTCCAAACCCCCCTGCCATGGCAGGGACACCTTCCACTAGACCAGGTGGCTCAGAGTCCTGTCCAGCCTGGCCTTGAACACTTCCAGGGATGGGGCATCCACAGCTTCACTGGGCAACCTGTGCTCACCACCCTCAGAGTAAAGAATTTCTTCCTAATGTCTAGTCTAAACCTATTCTCTTTCAGTTTGAAGCCATTCCCACTTGTCCTGTCATTTGTCCTGGTCCTCGTAAAGAGCCCCTCTCCATTTATCCTGTCATCTCCCTTCAAGTACTGGAAGGACACAATTAGATCACTCTGGAGCCTTCTCTTTTCCAGGCTGAACAATCCCAATTCTGTCAGCCTGTCCTCATAGCAAAGGTGCTCCATCCCTCTGATCAAACTGCTGGCCTTCTCTTTGGACTTGCTCCAACTAGTCCATGTCCTTGTCCTTCCTGTGCCAGGGACCCCAGAGCTGGAGAGAATAGTCCAGATGGGGTCACACGAGAGTGGATCATGAACTGCACAAAAACTCAAGGAACTGGAAGATGTTTTCAGGAAGAGGAACAGGAAAACAAAGGCAAGACAGGGGGATTTCTAAAAGAGAGAACTTGAAAGGGGGAAGAATTCAAGATCGGGGTGAAAAGTTGATATGGCTCCATTAGGAACTCTTTAAGGATGTGAGAGCTGAAAAGGAACAGAGAAAGCTGAGAAGAAAACTGAGATCCAGGAAAAGCAACTAAGGATAAGAAGAAAAAGCATAGATGAAACTAGAAAAGCTACCACAAGAATGTGCGAAAAATAAGAACAAAATGCAGCTACATGTTAGAAATCAAAGGAACGCAGAGACTTGAACCTTACTAAGAAAAAAATTACACAGAAAAGACTGTTAGTTCTTTCACTGTTTGCAGTAATTTCTAATAATAGCAGCATTAATCTCACAATGAATCAGATAATCACTTTTTTTTTTAATTGAGGGATCAGAAAGGGAAAAAATATGTTTAGAAAATGAAAGATGTTGCATACCATTAAGTACACTTCTAAGAACTTACCTAGAGCAACATGAACCAGTTGTGATTATTTTTGAGAGTTCATGGATGACTGTATGAATCTCAGAAAAATCAATCTCAGCATACTGTAAAAGCAGGAATTAGAAGACCAGGGAGGCTAATTTTCAGCCATTAATTAAAATAATATAAAAGCATAGAGAAAAATAATTAAACTATTAAAAGGAGAATTCTGTAGTTGCATCAAAAAGAACTCATGTCAAGGCCATCAAATTTTCCTTTCAGACATGAATGCCGGGGTAGGATATAGAGATTGTAGAAATAGTCCTTGCAAGTTGTCCTGACACAGGCACTACTTTTTATAAACAAACTAGGGAAGTAGAATTTAGGCAAAACACTCATAAGTTTCTTTCTCTACACCTAACCGGAAACCCTACTCTAAGCATACCTATCAATAAAAGTATTTATTGATCTTTGAAGACAGGCACTATAGATAGGATATTTATATTCTACATGTATAACATCAGAGTGAAAGGGTTGATAAGCACTTGAACTACAAGCTCTGAATCCAATGTGATCCTGGGAGATGAAACAGTCAAATAGGTTGATATTCTTGAAAGACAATCTGCAATAGTTCATGTGAAATCCAGGCATCTGGGACAGCTGGGGTGAATTGCCCTCCAGAGATCCCTGTGTCTCTGCTTTGCAATTAAGTGAAGCCCTGGGAACTGCACAGATAGAATGCTTATTTTTTGAGTGTCTTTTGTAAGGTAAGATAAATTCCAGTACAGAAGAACTGAAATGCAGATACAGAGTGGAGAATATTTGTGGTTGGGCAACAGTTCAGCAGGAAAGATCTCAGAGGTACTTCAGATCTCAAACTCATGATGAGTCAAACGCGGTATTTTGCAGAAGAAAAAAAATTCATCCTGGGCTATATTAAGAGGATTGTTCCATAAAAGTCATTGACTATTTATTCAGCCCTTCTCAGAATCGACAAGGCCACATCTTGTATCCCATGCCCAGTTTTGGGGGGATAACAGAAAGAATCCATAAGGGAGGGCTTCAGAAAACACAACCCACGGATATTCCCCTCACCTTACAGCTATACACTTCTTTAGTACAAAAACCTTCTGTCAGCTGCATGATTCACTTAATAAAATATTACTGGATATTAAAGTGTTCTAGTAAAATAATTTATGTAACAGAGAAAACTGGTGTTTGAACTGTGGAAACCAGTTGTAAAGAGGCAACCTTGGCTTCCCTACACAGGAAAACTTCCTCCAAAGGCTATATTTACCCTGTTTGAAAACTATCTGGCTGGCTCCAGAGCCAATCACTCCAGCTTGGGGAGAAGTCTGTGTATGCAGATGTTGCAGATAGGGATGGGATCAAATTCCTGTTTCGTGTCCTCATAAAAGTGAAGAATGAGGCAGAGGCTGCAGATCTCTAGATCTGTCAAACTGACATCTCTTGCCATTATTACACTTACATTGCAATTGCTGTTCAGAATTAGCTATTCCAGAGTGTGAATTCTGGGGGTGAAAACAGAATTCCAGGGTTGCTCAGTGGTGTATCCAAATCTGCTCACAGCAACAATGAGCAGTCTTACAGCTGGTCCCTTGGTGGGGTCAGCCTAAGGCCAGGGATATGATCTGTCCAAAATTCTCCATTCATCCTACTAGGGAAAAAAGAGAGAACAAGACATCTAAACAAGGTAAAGTTTTTAGTATCCCAAATAGAGTTCAGCATGTGGACTGTTGCCTGTGCTGGAAAAGTTAAAGAGAAAAGCAGCAACTGAGAGGAGGAGGATGCCTGATGCTGATGACATTACATATGTCATCTTGAGGAGCTGGTGAGGGACTATTAATCGTCTTGACACATAAAAAAATGTTGAAGACTTTTAGATGTGAAATACTACAATTGGGTGGGAATCTGACCAGAAGTTGTTGTACTTTGGGCTTTTTTGGATTTCTTCCAAGGAGCATTTCAAAATTTTGCAATCAAAGTAAAGAACCTTTGAAACATCTCTCTCAACACAGCAATGGTAGTCATTCCCTCTGTGAGGCACAACAACCATTCAGAGCAGTGGAATTTTGAATTATTCATTAATTATTTCATAAAAGCTGCAGAGAATACACACAGTGCCAGCTCATCAGCTGGTGTAAATCAATACAAATCCAGTGTGTCCCATGCGAAGCCCACTAAAAGCAGTAGAAGTCATTTAACTGACATTTCTGCAACACAGATTTGTTTATTTTATAGAGCCAAAATACTGGCTAAATGAAATGTTTGTACAGGATGTAAAGCCAGAGATGAAGGGTGCTGTGGCTTTCAGTTCCCCTTTTTCTCACCAGTATTTAGGACACAATGGAGAAAGTCTGGAATCACATTCGGGTGCTAACCTTTCTTCCTTGATGCAGGATGCTGGAGATCTGCACATGTTCTCTGGCCATCCCGGGCTTTGACAGGTCTCCTGCACACTGAGAGAAGTACGAAGCCACAGGGCTTTGGGAGTTCCACCTTCTCCCTTCCCTCTGCTTTCCCAGGCATAAGAGGTACTTTGGTTTTCAGATGAGCTCCTTATATTTCAAAGCACAAGCCTTCAAAATAGACAGAGCTTTTTTCCTCTGCTATAAAGAGAAATAAGTAAACGAGTGTCTTCACAAAAATTTCTATGCATTTTTTTCTCCCAAAATCCTGCTAGCTGAACACCTCCCCAGGCCCAAACACAGTAAAATAGAAATATGTGTAAAGATAAAATAACTAATTTCTGATTCACCAAGGCGTTCAGTCACATGCCAGACTCAAAATGCAAGGAATTACTGTATTTTTATATTTTTAAATACAAAATCCTACATTTGAAACACAGACATTTAACCAAGAATTAGTAGGAAACTTGCAATGACAGTATTAGCAGACTGCTAGGTTCATAGTGGAGTTTAACTCTCATCTAAATCTAAAACATGCCTCCACCCTTAAACTGTATTACTCTCATTTTACACCATGGGTCATGATTTTAATGCAATCAATATGCAAAATTAACAGCTCCTTAGTGGACGTAGATCAGTTTCCCACACATCAGTTGCCCTTTCCTGAAGCCTTTTCAGCTGGGCTGACCTTCCTAGTAGAACATAAGCTGTTATACATTTAAATATTCATATTGTACAGGCTTCTATAAACAAATATTTTCAATGTAATAGTTGTCAAAGATGTAAGAACATAAGTTCAACATTTTATAAAACAGCTGTTCTTTTACTACTGTGCTTTATACACTTCAGGCATTTAAAAAGAACATCCAGTAGTAGCCAAAGAAAAGAAAAGAAAAAATAGTTAATATTCACTTTCTGTTGCTACAGACTTGTACAACATAAATTTTCAGTCTTATGGGAAGCTTTTTCAACAGCATTTTTTTTAGCTAATAGTTAATAGCAATGATTTTTGCAGAGCTCTCAGTAGCATCACATTTCCTAGAGTGCAAGTAGATAAATTAAATGGCAAAAGATGAACTGATGAAAAATTTGTGGCTATGAATGTGATAATAAGGATAACAAATATAAAAGTTGGCCTGATTTTCTCCTTCATTTTTCATGACATTTTATAGTGACCTGTCTTGCTCCGTGGGACGTAGGAGCTGCAGTTGTTTTGCACATTTCTGTGTAAATTTTTCTGCTTCATCACAGAAATATGTAGCCAGCATTTTAGAAGCCTATGACCCATGCAACAAGAGGCTATAGAATCGTATATTACCTGACCAGAAAATGAGCGAAGGGTCTAGGGCAGACCCTGAGCCCTGATTGTTACCAGAAAGAGGGAAGTGTGGCTCTGTGGAAATGCTCAGCATCACATGGACAAAAATACACCTTGAAATTACCCACCCTGTCTCATCTTGGTTGGCCTTTTTCTATATTATCCTTTTCTTTCATTTTCTCATTTAGAATATCAACCTAAAACAAATCAAGTATTAACATGGGCGTATCCAAATTAAAATGAACTACTGAATATCAACTGAAAAGAAAATTTTCTTTGATTATGTTTATTTCAATTTCAGGTTGTGGAGAGTGACAATAAATTCACAATTAATCATGAAAGATTCATGGACTCTCATTACTTTCTTCAGTATTGTTAACTCAAAACATATCGTCCAGAAACGCGGCCAAGGTTCATTTCTTACACCATGGGAGCTGAAGCATCTATCTTGGCCCTTGGTCACTAACTTGTGTCCCTAAGGCCTGAAGTTACTGGAGCTGGAATGCCTGAATCTTTACAGAAACTGCCCCCTTGTCATGAATAGTTTTAGGAGAGTTTGTTCTTCTTTCATCTTCACCTTTCTTGTGTCTGTAACTTGACACAAGCAATCAGTTGGGTAAAGCAGAGCTCTTGCCACTCAGGCCGTGCCCCACCACACGTCACATGGACGACATGTGGGGAAAGAAGCCATCTGCTGAAAAGCACAGCTGTAGTAATTTGAGATTAGTAAATTAACTATGCAAACGAATATGAAGTTCAAAAGCCTTAGAGACACTGGTAAATACTTCCCCCACCCACCCTATCTTGCTTATTATTGAAAGTCCATGAGAACTGTCTGACTGGAATGCTTTGGTTTGAAGCCTGATTGAATCTTGGACAAGATGCTGCATAAAAACTGTTTTCTTCCAGCAACCTACCAATCATACTAACAGTTGTTCATTTCAGATTTATCACTTCTCTTTAGAAGTGAAAAACTCTATCATTATAGCTTCCAACCCTAAGAAAATCTGCCAAAGGTAAAAGATATAGTGAAGATAATTAGAATTGAAGGAAATGAATTTTAGTTTCAATGAATTTTGATCATGCATATATATTCTTGTTTCCATATGGCTCTTTCCATTTTATTGACATCAGCTTTTCCATGAGAGTGAATAACAATCTCATATTTTAATCGTTTTTTTTCCTCACTAGATCAGTTATAGGAGTCACAATTCCTAACAGATTCATAAATAATATAGCAGTTTATAACCTTAAATTCTGACAGTTTGCCAGCTAAGACTGCAAGAAAGGATACCAATTGTCTACAAGTGCTACATTTCATATGTTTTCAACTATCCTTCCTCTGTAAAATTTCATATATTAATGGTGGCATTCTCAAATTTATTTTAGATGGAAGAAAAAAAGTTGATGATAATTTTCAATTACAGGTTCAAATATAATGCTTTACAAGCTTTATAAAATTGAAAAACTAATAAAATTGATTATATCCTTGCTTATTCCAAAGTCTAACTTAAAGGAGTTTAGATATAAAGTTAAAAATGTAGAACAAGATGATCAGATTTCATAAAACATGAATTGGTACAACCCATTAAATGTTAGACTGTAAAAATTTCCCTTTGGCTGCAAAGAAACCTTCATTCCAGTTAAAACTGGTCGAAATTCCTATTTCTTTCTGCATGTAGAATGGACATTGACATTTCCAACTGAGAAATTTTTTTTGTTTATGAGAAAAATACACTGATTAGGCACTGAACTGGAGCTGGGGGTTTGGGACATTACCAAAGTACTATGAGACGTTAGCTACTTTCCAAGCGTGACTCATTTAAAGGTATACAAAAGTGTAAAAGTAATGATTTCAAAATCAGACTATGAAACCCAGCCCTAATCTGGCCACTCAGAGAAGTGTCCTGTTATTACAAGACATTACAGGCACTTCAGTTCCCTCTTATTTTCATAAACAGCAACTGTTGATTTTTTTTCAAAGTAAAACCCATGAAAAGTCCACTTTCAGAAAACACAACTGCTAAACAGGACAAAGGAATTCATTCCATTTCCTGTTTCTCTCAGGAAAATATCTGTTTTGACACCACCACCTCAAAACTGGAGAATCAGTAGAAACTCTATAAAACCTTGTTATTAGCTTATTAGTATTGCTTTCCTTGGAAGGCCCTTTGATACTATAGTGATGGTTACATCACCTTAACCAAGATGTAACCAAGCAGATCTCTGTGTGACCTGAAGTGACCAATTCCCAAGATAATAGCCTCTCAGAGCTACAATTTGGGTTATTTTACCTTGTTTACAGAGGTAGCATTTCAGTAAGATTTTCCAAAGGGAAAAGAGCTATTTTAGCACGCAAAGTGTTTTGGGCTAGGCTCATAATTACCTCATCCAACACAGATACAAAAGCAGCTATGATGAGAAGTTTCACAATATTCCTTGTACATAACTGTCTTTTTTTTTTAGTCGCCATACTCTGTATTTTTCTCAAGTACCCCAAAACTCTGAGAATTCCCCTTTCTTGTAGATGGGCTCATTTCACAACAACATTTTTAGAAGACATCAAAGTCAGTTTGGGCAATTGTGTGACCTTGTAGATCTCCTTGGTCACAACAGGAAGCCTCTTTAACACACGAAAATCATGTTGGCTCTCAAAGCTCCTCAAGTAAGAAAAAAGAGAGCAGGAGGATTTGAGCATGACCTTCAACCAAGTATTGAGCAAACCAGTCTATTTCTCTCTACTATGTTACTACCTACAGGCTGAAGTATTGTCCTGCACAGCTCTGAGCCCAAGAGAGAAGTTAATTTCTCTCCCCAACAAGTGATAAAATTATCCTGAGATTCACAGTTTAAAGCAGGGAGAGATGGAACAAATGCTAACTTTTAAGCATATGCATACAGAGGGACCAAGCCAGGCACTGTGACCAGTGAACAAATTAGTTTGTTCCTACTTCATACATCTCCTTTTTGCAGGACTGCCAGTGAGGAAAAGAGCCCTTTGTCCTGTTGTCCCAGCCTCAGCTATCTAGAAAGAGGCAATGAAAATCAGACTTCGAGCTTTCATTAGTAAATCATCCAACTGCTGGACCTTTCCTCTAAAGAAATGGATTCAGCACTTAAAAGAAATTCCCCCACGTTTTCTAATCACTTGCAGCAACTAAAAATTGAAGATCATTACAAACATCAGGCTTGGCAGCATACTAAAATCTCTTTCCCCTCTAATATAGCTCATGCTGGAGGCCTGATCCATTGGCTTCTATTTTGGGAGGTGAAAGTAGGTAGTCACTGGGGTGCTATTAAAACCAGAATTTCTTCAAGATATTTGCATCACTTAAATAGATCATGAACAAAGGCAGAAGCAGTATTTACTGTGCTATTGAGGTAAACAAAAATAGCAACCCATAGGTAATTATGAAACAGATTGAGTCTGGCAGGTGAGTTCCAGCAGTCTGGTTTTGATTTCCAAATGAGAGATTAGAGCCAAACTATAGACCTGCCATAATAAATTAACTATATTCCCATACTTACATGGCTTGTTTCTTTTCACTTCTACTTTCATTTTACATTAGCAGCATTTGGTGGTCTGATCTAGAAATAAGACTTCTCTTTCTTTTCTTAATCCCTGAGCCTGGGGTTGGTTTTTATGGTGGAAATACATCCACTGCACAGCAAACAATGTGGGGTCATCCCGTGCAGCACTGAGCCCGGGACCCAGCATCCCCACTTAGCGCAGATTCTCTTACATTTTTGAGAGGAAATGGCTCATCAGAGAAATAAAGAGTCCCGTGAGCAGAAATTACATGGGGGAAAAAATAATAAAAATCACCATAGAAATATCATGATAGGACCAAAAACTGGTACCACTCAAGTGATTTGAACATGGAGGGTCAAAGAGGAAGGGTTGGAGCAAGTTTGTGGAACACATTTTCAAAAGGAATCCACGGGGTTTTATATTCTACTGCAGTCTTGACAATAAGCTGGCAGGTCTCTTCAAGGGATGTTCTCAACAGTGACACAGGCACTAAAGAAGTCTGGCTCTGCTGCAATCCACCTCTGGCATAGCCTGCGTGCCCCAGCACCCCTTCAGACAACCTCCCCTCCAGTGTGCCCTCCTTACTGACTGCCTGGGCTCCATTCTGCATGTGCCTCTGGTGCTCTTGTGTCACTGCCTGCCTTCAAATACAGGGAGGGCTGGCGTGAGGGCCATGGTGTGAGCACATCATGATCACAGCTCAGCTAATATGCTCCAAAGTGCCAGAGGGGGCTTCCCAAAATAGGACGTACAGACTTGAATACTGCTGAGCCCTTGAAAGTTCCACTCACTGGCCCTTGGGCAGGCTTTTTTTGCCTATATATTAGCTCTGAGTGCAGTAGGTGGAAAGACAGTCTAACCTTGAGGTTCAAAGTGAAAACCCTCAGTCCTGTCCAAAACAGCAGCACTGAGAACCCTTGGATGCCAAAAGTGGGAGCAAAGGAAAGCAGTGCCAGTAAGACCCTTTCAACAGACAGCACTGTGCTGGAACACCTGTTGAAACTTAATATAGATCTCCTTTGATTACTTTTGCTTAGACCAAAATCCATTAACAAGACCCAGGAGGCTAAAACCTGACAAATGACAGAAGTGAATTACTGTTGCCAATTTTCAGTAGTAGAACAACAAAAAAATTAAGAAATGGCGATTTTTTTTTTACTATAAATTTGTATTTTACTACAGATTCACATTTTAATGGATAAACTAGGCTTTTATGAAGACATTGCCAAACATTTTGTTGCACTTCTAGTTTCAGTGCTGTTCTTTTTAACACGCAAGTTCAGAATTCAAAATTGGTTTAAAGTACATCTCTCATATAAGCTCTTGTTTTGATCAGCAACAACTGAACCTTCCCCATGCAAAGTTCTTGGTTTTGGAAAAAGGACAGAATTTAGAGAAAGAAAATATCGTACCTGTAGACCTTTCTAACATACAGACCTTACAGCAAGACCAAATGGCAAATCCTTATAGGACGTTTTTGTTTTTTCAAATACCCACCAAGACCACTTTCAACAACTCCTTATTCACAAAATCTCCTAATCCCACAACTTTTTTGTTGACCACTGCACCAACAAAGTTCCTAGCTGACTGTGGTAGATCTGAGCAGTGTGCCAGGCTGCCCATCATGCTTGGCAACACCATCCTACTTTCCACAACCTCCCACCTTGCTGTTTGTATCCATCCACCATCTCTTGTGCAACACCTAGGCTGCAAACACTGAGACACGGAGCATTTCTTCTGCTGAGTGTTTCTACTGCCTTGAGCACTCTGGGCTGCCAGTCCACAATTACACCTCCTAGGTGACATGATACAAATACAGACTGTGGTCAGAGCTGTATTTTCATCAAAAATACATGTCATGCTCCTACTGGATATGAAAGATGAGAGATAGAACTTATTAAAACAATTCCAAAAATATGTTCTTTACTATCTAAAATTAGAGTGATGATCTTACTTTATTAAACCACTTGCCACTTCATTCCATTTAATAGGACAAGCTATGAACAAACAAATACTTAAAAAATAATAACCTGAGCTAAATTATTCCACCTGTTGTAAACTGGTACAGGTTCCTTACCATCTTCATTAGCTTTGTGGAGTAAGATGAAACTAAACACATTTCATCTTTGTGCCTGAAAATATTTATGTTTGAGGAGTAAAATCCAAAGTACTGTGTTGATATATTATTGCTGCTTAGCAGTTAAAAAAGTGGTAAATATAAATAAGCAATATAGCAGAAAATTGTTCCCCATGACAGGAAAAAGAAATCTTTTTTCCAGAGTGGAGCTCTGTGCTAGCACTATCTGTGGATCTCAGTAGTGACAGCAGAATAAGCATTGGAAATCCACAGTGCTTCATCAAAGAATGTTTCCTCCTACCTGGAATTAAGGGAGAAAAGTTCATATTTTCCACTGCAGTGTAGACACCCAAGAAAGCAAGCCTTTGCTTCCTGGTGCTAACAGCGAAAGGGGTATATGGAACATTATCATCTCTGCTTTGAAACAAAAAGGAAATTAGTTTTGTTGCCAAAACCATCACAACATCTTACTAGTGTCATCTAATGTCACAGGAAAGATGGTGCAGGTGCCCAGAAAGTTAATAGAAATAACCAGAGTAACAACAGCTAAAGCGGTTGTACATGATAAGGTGGTACCACCTTATCTGTCAGTGTTTAATCTCCAAACGTTTGGCACTAAGAAATTGTACCATATGACAAATACCTTACCTGTTCTAACTGCGGGGGTTTTTGCAGCTCCCTCTGAAGCACCTGGTGCTGATCGGACTCAGCATGGTGAGCTGAAGTGACCATGGGGCTGATCCAGCAGGAGAGGCACTATGCTCCCATTTAGAAGCCAGAGCTATGGAAATCCCATCCCCCAGAAATGTGAACTAAGCACAGCAGTCATTTGTTCATGCTTACATCACTGAACACAAGCTTACTGTGGATGACTAGCTTGGAAATGTGAGCTCCCACCCATCCAACTCGTTGCTCAGGTGCAGGTGTACACCTCTTCTGGCACATCTGAGGATGTAGAAGCAGAGAGTGTTGCACCCTGAAAAACTGCCTGTCTTACAGACACTATTTTTTAACACAAAATATGAGGGTTTGGTCACATATTTTATTCACATAGTGTTCAGCTTTTGAACCCTGAGGTATTACCTATGGTTACACTGTGTGATGAATGACTCTGCCCTTGAAACATACCTAAGCTCCTACAGCTGTACATCAGTACCCTCTTCTCCTTCCTGTGGAAATTCCTATCTGCATATCAGCAAGGCACACCAGCTCTCCTAGGATCATGAGGACCTTTCTTAAGGCTGTAGCTGACACTTTTTCAAGGCATTTATTCCATATGGAGCAAACATTCAAACAAGCAAACAACAACGTATAGACTGAAAAATTGTCAGAAACAGGTTCTCCATTAATGCAGATGTCTCAAAGTAAGGATACATAAATAAGGATTTCAATAGAACATTCATTATGAAGAGTCCAGGCAAATCCAGTGCTAGCATAATTGGATAACAGGATCATCTATAAAGGAATAAGGAGATTAAATATTTTTTAACTAACTGGAAACAGATTTGTGCTCCTTCACAGTCACTCAGTCACGGTCTTCCAGATCTCCCTCTTTTCTGTCTGAGAGGGCATAGAGCTTTATCTCCTTGAATAAGCAGCTTTAACATCTTTCATCTGATGAATAATGGCAGGCAGCTCCCTAAGTTTCAGTCACAGAGTCTGCCCACCATGTGGTACAACCCTTTGAGAGACCAAATCTTATTGCAAATATTTTTTTACTCCTAAAAAAACCCCCAGATTTATCTTTGGTGTTGAGATCTAAAATAATTATGAAATATTTTAAATTACCTGTAAGCCTGCTATTAAAAACAAGCTTTGTTCTCCCTGACAACCCTTTTGCCTTCATCTGTAACAGTTAGAAATATAGCTTCCAACTTGTGGCCTTTCAGTCATGTCCAATGTAGCCTCTCTGCTAAATATTCCTCAAGAAGCAGGTTATTATCAAAATTGATCTTTTATATCTAACAAATCAAAGACCAAAGTCCTGATTATTGCTTCAGAACCGTTTTTCTGGTGTGGGAACAAAACTGAGTTACAAGTGTGGGAAACTTAACAAATGTAGCTCCTCTCCTGAGCAAGTGCAATGTATTTCATGGGTGCTGCTAGCACAGTTCAGTCAGGGACAGTAGCTTGATGGAGTTGACATTTAAGCCAGCACATTCCTCCCTGCAGCGAGTCTTGGAGGACCAAGACGGCATGCACAGCTTGGCAAAATAATTCAACACAGAAATTTATTATTTTCTGTATCCACATAATGTGATGAGAAAGACTCAGTGCCATGCTCAGTATTCCAATTTTATTTTCCACTGAGATGAACTTCGGCAATTTATTTGGCTATAGAGTAATGATCATAATAAAAAGGTTGGTCCTTGAACTGATGATCAGTACTCAGGAACTCAGAAGCTCATCAAGACTCCTCATCACACTCTTTGCTGCAAGAAGTCCTTACAAACATCACACCTCTGGGTCACACATAGAAGTTACATAAACCCCTAAAGACATCAGCCCCGTGAACATGACCACAAGAATCGACTTATGCACATGATAAATGCTAAACCACACAGTTCAGGATAACATCAGTATTGACTGTTGGCAACATATAACCTCTCTAAAATTGATATGCAATAGGCACGCCACTGTAGCAGTCTGACTCTTTGGAACAAACCAAAACATGTCTTGCAACAGAAATTGAAGATCCATGTCTATGAATGAGGAACTAGTCATTCAGGTTTGGGACTGTTGCAGTCCGGTGCAGCTTCTGAAAACAGTTTTGGCCCATGGAAGAATCAGGGACACGATATTTCATAGGTGTTCATTTGATCTTTATTTCTTCTCCAGCCTCTCTGTTGGGAGTCAGGCACAGACTGACTCCTCCGGAAAAACCCCCACAGTTTCCCGGCCCGGGCAAAACACAAAATATCCAATAGCGAACAGAGCCCAAGAACGTGACCTGAG
>VYXC01007319.1:1066208-1145231 GCA_013397175.1 Platysteira castanea
GTTCACATCAAAAAGCATGTCCCGAGAAACATAAAAGAAGTTTTTAAACAGCCATTCAAAGAATTTTTCCAGATATCCTGGAGTAAGTTTAGTGTTTTGCTGTGCCAGGATTTCTTTAACTTCAAGATAAAGTTCTTTTTGTGGTTTCAATAGCCACATATCCCATTGTCCTTCCATGGTCCAAGACAGAGCAACCAAACCAGGTGCGCAAGGAGAAAGATTCAAGGAACTTTTACTCACTGATTCTTTGTGGATCTTTTCGAAATCTTTGCTGGTCTTCTCAAGCTGTTTCCAGAGATTCAGGGATGGTTAAAATGCCCCTTTGTGATCGCCATTATGTTACAGTCTGGTGCAGCTTCTGAAAACAGCCTTGGCCCGTGGAAGAATCAGGGACACGATATTTCATAGGTGTTCATTTGATCTTTATTTCTCCTCCAGCCAGCATGGCCGGCCACCAGGCACAGACGGAGACCTCTGGGAAAACCCCCGCAGTTTCCCGGCCCGGGCAACACAAAATATCCAATAGCGAACAGAGCCCGAGAACGTGACCTGAGAGCAGGGGTCCAAGGAACCCCGTGCCCCGCCATGCATCCATCCCAGGCCCCCCTCCCCACAGGGGGAGTAGGGGGGCTGAGCCCCAACATGGGATAATTGTGGAACGATGGCTAAATTTTAAATAATCCATTTGATTTTCAGAGGGAAAACTTACTTGCTATATTTGATACCACAAAAATCAAATTATACCTAATATTCTGTTCCATAACACAGTGGCAATAAAGACTGGAATTATACTTTAGAAATCAGTGTAGGTATTTTTCCTCCCCAACACGTTAATACAACAGGCAAAGAAAGTGTTCACCTCTCTTCTGTGCCAGCCACTCTCCAGATCCCTTTGCAGATCAAGCAATTCACAGAGATCATTTGTCTTATGGTAGTTCTAGTTACAAGTTATGATAAATAACTTCAGGAGATGGGGAAAGAGGAGGAAAGAATCAGGGGCTGACACAACCATTTTGGTCTGCAGAACAAGAGAGTGACAAACAATACCTAAAACTATGCTCTTCTCCACTCCTCAACACAGGCAACGATCTGTTGGAAGGAGTTCTCTGAGGCTGTGGGTGCATCTGGCCAGGCTCCTACAGATTGTGAACACATCTGTACTGCCACATCTTCTCTCTCTAAATAAGTGCTGTAGGAAGCAGGGCAGGAAAATGAGACCATTTCTAACAAATCGTCCTGAGAGCCCGGTGCTTACTGTTTAATGTCTTATTCACCTCATCTCATTTATCAGGAAATGCAAGTAGGAGAAGGCAAGTGCGGAGTAAAATAGATGGTTTGATTATTTTCACTGAGCTGTTAACAAAGATGTGATTACAAGCTTCATGCTTTCTAGAGCACAGCTAGTGAGGGAGAAAAAATTAAACCTGGAGTCAGCATCGCAAAAGTAAGACAGAAGGAGAGTTTGCTGTACTTGTTTCCTTCCTGGCTGCAGTTGCCTCTAGGGAACTTTTATTTTAAACATTAAATTTGTAGAAAATAAACAGCTTTCAGGCTTCAATGGATCTACTCTTAAGTGTCATTTTTTGTGGAGATGGCAGACTCAGTTCGCCTGCCATTTGGCCAAAATTAAAAAATATCAGTGCTTGAAATCAAAGTTCTGGCTCCAGCTTTGAAAGTTTACTTTGCAGGGCAGCATGAGTGTGGGCTTATTTTACATTTCCCAAAGTTGCATGATCCCTAGAGCAAATGCTGCTGAATTTATATCCTCACGATGAACCTTCAGGATCTCAGATGGAGTTGCTAAGTTGTTCATCTTGAAATGAGACAGAAAAGATTCAAAGAGCACTCACTGATCACATATAAAATCTGGAAAGAAAAACCCAAATGATGCCTTGACTGACATTCTTCTCAGTGCCTCAGACTGGGGTTGGAGAGGAAGGAGGCAGAAGGAGCAGCTGGGCAGCCAGTACACGAGGCAGGGAGAAATGGTGCTACACAGGGCAGAGCTGACTGAGCAGAAGGGTGCTGCACTGGAAACCTCTTCCTCCTCCACCCTAATGGCCCATTTTATCCATGGACATTGATTTGGAGCCTGAGAGAGGAAGGTGGGCAGGGGTATGATGGGGCATTTGCAGTACCACTTGGTAAAACAAGCCAGTCAGGAGTAAGGTATTAAGGTAAGACACAAGGTTGAAAGAATGACAGTGTTTAATGGTTTCTTGTATCACTGCACACTAAGACTCAACACAAAACATCGCACCATTGCCTACACATGTAGCAGAACAAAAGTCCCTGCTCCCCTTCAGCCTTTACAAGTCACAAGCTCTCATGTTATTATGAGGAGCTATGAAAACCAAGCAGAAGCTGACGCCTGGGTTTTTCTGGTTTCATTGCCATTAGCAGAGCAGAGCTGGCTTTGGAGGGGCAGCCACAAGATTACTGTCAGGAACCTCAAGTCACAGAGACTGAAAAAGGGGGAGGGCAAAGACACTGAGTTAAATTTGTGGCATAAAGCATAAATCAGTTAGTGTGAGACCACTGCAGTTCAGGCCACTCCTTGGGATTAGACTGAGTCCAGCTCCATGGACCAAAGTTCCCTATACATGGTCTGAAGCTGTGTGAAAGATTTGTGACTGGTTTGGATCCCTACATTCCCTTAAAGCAACCCTCTAGCACCAGTTGGGACAGAAGTTCCAGTTGAGTCTACCCTGAAGGCACACTTTGTGCACAAAATCCTACTCTGTGGATGGAAAGAGCATGCAATCAGACAGTCCAGGCCATCACCTCCAAAGAACAGTGCTGCTTCAAGCAAAAATGCTAAAGCAGATACTACTGCTAAAAGATTGGAAACTCACCGCCCTCCACAGTGTCTCAGTTGACCTCTTATGTTCCTAGAGTAATGTTGATGGAGGACCAAAAAATAGAATGCAAGTAAAATAAGCAAAGGGTTATCATGTTCTTCAGCTCCTGAGCATAAAAAATATGAAAAGCTACCTTGTGGATCACTGGAAATGTTCTTTGAATAGCTAAGACATGATGATTAATTAACTCATTTTTCAAGTCCTCATTTTTCATTTCATCTCAAAAATAGCTAAATCTGACTATATTTTTGATCCATCACCTTTTCACCATCACCCCTGGCACAACACTCTTCTCTTGACCTTACCTTTTCAACTTCCTGCTAAGATATGTGTTTAATGAAACAAAAAACTGACAGATTTTCAAGTTCAGATCCAGCTCTTTCCCTATCACAGTTATCAGTTAGTTTCCTTAAAACTTCATCACATAATCAAAGGAGACCCTGGGGACAAGTGTCCTAGCCCTAGACTGCCTGAAAAATGGAAGATAAGTCCAAAGCTCAAGGCTGACGTGAGTCCTTCAGGGAACAATGCTCATTTTTTCCAAGACAGTACCAGCTCCAGGTCAATTATGGCACTAACTATAAAAAACCCAAAGACTTTTCCTGTTGCTCTGTCAATGCTCTTTAATGTTAACCTGGAGGGACTACCCATTCCTAATACAATTGAACTAATCCTCAACAAAAGTGCACACGTACATGCTATTTCATGAGCTGAACATTTGACCTCCTTCATTGTTGCTCAGTTTACACTGCACAGAAATATCCAAGTTATTTGTGTTTACTCAGGTGCCCCTCCTAGTTCCTTCAATGCTCTAACTAAAAGTTAAAGAAAAAGCTGGTAACCTTTACTGGTGCAGCTACTACCTCTAAAATTCAATAATTAATCCCAAGTGGATGACAAATACTATCCAATTTATTCTCTGCTTGACTGCAGCTTGAAGGAGCATGGACTCTGAATTAGTGAAGTCTTTGGGTTCAATCTGGAAAGCATATGTTTCCCTTCCATCATTCAATCCATCAAAATGCAAAAAAAGGCCTGAGAAAGGCACATGGCACATTTTGATATTGTTCATTAACATTAATGTCCTTGTTATAAAGATATGTTTTATTTGCAGGTAACAACAGCCTTATGGGCATCTGGGAACGCTTTGAATGATTGCCAAAAAAAAAGAAATTTTGGTCATAACTAATGATCAACATCCCCTTTTAATCAAATGAAGCCATCATAATGTGTCAGTCCTCTGGGGAAACAAGGACCTTTCACCTTGCTGGGGGCTGCTGAAGCCAGCAGTAGCTGTAAGCAACCTTCACAAGTGGTCTTTTACTTTGGAGAGAAAAAATATGAAATCTATCCATCAACACACTCACTTCTGACACAGAATGCATAAAAGAAACTAATTCTGATCAATGGGGTAGTGATGTTGCCTTGAAGTTAACCCATGCATTATGGAGCTCCCATTTAGGGGTCTCCTGACACCACCATGGTTCTCCCTGGCACCTGTGCTGGGTGGTCATTGCTTTAACACTGAGGAGCCTTTGGGGATAAAACTTCAGTAAAAATATGGAATTCTGACTCCCTAACACTGCTGCTCTCTGCCTGCCAAACCACTCAATGGGCCTCTACCATACCAAAGAGCTCCGGTTGCCACCAGGCTCCATCAGATGCTGTAGGTGCCAAACAGAGGCAGGTAAACCTGGGGCAGACAGCCCACTCTGAGGGAAACTAGAGGTGTGAAGAACCTGTACGATGTGTTCAAGTGGACAATCCCCCAGCTTTGCAACAAAAATTTGCAAGATTTTCCTTGAAATAAAATCTGCATATTTTCACCAAAGAACACTTCCTGCTCTCTGATGTTTTATTTAAAAATCTGAACAAATACCCCAGTTACAAATCACCCCATACTGAATATGCATCTTGTGGAGATGAGAAAGTCTTACTGAGACCACACAAGTCCCAGCTGCTTGCTCCCATTGCCCTGAATACTTTACAGCCATCTCCACAAATTAAAGACACATCCCTGATGTCTCAGTGCACTTCACACTAAAGAAAGGAACAACTGTCCTACAGGTTCCCCAAAGGCTGACAGAGCAAACACATCCATTTTGGCTTTTCCTGAGGCATCAGAGGAAAAGGTTAATTAAACACTGTGCTCTGTATTTCGTTGCGAGATTTTAGGTGACTGTATTCTGGCTTTTTTCACTGCCACTCAGAGCCCCTTCAGTGAACTATAATATTTAATCTTCAGTGTTGCTCCAACTGAAATGACTCCCCAGATTTGTGTGAGAGCCTAATGTATATCTCAGATTGCTCCCTGGGTAGTCCTTCATCTATCAAAGAAAGCAGCCGTGTGGTGAGAGCTTTCCTATTAACTCGCCCTGAGAGGCGGGTACAGGCTTTTAAACCCCACATTTCTAAGTAGCTTGGTGCCCCTATTCCTGCTCTATCAGAGCACTTACGGCCACCACAGGTCTGTGAGGTGAAGCTGGGCTGTCACTGCTGTTAGATACAAAAGAGATCTAAGCACACTTATATTAAACGTGTTGCTCAATGAGCAATTTAAGTCAAACACTGCTGCCAAAGTTTTTGCATTGCTGAGGCTGCTCACATCCAGTCCCAGATGTCCCAAATTCCCTATAGGTGTGTGGCAAACAGGGCTGGCAATGCTTGTGCCAGCAGAAGGAGGATGTTGGCTGTAGGCAGGAGTCCACCTCTCAGTAGCTGTGACCCCTCTCAACCACTGCTACAAATGCAGCCTTGGGAGCTTCCTCAGCACCCCTGGAGGTGCCTGGCAGGAGCTGGCAGTCCCGCTCACTGTCTCAAGCAGACAGAGCAACCTTACTTGTCCCAAGGCTTTCCAGCACCAAGTGTTAAACTCACTGAGCGTGTCTTAATTTTAATTACTGAAAATTAAACCAGCTTCCAGCATTGTAAGTGATAAGTCTGCCCCAGCCTGCAATGAGACGATGCAGAGACCTCGATGCAGATGCTCCCTCTGCTTCCCACTAGCTTACCTTCTGAATAAACTAAGGGGTGGGCAGCGCTTTTTCAGGTCCCTTCCCAAGCTATTCCCAAGCTATTGCCTTTCCAAACCAAGCATGACATTCACCATCGTGTCAGCACTGTGTGAGCTCACAGTGTTTTCAGGTAAGGGCTCCTTGCATGCCAAGAACAGCACAGTATGGGATTTTAATATTTGGAGAAAGGGATGAAGTATCAAGTGCTGAATTTGATGACTTTGCATTTGGTGTCATTTCTCAGTAGTGGTGCTTTCTAGGAGTTCCCTAAAACCAGCTGATTTGGAAAGAATGCATGCAGGCCTGCCCTCACACCCAAGGCACTAAAGCCAGTTGGCAGCTCTGTCCTCAGGACTATTAGTGCTCTTAAACATGACAAGACTCCTGACCCAGGATATTGCATTTATTTACATCTCCTTTCCAAACTGAAGATGTTTCTGAGCTTTATTCTGTGCCTGGTTTGTGTTTCAGTTAGAAAGTCAGGAAATCAGTGGAAGAAATATTCAGCATTTGCAACACACAGCAGAGATGGGAGCCTGACTGAGAAAGGACAAGAGGCGGTAACAAAGCTCTTTAAAATCTCCCAGTTACCCTTCAAATCCCTACCTTCACAACATGGCGACAGTTTGCCCACCACACATTTTCAGTTCAAAAAAAATCCCACAGGAAAAAATGAACAGTTGTATTAAATAGCTGCTCTGCAGAGAGAGGAAGAAAAATTTCTGACTGAGAAAATCAATATACATTAAATCACTGCAGATAATTGCAAAATTACGTTTGCTTTATTTAAAGTCATTCCTATTTTTTTGGAAATTAGTTCTGCAAATGTTGCCTGTGGAGGAATAAGCTTCCCCATGAGCATCACTCAGGATGATGGACGGGACTAGGAAAGAATGCACAATCATGTTTTCTTCCTCCCAGAGAGAGGGCATTAATCACATCTTCTTCCATAAACCTCCTTCCAAGGTCCCAGAAGGAAAGGGAAGAACCTGTCATAGATCTAAAATTGGGCTTTTCTGGTCTTCAGCATGGTTCTTTCCATGGAGCCTGCAAGAAATCTGAATGCATCCCTTAACCATTCCTGAGGACAGCAAAGGAAACTGAGGCTGTATTCCTAAGCTGGGCTTATGCACAGACCTGGTTCCTGTGCGCTTCCCCTTCCAGCACTTTTCCCTTCCCCTTTGGTCACTGCCACATCCATAGTTCAGAAAGAAAAGACCATTTTAAAGCATTTTGCAACTGCTTTTGGCACCTTCCATTTAACGCCCCTGGGAGCTCTCCTTTTGGGAAAAGGCAGAGTTGGATGCAGGCCAACGGGCAAGGCAAGGTCCTGTCAGAGAGGTCATTCTGCCTCTGTCCATGCAGGACAGATGGCAGGATGTGATCACACCTCCCCAAATGGGGTTGGTTTCTGAGTTAGATGACAGTCTAAAGCAGGTTAGCATCTCCTCAGTGTCTCTAGTTGAAGTATTTGGACAAAAGATCAGCTCCAGTCCCAGGCTGAAGCAGCAGCATAGCCAGAGTAGCTTTCAAGACTAGAAGGAGGTAAAAGAAAGATTGTAAGGAAGGTTTTGATCTGTAATATATTTGAATATTTTTAAGGTCTCTGTTAACAACTGTAGTCTCCCTGCTGCAGCAATTGAGTGGAGGAAATAATAATTGAGATTGAAAGGCATTCACCATTTGACCTCTCACAACCCTGACAATCTTCAGTAGAATATGACTGCAATTGGGTACATCTGCTCTTAATAACAAATATAAAAAATGTCTTGCAGCTTTAAGGCCTGGAAACATATAGTTGGGTTAACAGAAGGGCACAAATATATATATCTGTAGACTCAATATAACTTTAGGGGACAGTAATAACTCTGTGATCATGGCCACATTGTGTTTTGGAGGGCTTTATCTCCTGGAAATGCCTGCGAAATGCATGGAGGTAGAAAGTCAATTTCTACTGCACTTGGGCATAGCCATCCTCAGGTGACATGAAGGGACAATAGCAAAGGTCATGCCCAGCTGATGTCCATGCCACCACCAAAGACAGAAGTGCAGACCAGAAGCTGAGTCCTCACACCTTCAGGGCGAGGGTTGGCATTGCGCAGAGACAGCACTGCCAGAACAAGTCAATTTGCAGTGGGAAGCATATGTTGGTACCAGGGAGAGCTGAAAACACATCCAGTGCTGGCTTGGCATAGGTTCTTCTGCACCTCACAATGCCATGAGCCCCATGGCTCTGACATCTGACAGAGCAAGCCAGTCGTGCTGGGGACAAGCCTGTAACATGACAAAACATGGAGCATGTCCAGTCTCTCCAGATGCAGCTGCTCTACGAAAGACTGTGCTATGAATCAAATGGTGTTACTGATTCATCCCATTCCCACTTGCACATGTGAGTCATCTGTCCACCCTGGACTGTTCACTGATGAAAAGTTTATTTTTAACAAGTACTGGTTAAAAATAAATGTAAACGTCATACAGATAAGTAAAGTACTCAGCCCCAAATTGGTATGAATGTGAAAAATTAGCTAGCTTGAATGCAATAGGAAACCTGAGAACCAGTCCTTCTCTTACACTGGCATAAATCAGCAATAACCCCACTGAGATCAGTTACTGTTTCTATAAGGAAGCATTTTTAAGGCTCTGATTGAGACCATGCTCCATTAACCTAGTAGGACAATCCCTTCAGAGGTTTTATTATTATCCAGTGTTCACAGAAAGCACTCTGACAGTAAGGGTTTAAATGCAGAGGTCATACCAACCCTAGTGCTGTAAAAGTTAGCAATCTAATCTAAGCTTCTTTTTCAACCTCCCTCTAAAATAAAATGAGATAAATGGTCATGTCCAACCCATCCTACTATAGGTCTCAACAGCTAGGAAAAAATGCCCTTTGGACCTGCAGCTATCTCTGCACTGACTATAGACAAAATCTGAATAACTGACTTGGACTAGGCACCTGAATTTTGGCAAGATGAGCAACACTTTAAATGACAACAGCGGACAGAAGAACTGAATCCTGCTCCTCTCAGCTCTAATGAGAGGTGCCCAATGGTTGAAGTGACTGAGGATTTAAAAACTTTGTCTAAAAGAGGTTGCTAATAGAGCATATGGGTAAAAGTCTGTCGTCCGAGATGTGCAGCAACAAACCAATAATCTTACCAGGCCGTCAGCTCTGGAAATAGAACATCAAGGGCCCCTATCCTGAGCTGCATTGTGGCTTACAACTGTTAGGAAAGCTGCACAATATCAGCCACTGGATTTAGCCTGCTTCAACAAAAAAACACGTTTGCACCACATGGAACCTGACAGTTGCCCTCCCTGGGTTTTGTCATGGACACTGAGGCCCTTTTACATCTGAACGAACAGATGAGCAGAGCAGGGTAGGCACACGTGGTCTCCTACCCCAAGGGCTGACAGCCTGAGAAGATGTTCAGTGTAAGAAGCATGGAAGGGTGGGAGACAACTGAACAAGTCAGTTTAAAAATAAAATAAATAATTGGCACATAGATACATTTGGATCACAGAAACAAGGCAGAAGCACCAATAATTTCCCTTGCATATTTGTAACAAGCAGATGGCATGTGGTAATTTTATGGTGGGACTTTGAAGTGACCTGATTTTTCAAAACGTGAGACTGAAACAAACTTTTAAGAGCAGAGCACTTCCTTCCTGTTGCCCCTCACATGAGGCAGCAGGGAAAGATGTGCTCTCCTTCCTCATCGAGCATTAAAAAGGACTCAGCTATGTTGTTCTTTGCCTTAAAGCATCAGTGTGGGGAGCTCTTCAGGGCAGGCACTGTCTACTCTTCTGCCTGTGAGCTCTGTCTCCTCCCCGGGCATGGCCCCGCGGCACCGCCACACTCAGCCTCCTGCAATAGCAGCAGCAAACACCTCGATGTGTCCTGCAGACCCCAGCTACCACTGCTGCCTGCCCCGGGGAGCAGCCCTCCCTCTCACGCACCCACCTCTCCCGCTAGGCAGGTGGCCCTGCCAGCTGTCCCTTCCCCTGCACAGGCTGCTGCACACAACTTTCAGGGAGATGGTCTTCCTGGGACCTGCACACCAGGATGCAGGGGATCCCCTTACCAGCAGAGCAATGTCCAAGGAAGGAAACTCACCACACGGGAGCTGTAGGAGAGGAAAGAAGGCTTGTGATATGGGCAAGGGTGCCTTGGATGCCCTCAGTAACAGGCCACCCTTCTCCGGACAGGGCAAAGGGACACCCAGGTTTGATGCATCCTGCATGTGCAGCCATGGCAGACAGTCACTGCACGTTTGTTTCACACTTGATAGAGTTTCTCCCTGTCAGACAAAGCCCTCCCACACTTTTTTGCTCCTGATTCCCCGTGTGCAGATCCACAGGTGTCATTCAGGCCTTCTTCTGATGCAATACTGCAGGTGAGTTTCACACACAAAGAATATGATTAAGAAAGCTTTTCAGCAATAGAAAACAAACCCCTCTCCAGCCTACAAGGTGGTCAGTAAAGGCATATGTCCTTGATTTGCAGTAGACCAAAGACTTAATTTGCTGTTGTTAATTATTTAATGCAACATTTTGTTCTTAATGGCCTACAAAGAGTAATAGGCAACTTAAAAGGGGCAACTTCGGGTGCAGAAAAAATGTTCTTTATGAAGCATTTCCTGTGTCCTTCTGAGCGCCTTATCAGACCAGTATCTTCCACTGTTATTTACATTTTATCTTCTTTAAGAACACTTGTGGTATGGACTGAGTCATCAATAAGGGAACAACATGAAAGGAGGGGTGAAAAATAAGCTGTCTTAAGAGCACTACTCTGCAGGAAACTTATTAGCATTTATTGTGCAATATCAGGTTACCAGAGTTGAATGGAAAGAACAGAGTTTATTTAAGCGGCACAAAGCACAACTCTCTGGAAGTCACATTCAGTATTTCAAAAGTACATGATGGAGAAGGACATAAGAGAAATCTCTTAGATTTTTCAGAAGCCAGTAACAGGTACAAATTGGGGGGTGGCTATTGAAGCTCACGAGAGGTTTAAGAAACAGCTCTTGGATAAGGGAAATGCCACAGAATTAGGGAAGAAGATGTAATTTACAGTGGGGGAGGTCCCAGAGCTATCGCATTCATAACCTACTTGCACAAAGCCTACATCTTGTCATTCCTCCACAACTCCCCCCAGCCCCAAATAAGCAAAGGAGACATACTTAAGAAGCAGCTCAGTAGATTTCCAAAACTCATTCCTGCATCTGGAAGACTCCTGAGCTTTTTCCAGGGCCAAGTCACAAACCTAACTCCCACATTAATAGACTCTGATTGCTACTGAGGCAGACTGCAGGAAAACCTTCGAAGCCTCTCATTAGGAGTAGAGCAGGATATACACATTTATAGATGACATGCATGTGCTGCTGTAAGCAAGACAAACAACTAGAAATTAGGCTAGATTTACAGTTTTGAGCTCTCCTTGAGCTTGGATAATGATGAAATGAGCACGGCTGACATTTCATTCCAGGAAAGCAAAAATATATGCAGAGAGAAGACTTCACCTTGATGCAGGAGAACATCTTATTCCTCTGAGAGACTGTGTTCTCTCAAAGCAGAAGGTCATGATCTGAACTTCCATTAAGGCTGTTCAAAAATGCATCAAAGGTTCAGTGGATAAAAGAATGTTATTTTCCAAAACCGCTGGGACACTTCCTGTCAGTTCACATAATTGAGTATTACAGTATTTAAATTACAAATTGAAGATTATTTTTACAGGTGTCATTTTAAATATAATATGAAATTTCTTGACATTACCTCAGCCATGCTACACAGCCCAGCTGCGCTCGGACTTGCATGTGTGATGCACATGGCTGAAATTTTGTCATATTACATCATGGGCTACAAAAACACACAGTATAAATAGACGATGTAATATTTGAGAGAGCAAAAACATATAGGGCTGGCTTGGCTTTATGAAACCCCAGATCTAATACGGACGTGGAAATGTAAACTGTTATTAGAGTTCAGATCAAAACCCTTTCCAAAGGGTCAGGCAGAAGCGGGGGTCACAGACGGAGCTCGGTTGCCCTCCAGTGGGCTCCCACCGCCCCTGCCTCCCTCTCCATCCCAACCTGTCCCAGGCAGGAAAACCATCCCACAGCTTCCAAAGCTGAACAAACCAGACAGCTGTAGCCCATGGGGAAGACACGCTATTCACACTGGCAGATCTGCAGGCCAACAAGGAAAATGTTAAATTAATTAAGAAAGAGATCTTTAAGAATCCTCTTGGCTTTCTACCCATAATTTGGCGTTAGCGGCTGCAAAGAATTTGCCTTCAACTGTTCTAATTTAATGTGGCTTTCTAAAATGCTATTATCTCCACTCTGTAATTTGTTATTTCATTTTTATGGTTTCCAGCAAATGCCACGTCTGGAAAGGAAAATTCCACCTTCTCTTATTCTCTGTTGTGACTTGCAATTTGCTTTCATTCTGCATGAAAAACTCCATTCCCATTGAAGAATTCTAGGCAAAACAAGAAAAAATAAAGAAAACAAAGTATCAGCAACTTCCTAATGTTGTTAACACAAAAAATGTCAACAATACTCACTAGATAAATTAAAGCTCTCCTGCCCTTTTGCTACCCTCTTCCTAAAGCAACCAACATGAAGCTTTAAGTCGATTCCAACCTTTTTAAGCAGTTCCAGATCCAACACACAGTGACCACAAACTATGTTGGGTGCCTGGGCAGTAACTCACAGCAATTGCTAAACTCAGGAGTGAGGAGATGACATTCCATCTGTAGGCCTGTCCACACAGTAAGAATAAGAGACTGATAATTGTAAGATTAATGGAGCAATTTTTGTTTCCTTTACTGCTAGGATGCTTCACCAAAAAAAGAGCACGGTTTCAGTGATTCAAGGAATATATTTGGGAATAGATCCAAGGAATAGATTCAAGGAATAGTGGGAAAGGCATTAACATATTTTGAATCAATTTTGACAAGTTAGAATTTCAATGCACATATAATTATTAAAGTGAAAGACTATATCAAAATGACCACCTCAATGTCTTAAGAAAGAGAATTACACCTTCTTTTATCAATTTCAGTGCAAACCTTCTTATTACCCTCACTTCATATGTCTGTTTTCATTCTTTCATCCTATAAAGAGGTAAAAAATAATAAATTAATTGAAAGTTTCAATGTCTCTTCCTTTGGTTTTTTGGGTCATTGTTTTTGAAAAAAGAAGAATCACCTAAGTAGAATGGGAAAATAAGATCTTCCAGTGTTCCTATTCTACACTGAAAGACCTTTTCAAGAAATACTGCATGGTTTGGTGTTAGACAGTTAGGGTTGTCTCACTGAATGTAGTTTACTGTTTAACTGGAGACAGAAATAAAAACATTAAAAAAAAATAAGAAAGTGGAATAGTTTCTTGTTGTGAAAGAAGGTAACTCGACGCTGACACAGATCTAACCTGAAAACAAGCACACTAAGATGGGTCTGATACCAGGAAAACCCATCTGGCCACGTGTAGGGGTCACAAGGGCACAGCCTGATCCAGATGGAAACAGGAGAGGGAGCCCTCACCCAGCCTGTCGAGACAGGAAGGTGCTCCCAGGTACTGTGCTCCAGGCTAAAAAAACGATCCATGAACCCCTGTAGGATAGGGGTTCACTATTTATATATATAATATAAATATTATTATCTAAATGATGTGAATATTATCTATATATAACCGCTTCACTGTTTATATCTGAGAAGTCAAGCACTGGTTTTCTAGGTTTAAAGTTTCATTATGGGCAGGTAACTACTGATGTCAGCATTTAAGCTCTGTGGATCCTACCCCAAAGAGTGCAAAATTTTGTGGGTTTTTTTGGGGGTTGTTTTGTTGGGGTTTTTTTAACGGCTTCCTAACACTGATTCACTGGAGCTGAATTTGACCTCAGTGATGTTTGGTTTGTTCACATCTGAAATTCAAAGTCAAAATTACCAAGGAATGGGAGCTCACATGGATGAAACCCAAAGCAAATGTTTGCAGGAACCTCTGAGAAATGGAAGTACTGTGTTCACATAGTTCTAATTATAACACTGCATTTGTAGGATTCATATGAGCTAGGACCCATGGAAGAGAAACATGAAGGGAAGCTGATTTAAAGGGAAGGCAAAATACCCTATGGAATTTGGATTGGAATCTTCTAACGTGAAGGAAATCTGCTGCAGAAAAGTAGGAACTACTTTAAAAACAGCTGGAGAGACCACAAGTGAAATTCATCCTGGTTATAATCTAAACACCGAAAAGGGCAACAAAGGCCAGTTTGGTTAAGCAAAGATATAAAGTCTTATACACCGTGTGCAAAAAGCCTAATAAAGGGTCTTTAAAATATAAATAACATGAGGAACTACATAAAAAAGTAGACAGAAGCTACTTAAAATGGATAATTAAGAGATGAAGGCGTTCTAATGAAAAGTAAGCCATTAAGAGTACTTTAGTTAATCATCAAAGCTTTTTGCATATGCCCATGGCAAAGAAAAGTGAAGGCAGAAAACCACCATTTTAATTTATAGAGAAAAAAGATGGTGGATTAGACCCACTCTGCATGTTGAAATGGTGTTGCTCCTGATTTAAAACAGAGTATAGCTTTCAATATTTCCCTCACTGATCCATTTGTTTTCTGCTTATAGCATGGGGGATTCCTCTCATCACACCATATCCATGTAGAAAGGGACAGACTATCCACTCACTCAGACACCACCAGCAGTCAGTGAGATGAACACTAAAGCTAAGTAAGGTCTCCCACCATGAGCTATGAGAAAGTCCAGGTGACTAAAGCTGGGTGTGAGGATATGGCTCTGCATCTTCTCAGGCACGGTTTTTATCTAGATTTTGATGAAATAATTAATGACTAGAAATCAATGAACCTTACTGGTTTACAGAAGCCATGGGCACCACAGCTTCAAAGTAGCAAATTGCAATTGCAGAAGTAATAGCAAATGTTATCCCCAGATTAAAAAAATATTTTTTTCTGCCTATAAATGGCATCATTCTATGTCAAACTGATGAATTTCATCTGTGATTCATTTTTCATGGGATGGTAGTTACTAGGGGTAAAAGGCTGGTTGAACTGCAGACATGTTTGAACAGCGTAGCTGGAGGGAGGCTGCTGGCTGGTGTCTTTGCAGTTGCACTGGTTAGCTCTGGAGCTCTCCCTGATTTCTATTTTCAACGGTTCAGTATTATGCCTCCCCACAATGCCACTTGCCTGCATTTCAAAGAGTAATATTTCTTCTTTCTCTAAGAGTACTAATCTTTGCACAACAAATATCAACCTGCAGTACTTTCCTCTTATATTTCAGAAGCACATCAATGAATTGTATGAGCTGCAAGCTACATGATTTGCAAGGAGGTCCTTGCACTGATCTGCTCTGAGACCACATCAGGGAGTAAAAATTTTCACAACACAGGACTAGGGCCTTTTTTAAATTAAATTCCTCTATTTCATTTTAGTGACATAATTGAACGCTTTCTGAAAGGAAAATTGCAAAGGGTTTGACTTGTTCTTCAATACAAAGTCCATTCTGCAGGAAAGGCCTTCTGGTTTACAACAAGCAAAAAGTCAATACAGAAGTCCTCAAAGCCTATGGGAAACTTTCCACTGACATTCAGGCTCCTATCACAAAGCACAGAGGAGGGAAAAGTCCTAACTACACAGGCCATTCTTGTTCTAGAAGAATATAAGAAACAGAATTTTCTGTTAGAAAAGCCCCAGTTCAGAGCACTCACTCCTAAGTTACAAATCAGCTGATGTTTTTCTCAAAAGTTGAATGCCATTTGAGTGAATAAATCAAATGGGATACAGCAGTGATGTTTTCAGTCCGGTAGCTACATATTCAAATGCACAGTTTGCATTAGAAAACCTAGTAAAAGACTCTTCAGGTGCAATATGATTTTTTTTTTACAGGAGATTTTTTTGTTTTTTTTTTTTGAGAAGTCATTAATCAGAGAAATTGAAAGGAAAAAGAAACACCAGACATGGAATATCACTTAACAAGCCTGCAATTAGCAGACTAGCAAGTTTGTTATTTTTGTACTTTTTCCCACTGTATGACCTAATGGAATAGCAGCAAGCACTGAACATGCCACAGCTCTAGCATGAACATCATGGTCTTTCACGACCTGTACAACTGTACTGGAAGTCCCTGTGAATTTTGCTGCTGTAGAGCTAAAATGCACTTGATGTCTTGTCCATCTCAATTTATCATGATTCATATGTCAAGAGCTCAAGTACTGATGAAGACAGCATATGAGAAGTCATATGCTTGGACATGTTCCAATGTTTAAGCATAATCGAAATTGTAAGGAATTTAGTCCTATCTTCATATTTGAAGAACAATGCAAATAATATCGGATTTCAGATCCCTAAGAAATGCTTAACACAGAGCCAAACCAGAAAAATGTACAGGTGTCTTTTCCTGATCATTTCCAAAACCTTCCTGTCCCTCTATATTCCAAATTTTTGCTCATTTGAGAAAAAGGGAGAGGGAGAATGCTTTTTGATTAGCAAAACTAAGAAGTTGTGTAACAATGCGAAGGGAAGGTCAGAGTTCAGAGTCGACATTCTGGATTGCTTGTCTCCCTCAATCCAATTCACTAAATCAGCAGCACTGAATTGCTATGATGACAGGAAGAATTTGGGAGGGGAGGAAGGTTGTGCTAGTATTGAAAATAAAAAATAGATTTATAAAATTATTGTCTTACTCTCTTTCCAAAGACAAAAGAATCTGTACATTAAAAGATTTTATACGTTTTCTATTCACTGAAAAAGGATGAATGTGTGCTTTAAGTGTCAACTATGAATACACATTTTTACGTTTCATTTGATTCTAATCCAAAATCTGGGTTAGATAGGAAATCTTTCCCAGCAATAAAATGCTTTTTCCATGAAATGTCCATTAAAACAAGAAAATATTATCCCTGAATGTTTGCGATCCAAAGAGAGCTTGCCACAAAACCAACTAAATATTGAGTCTTGCCCAGATTACCAAAAGTACTTATACACTTAGCTTGCATTTAAAATTAGAAGCTTAAATCCTCCTGGGACTCTGGACTCATAAAAAAAGTCAGATCTGAAAAATCATTCTTACTGAGATGTCAGACCATATCATGTGATTAAGGCATACTCCTATTGAGGAAAGAAATACTATCTCACTGAGAAATTAGTAGAGCAATTTAAACACAAAAAGACTGAGGCTAAATGTCATTCTTTCAATTATTTCAATTTTTAAAAGCCTCAGCAGCCAACAAGTGCCAAAATGCAGTAGTAATTTTATCTTGTCTACATTCTTGAAAATATTAGGTACAATTTACAAAAGCTTTCTAATCTCACAGCTAAAGTACACACTCTGGGCTCGTAACAGCAACATCCACTAGACCTAAAAGGCAGACTCCTCACTCAGAAAGAGTTAAGTTAGGAAATGAGCTTTAGCAGAAATAATGAGTTTTCTCTGGAGCTTCAGAATTACTCATCCATGCACTATTGAAACTTATCTCCATCCATGGATCTCAGGCTACAGTGGCTTTCCATACACCTGGTCCTACACGAGGGAGAGATGGACACAGGGGCATGGCTCATTGACCCTTCATTCAAAACTTCCAAATGGTTACCTGCTTCTCCAAAAAGCGCCAGGTGCAGGAGAAACTGCAGTGAAAGTGGTCTCATCCTTCTCCCAAAGCTGAGCCAACAGACAGAAAAGACTTCAAGGCCTCCCTTGGCTGGTCAGGCATTGATCCTATAGAACCACTCCTGTGAGTCCATCCTACAGTCAGACGGTGTACTGGTGTGAAAGGGGACAAACCAGGCTGGGGAACAGCATCAGAGAAGAGTCTCTGGCATAACAGCTGTATGAGGACTGAAACAATTCCTGAGACCGTGGTACATATGTCCACCTATTTCCCCAGGGTGGGCAGCCTGAAGGCTCATTTAAGTGACTTGAGACCTTTGAGAGAAGCACCAAACTCTAATTTCAGCAGTGATAACTCCCTGGGTATTTCTTCTTTGGGTGTTGAAGACCCTCAGCTCTCAGAAACCAGCTCCAGCACACAGCCGGACACCCTGGCTGTGATTTACCCTATTAATTTTAAACCCTTTAAAGTTATGTGCCTAGTCTAAACTAGCCCCTGATCTCTCTTCTGATGTCCATGTGATGAGATAAATCTGTCCAGGGAGGAATCCACTCCATTTATCCTAGACAATTCTCCTAATTTATTTTCTAAGAAATGGCTTTGCAGGGGGGAAGCCCTGTCTGTTAATACTCTTTCAGCTCCTGCAGATCTCAGAATACGACTACTGAAAATATATTCAGCTACTGAATGCACAAAGATGCTTTTGAATCGCAAGTACAAGATTTTTTTCTCACCATCAGCATCTTCTTAGCGTAGTCCCACATCTGAGCACACCTTGCTTGTAAATCAGCAGATTGAACACTTTTTTAACTGTTGTTTTTCTCATAGTTCAAGAGCTAAATATATTTTTGTGCTATCTGTAAGTATCTATCAAGCTTTCACTGTCAATGAAAAATCATTCCTTGACAAGAAAACTATTTTTTAAAAACAATTTGTTGTCTTTCCTTCTTTTCCACAGCAAAGAAAAGATTTAGAAAGTTAGAGATGCTCATCTCCCCAAAGTTACTGAAAAAACAAAAGAACACACACAAAAAAATGGTGTTTGAGAAAAAAAAGCTAAATTGGAGGGATAATCCAAGCAGCATTTTCAATACAAACCTTGACAACCGTGTGTTGTCCTACAGAACAATCTTTTCTTATGTATGCGGCTGATATGCAATTCAATGTGTCATTTTTTTGGATGTGATAGAAGAAATTCCAGGAATCGTTCAGCCAAAGGTAACTATAAGTACAATATGATGTGTGGGTATAAAAACTGAAACCCCTCATTCTGTGAAGCACTTCACAGAAGACTTGAAAAATCCTCCTTTCATTAGAGCCAAATTCCAACCTCAGATCCACACTCGGGGCTCTCATTAAAGGCTCTGGGAGCCAGAAGTACTTTGTCGAGGGCAGACTTCAACTGATTTTAGTATTTATTCTTACAGAGCAACTCTACTGAAGCCTTGAGTAGCCAAATGGAACAGAGACATGAAAGTAGTTTAGATTAACAGGGTTTGGATAAGTAGGAGAGGTTTTAGTGTTGTGTTATGTGCTTTAATAGATGTGACCTTAGGCCACAAATCAGCAAGGCTCCTGGGCACACGTATAACTTCAACCATATAGGTAGCTGAGTGCAGTCAGCAGAACTATTTGAGCTCTGAAATGCAGGTTTGTGTGTAAGTGCAAGGGGAAATAGTCCCTGATTTTGAATAAAAGGAGGACAGAGGCAAGTAAGGATTGTGTATTACTCTGGATTATTTTTCTCTTAACACAAGCTTAAAGCAAGCACCCTGAGAGAGGAACTGCTTATTTGTGAACACATGACCCCTTCATGCCAGCCAAGTGAATGGAGATAAACCAACCAGCTTTGGGTGCAGGTGAGAAAAATCTCAGACAGCAACCGTTCAAAATCCCTGCTAAAAGAGCTCAGGGAAGGAATCCCAGCAGGTCTGGAAGTCTGTGCTGAACTGCAAGAGAAAGCTAATACTTCTTCTCCTTAACTTCCAGATCAAAATAGTGAATCCACTCTGATTTTTTTTGGTCCCAGTTTCTAAGGAAAATGAGACTATTGGAGGGTCTGTTTGTGTTCCAATCTCACTCCAATAACTTTTTCACCAAGCTGCAGAGATGTCAAAAAGCTGTGAAATCCTGACCGTTTCATAACAATGTCAATTGCTGTGGTGATGGGACAATAAAGGAGTTAGGATAGCTTTGCAATTTAGTTGAAGTTTGTACAGTCTTTTATACTAAAAATACCATACTTGTCTAGCCCGTTAAAAACACTGAGGAGCAGTAGTTATGTGCTAACAAAGGCACATGATAACCCTGTGAAATCTAAAACAAGGATACAACACAGAGTTATGACAAATCGAGCCTCCCTCCAAAACTAACTGGGACTTTTTCCCTCTATTGATTAATAATAAAGTTTCCTGCTTAATCACCCAGATTATTCACACTGATTTTCTAACACGTTTCATAGGGAAAAACAGAAGCCCTGTGTGTTGCTTCACAGCAGAGTGCAGAGGGGTTCACTGCTCCCCAAACCACACCATGGCTCTACCTGTACACAGCACTTGAAAGCTCATATGTGAGCCAGGAGAGTCTGTCACACTGGCACAAGGCTGGGGTTTACAGGATGAATAATCTTGATCCAGGTTTTTCAACTTTATCTGATTAGTATGAGGGAAAGAGTTGAAAGTAAAAAAAAAAAGAAAAAAAAAATAGCTCCTTGTCGATGTTTCCATTTGCTAACAAAGTAGGTATGTGCGCAAACCAGCACATCTGAAGTTTGGAGAGGTGGATTTTTTTTTTCTGTTGTATTCTTCCAGTCATACCAATGCCTTATTAACAATTGTTTTAATAAGGCTCTGGGAAAAAATGAAAAAGATTACTCCAACATCAATCTATTTTAGAAGAATAAACATCTGGCTTATGGGGCACACGCATCAAGCTTGGTTCAGCTGCATGACAGCAGGATGGTCAATCTGCCTTTTCAATCTTAACTCCCACTGCAGGGCTGTTACTGAAAAGGAACTGTGAGGAAAAGCTGTTGCTTTATGAAGGGAAGTAATACTGTATATTTTAACAAATATGGGGAGACAACAGATAAAAACGAAGTCCTTTTCTTAAATACCCATGAGTTGAGCCCCTATATCCCTATATAAGGACCTTTCCTTGAAGCAAAGTCATGTCAAGGGAATTGGGAGCACTGCAGTGAAAGCAAGTCAGTTGGGGGATATGACAAATTTGTGTTGGTAACAACAGAACCATAACAGAGAGAGGCAGTGCATGCCCTGTCTGTGTGCAGGCTGAATCCCTCATGCCTTCATCAGAAACTCAGTAGGAAAACCCGCAGGAAAGCTTCTTGCCTAAGCTAAGATGAAAACTGTAAAATATCCAGTGCAAATAAAAGCTCCTGGAGCTTGAATGAAGAGATAATGAACTAAAAAATAATTAATGTGATGATAGCAGAGTTGAAGAGGAAAAGGAGATGGAGGTAAGTACAGGTAATATAAGCACCCCAAAAAACAGTGCTACTCAAACAGCGAACTATTTTATCCCTGGACTGCTTTCATTTTAGGCCATCAATCTGCCACTAAACTGAAACATCTGGACAAACTGTCATAGGTGAGCTCTAAGTCTGTTGCAGGTCTGCAGCCCTGTGTCATGTGCCGGGGGACAAAACAACCACGTCCACCTGTTTGTGACCTCTGTCTCCTGTCACTGCTCCCCTTGGGGCTTTTTATGTCACTAATTCTGGCTCGTGTTTTGGAGACAGTGGTAATGAAAGAAGCAAGAATGATGTCCCCCAGAAGTCCTCCCAAGGTGCTGCAAAAGCAGTGCTCTGGGGGAAAGCAGGAAGGGTGGAGGCATGAAAACAACACTAACCCAAAAGCCATTTGTGTGAAAGGCTGGAAAAGCAGCTCATGACTATTGTCAGAAATTTTTGTGATTATCTGAGAACAAAGGGTTTCAATTTCTTCATTTTAGGTATCAGACAGTACTTTGTGATGGATAACATTGGTTGGGAAAGGCACAGAAACTGATTTTTTTTTTCTCCTTGGGTTTCTAAACTGGGATCTTGAGCAGTAATATTTGCAAATGTTACGGGAAACCTGATTCTTTTATCTGACTTTTTTTTGCTGCTGACAACACTTCACAGAAGAGTCACGTATAAATATAGGAAATTGACTACATAGACAGCAAACCAAGTAGCTCCCAATTAGATCTTGGTATCTCCCCACAGAAAATTAGTCAATTATTGGTCCATGTAATTCTGTGGCTCTGTCTGAAAGGGGAAGTCTGTTAGCTCAAGCATTTATTTTTCAGTTAGGAAAAAAAAATACAACATATATATATATACACACACATATATAATGGCTGGAGCACCTCTCCAGTGAAGACAGGCCAAGAGAGTTTAGGCTGCTCAGCCTGGAGAAGAGAAGGCTCCAGGGAGACCTTAGAGAGCCTTTCAGTATCCAAAGTGACTACTAAGGAGCTGGAGAGGGACTTTTTACAATGGCACTTAGTGATAGGACAAGGGGGAATGGTTTCAAACTGAAAGAAGGCAGGTTTGGATTAGATATTAGGAAGAAATTCTTTACTGTGAGGGTGGTGAGGCACGGGAACAAGTTGCCCAGAGAAGCTGTGGCTGCCCCATCTCTGGAAGTGTTCAAGGACAGATGATTTTTGAAGTCCTTTCCAACCCAAACCATCATATAATTCTATGATTTTTATATTTAGATATATATACATATTTATATAAATAGAGAGAAATACAGATATAATTTAAATAGAGTTTAGGAAACTGAAGGGTTAATGAATAGAATAGTATATCAGAAAATAGGCCAGTTGCAATGATGCTTTATGATTCTTGCACAACATGCAAAGTCCAAGACCTTCAGGCTACACCTGTAACATTTTATACTTTAAATGTACCCTGGACTGTGTTCTAGCTCAGGAGCCAGCTGACATGGACTGTTCCACATCCATCTTATGCAAATCTTCTGCCCTCCACATCAGGATAGCAACAAGCAAACTGTCTGCTGGGTAATAATCCCGTCTTAAGCCCCAGCATTCCTGGGCATTGCTCAGGATAGTGCTGGTAGACATGGGCTGAAAGACTGTCCCAGACTGCTCTGAGGAACACAAAAAATGATAAAGTTCATGTGTTCAGGGAATGTCCCTGTCATGGTTTGTTTTACTAGTATAGGCCTATCCAAGGAAAGCCCAAATTCAAGACCTTACGTAACTTTACTGGATACAGCAGTTTCTAAGAAATGAAATATCATAAGAATCCACAATTTCGCATTGAAAATTGTGCAGTTTCCCTGGGGCTTTTATGATCTTCAGAAGGAAACCGGTTGCACTTTAATGGCAAATCCCCTGCAAGCATTTCTGAGGCCCTCAGGATCAAAGCACATCAATTTTTACCTAGCACCATGCTTCATGGATGTTGCACTGCACGCTGCTGACCTGTGAGAGTGCAACATGTGTAGCCAAACCATAGTTCTTAAATTGGCCATCAACTTCCAGCATGAATGCACAGTTGAGTTCTTCAGTTCTCTCTGAAGGAAGTGCCATCAATTTCATTTTATGGGAGAAGAAACTAAAGGACACACAAAACTGTGTGCAGGAATTTGGGGACTTTGCCTCAGACCCCAGTTCCAGCTGAGTCTCCAAAATTACTCTGTTACCTTCAAAAGTGTAATCCATGTCACATACCTAGAGCATGTCAAACCTGGAAGCAGAAATGACAAGTGTCAAGTAAGAGCCTTAACCACAGGGCAAACTTCCTGTTATCTTAGTCTCTCAGAGAGTCTCAGAGAGTCAAAAAGAAAGCATTTGCAAGCCAGTGCTAAAACACCAATATTTCCAGTGTTTTCTACAGCTGGAGCAATGGCCCAGAACTGGTTTCAGTTCCTGTCAACTCCCATGAAAAGAATGGCACTGTAGAAACGAAATCCTGCACACCCAGTGTGAAAGTTGAACTCCACATGCAGGATCTTTTCCAAATGAAGCCCTGTTCTGCCACTTTTCATCCATCTCACCCAAGAACACACAAGTAATATTTGTTACCCTCCTTTTCAGCCTGCACAACTATGTTTTTTCTGGCTTCTATCCACAAGGGGAAAAATACAACAAAGGAAAAGTCAAGGATGGATTATAGCTCAGAAAGAGATTTAATGACAAGCACATTGTATTCTCTCTTTTATTTTCAAATTTCATTTTACCAGTTTCATTACAGCATTCTGCTAGGTGACATATTGGACTTTGTTTGGTACAAATAGCCAAAACCTGTGATGTGCTCCTGCAGTACTGTACTGCTCCATATACCTCTCAGTGATTTCCCCTCCCTTATTGTTTCAAGCTGATCTCCAAAAGAAATGTCCAAACTTTATAAAAAAGTTTGTGCTTTTTGTTAAAAGCTGGTTTTAAAATCTATTTTCCCTTCTTTTCTCACATGCCAAATGCACTTGGACATGTGAATACACTAGTGGGTCACATTAGTTTACAGGGAAGGTAAAGAAATGAGATGTTGCTGGGTTTCTAGGAAAGGTTAGTACATCCTGCCTGGGAGGTTGGTTTTTTTCATGGAAACTAGGATTATAGACTATTCTCATGCATCTCCTTACATCATTTGAACATTAAAGTGAGATATCTAAATTGGAGCCTATTTTTCATCTATAACCACCAGATGCAGACAGACACGCTCGTTGCCTGTATAGGGAGCTGAGGAGTAAGAACCCCTAGGCAAGTTGGTCTGGTGCCTAAAGTTTGATGGAATGAATCCAAGCTGAAGGACTTCATCTTGCAGATTGTATTATTTTAATATGATTAAAGCATCTAAGTCATGGGAGATGTATTTTGTTCCTGACAATAGGAAAAAAAATAATGTGGAAAAAAAAAAGTGATCTTCTGAGATATAAACAAGGGGACATGGAAGAAAAGCTCATAAAATCCTGGCGAGACCATCATAAAAGCATTGATAAAGGGGCAAAAAATATTTTTTTTTTAAATAAGGTGGGGAAAAAACTCTAAAAACATTTAGGAGTTTGGAAAGTCCATATCTATTAAAGCATAAAACTTCACCAGTGAGTTATGCTACTCAGTTATAATGAGATATAGTACTTATAATCTTTTAGTAATAGATTTATAGCATTGTCACCAACACAAATGGAGGATCTGGGCTTTAAACAACTCATCTGGTTGTAACTAGATATATACAGACCAAGGGAGGTGCCAGTATGCAGTGGGATACCTTTGACTGGTCTTAACAGAGAAAACCATGCCGCCACCATGGCACACACATCTGGGCTGGGTATCTGCCTCAAACAGATTCTCCAGGTGAGCTGGAGATTTCTGCATTTAGTGATGGGACCGCCCTGAGGGGATTTTATGGCCTAATTAATTCTGGTCATGTTGCCGTGGGGTTAGCCTGCACCCTTCCCTGAAAAACAGCTTTGGCCCGTGGAAAGAATCAGGAACAATAATCTTGATAGATGCTAGTAAATGCTCTTTATTTTCTCACAGCCTCATGGCTGGGCCTGGCACAGACTGACTACAACAACTGCCTAAAATCATGTGAACACCCACCTAAGTACAGGATTCTCTGGGCGGAGTTACATTTGAAAAGACCAGTGAGGAACAGGATTTAGACACAATAGCACCAGGGAGCTTGGAAACCCCGTGGAACCCGACCATGCTTCCACTCCCAAGGCCCATCCCCTCCAGGGGCACCTCCACATGGTCAGACTAAAGTTTCCTTATGGCTAAAATTTACATAAATGTGTGAAAATCCACTTTGCCCTCTTCCAAGCTTTTCTCCCACAAGAGGAAAGAAAGATGGAAGTAGTACTGAGGCAATGCAGATGAAGCCACAGAGAGATATAAATAAAAGCATTAAGCACAAAGAATTTTCTTATCAATTTTCATGAAGCATTACTGAATCTACCTATCTCTTTTATAAACCACAGTGAATTGTTTAACAGTGAGGTTTGGATCCTTAGGACAGAGCTATCATACAATGCCTCAATTTATAGTAAACTCCTTGAGTATCAACTAATTAAAACTACACTGTAGCATAGTGGGAGGTTAGGTAGGAGGTTAGCATCTCTCGCACAGGTAACAAAAACTGGACAGGGCAAACCTGTGAAGATACTGGTCAAAGCATGAGTCAAGAAAAGTGAGTTATGCATGTATGAAATTAGGTTCAGACAACCATTCTTATTACCAGATATTGCCATAGGTAATCCCATCTTTCTTGCCCACACATACACTTTCTTTCCCATAATACACCCACACCTGTATGATTTCCTCCTCTTGAAACGTATTGTGAGAGAAGTATTCCTTCAAATTATCACTTCAGTGAAGCATTCCATCAGATCCCAGGTAAAAGGCAACATGGCTTCACTAAGGGCAAATCATGCCTGACAAATTCAGTGGCCTTCTATGATGGGGATGGAGTGTTGGTGGATAAAGGAAGAGAAACTAGGGTCATCTGCCTCAATTTGCACAAAGCATTTGGCACTGCTACACACAATATTCTTGTCTCTGAATTGGGGAGACATGGATTTGCCAGGTGGACTCTGCTGAGAAGGAATTGGCTGGATGGTTGCAGTCAAAGAGTTGCAGTAACAGCTCAGTGCTCAAGTGGAGATCAGTGGTGAGTGTTGTTCCTCAGAGGTCAGTTCCTCATTTGGGAGAGTGTTGTTAGTGTTGTTCATTCCTCAGTGCTGGGACTGCCTCTGTTTAATGTCTTGTTGGCTACGTGGACAATGGGATTGACTTCACACACAACAAGGTTGTTGATGACATCAAACTGTGTGGTGCAGTCAACACACTGGAGGGAAGGGATGCCATCCAGAGGGATCTTCTCAGGCTTGAGAGGACCATGAGAACTTCATAAATTTGAGCCAGACCAGATGAAAGGTACTGGACACAAAAAGCCAACTATATCCTGGGCTTCATCAAAAGCAACATGGCCAGCAGGTCAAGGGAGATTATTTTCCCCCTCTACTCCACTCATGAGATTCCACCTGGAGTGCTGCATCCATCTCTGGGACCCACAACCCAAGAAGGATGTGGACTTGGAGTAAGTCCAGAGGAGGCCACAAAGATGATCAGAGGGCTGGAGCATCTCTCCTGTGAAGACAGGCTGAGAGAGTTTGGGCTGTTCAGCCTGGAGAAGAGAAGGCTCTGGAGACACCTTATTGCGCCTTCCAGTACCTAAAGGGGCTACAAGAGACCTGGAGAGAGAGCTGCAAGAGAGGTGCCTTTTTACAAGGGTGTGGAGGGATAGGACAAGGGGGAAAGGCTTTAAACTGATAGAGTGTAGGTTTAGATTAGGAAGAAATTCTTTACTGTGAGAGTGGTGAGGCACTGGCACAGGTTGCTCAGAGAAGTTGTGGATGCTGCATCCCTGAGAGTGTTCAAGGCCAGCTTGGAAGGGGTTTTGAGCAACCTGCCCTGGTGGTTGTCATCTCTCCCCATGGAAAGGAGTTAAAACTAGATGATCTGTAAAGTCCCTTTCAGCGCAGCCCATTCTGAGTCAGTGATCCCCTTGGAAAACACTGATCAAAGTTTAAGCTCTAATTGAAGCTGGCAGAAGTGCTTGCATGAAAGCTTTAGTGATATATACAGCAAGGAGGTGAGGAGTGACCACAAGCTATGGCAACCCTAGTTTGGAACTTATTCTTCCTCTGACCTGTAAAAAGCTTTGGAACACACCATAAGGCACCTTCATACTTAGTTATTACTCACTGGCTGTTAAATTGTCTTGCTTCACTTCACTTATCAGTATATTCATATGTTGGAGTTTGTATATATCAAGACCACCTGGTTCACAGAGATAAACAATCTTTTTACTCAGTGAATAAATCTAACAAAGCAATTTTAACTTTACATTTAGCTTAAGTCTGTTGATATTTTAAAATCAGTAGTGAGTGTGGAATGAGAAAAAATGACCTGTATTTCTCTTTTTATTCCAGTAAACCTATTGAAGAAAGTAAATAGCTGTTCCAGAGGAATTTTCCACACATCTACATATATCATTTTAATTTATTAATTCAAAAAAAGGGCAATTTAGACCCTGCTCTTCTGGCATTGCAATTAGATCTATGAAAAATAAAATTAGAACAGTAATAAATTTCAACACAAGTGATGAATTAAACAGGGAATTTGAGATTAAAAACACCTTTAGTCTCTCTAGCCTTGGACATCCTTTTCTTCGGAAGAGTTTTTTGTAAATATTATCAGGCTATGTCCTTGAAATTCTCTTCCCAGTTAAAAACTGTGCAATGAGAAGAGCTTCTTTTATTAGAATAATTCATCAGTTCAGCATGGCAGAATTTTCATCTCATAACATCACATAATTCTTCAAGGCTTTGGTGCTTAATGTAAGGCAGTTGTGCCAATGTATTCCTGGAAATTGCAAAGATCAGTGAAGGAGATTTGAAGAGCAGATTTGAAGCTGGTTAAAGCTATGAAAAATGTAGAACAATCAAACCCGTAAATGAATTGATTATGTTATATTTCTCTGTCAATTTTTGTACCTCTCTAAAACTGTATCGCAACAAAGATTAATCATGGATAAAAAGATATGTGAAGGCATGGAACAGAAGCTGAAGGACAGACTGAAATGCATGTGGATGTTTCTAAATCTGGTTATTAGAGACAAAACTCATCTATCTGATTATCAAATAAATAATTTATGGCTAAGGGAAACGTGAGCTGATCTATTTAGATTTCACACACTCACAAAAAAAAAAAAAAAGAAACAGAGCCACAATGAGGATTAGGATTGCTAGATATAACAGAGAAACTGGAGATTTCAGTAATTTTTATGTGGGCACTTGATTATAACTGGGGGCATGAGGGGGAGAAATGAGAAATATCAGTCTTATTCTTCCACTGAGCATCCTCAAGGATAAGTCTTGAGATACGTTTTGTTTCCAAGAGTTGTTAATCACTTGAAAGCAGCTTTTAAAGCTACAGATGACAGGTCTAGGGATTTCACCAATACAGACTTTCCTACTAGGTGATTCTGAGGAGTAGCAGAAAAAGCATGAAAGTTAGCAGGAACAAACTTTAGTCACACACTCAAGAGGGTGAACTTCTTGGTTAACTCAGGTTAACTGTCTGACTTGTTTAGAATCAGCTTGTGAGACTGCAACTTCTCTTCATTCACTTTACAAAAAGCGTCACAGACCCTAGATTGTTTTCTAGTCCCTAGAAAAAACTTAAAGCCATCAGTGTGATTATCACTGTTACAGCTGTGTAACTAAATCACTTGCTCTAAGCTGTAGGCCCATTGGTTGGAAATGATTAAGATGGAAAAGAGCTGGATGAATTTTTCAATGGCAATATTCAAGACTTAGGATGTAGAGGGAAAGGAGGGAGAGGTATTTCATGCAAGGATGCAGAAACATAAACATCGTTGTCAAAAGCAGCATCAAGACAACATTTGCTGTACTGTTTACAGTCCCACTAACCCAAAATCAGTTTTAAGTCTTGACAGATAACCTATGACAGGAGAATAGGGTCATTAGGACATTAAGAGGAAAAGAAGAACCTTTCTTACGAGAGTAATTAAAATACATAATTTCTTTAGTCTAGCAAATAAAGTTAGAATGGCCTGCTCCATAAATATTTCAAAAGAATAAACACAGAGAGGAATAAGCACCATTTAACTGGAAAGTCAGGGTTAGCACAAGAAATAATTAGCAGCAAATAACGTTACATTTGGCAAGTAGAAGGTTTGTAACTGGGCTGCAGATCTGCAACAGTCTTACAGTAGCAAGAAACACGGCTAATTTCAGGTTGAACTTTGATGCACTCCAGAAAGGTTGGATAGATTATTAGGGGACGAGGCATCAGCAGCCAGCAGTTTCTTCCAAGCCTATTTCTTTATTTTTCCTCTACCTAAAACAGAAGTGGTTTCTCTACAACCCTTTTGGCATGACAGCAAAGTAACGGGTAAAGAAGGAACAGCTGATATTACTTATTTGGATGAGTGACCTTTGCAAAAGACTAGCATGTAAACTTTGCACTTAATAGCAAATGCTTAATGGTAGGATGTACTAAAATTCTAGGTTTCAGAATATAAATTCCAATTTGTGTTCTTTTCCTTTTGTACCTGAAGTATCTGGCACAGACCCTTTTGGGGAATAGGAGACCAGACTAGATAGACCACAACATTCATAGCACTTTGCCTATATGGCAAGTCCTACATTCTTGTTTTCAAAGGTTATACAGCTGAAATGTATTATCTTAGTCTTGGATTCTTTGCTCTTTCTGTTGTGATTTTCTCTGACATAAACCATAGCAAAAGAGCCTACATGATTTCAACACTAGGAGATTGCAAAGTAAACCATTTCTACATACCATGTCTGGTAACACTTTAAAATAATAGCCCAGTTAATTAATGATGAACTACAGTGAATATTCTTATACAAGTACATAGGACATTCCTATTAGTGCCAAATGAGTTCATCATGATTAATGTTATTACAGTGCATACCAGCAAAATTCATAAAAGCCATTATGCTGGATGGTTACCCAGCACCAAAAAGTGCTCCCCTCCAGCAAGCAGCCCACACTCAATAAAGAAGATGAACAAAGTTCTATTCTGAGATCCATGGAGTTGCATTATTATCAGCTCAGTATGAAATACAGGCCTTTAAAGGAGATCTTCAGAGGAACCTCCATCTTTAGAAAGTCAGACACACTAGGACATGGTGGCTAATGGGCTTAAAATTCAGGCAACTAATATAGGGTTCCACAGGGCTTGACTTATCACCAGTTCAGGTAAAGGCTGTGGAGCTGCATGTGCTCATCCTCTTCAGCAATCTTTTTATCTTGGTGTAAAACATTAACCATGCCTGGCTGAGAGCATGCTTAGGGCCTGTGGGTAGAGGAGTGCTGGGTCCCACTGCCCTTTCTTTCCATCAGCAGCATGGCAGGGATAGGCAACATTGCCTCCTTAGCACGTGTGAGGATGGTGCTTAATGCCCAGATTTCCCAACTCAAGATGAGTTTCAGAGGCTTTATTTACACCAAAAAACTCAACAGGACCAGCAGACTGGCAAATATCCCTTCATCCTGCTAACCATTGGCAGCATTACCTGGCAGACTTTTGGCCTGTGTCAGCTAAAATTCCCCTTGACACCAGGCCAGTATGGTTTAGGGGATCAGCATAGCCAAGCACCAATCTTCACAGACAATTTGGATGTAGCCACTTTGTTTTGGGGGAAAGTCAGCAAGCTGAAGTGCATGCACACAAGCTGAACTTAGTGCCAGAGAATGTACCGTGATTCATTTCTCCAGCTCCTTTAGATACAGCCAGAAAGGCTGTGCCTCCTCAGACCCAAGCCAGCCTTGACTCTCTGCAGCTGCAGAGAACACGTTTGGCTTTTCTGCTATCCCAGCTCATCATAGAAATTGAAAAACAATCTCTTCTGGGACTGGAAATATGGACAATACCAATCCTGCTATGGAGGAGCAGGAGGCAACTGAAGGAAGAGCTAAAGTTGCAGGACACTGGAAATGGTTGACCAGCAAAAATGCAAATTTGCAGTATTAATACCTGAAGGGTATATTCTTCTGGCTTATCTAGAAAATTGTCTAAATAACTGCAAGATTCTGACCTCTCAGAAATTTCACATGCATGGATAGCTGAGATACGCTCTGCTGGGCTCCACAGTCGCCAATAGAAGATTGATATATGCAAGCTTTTAACACTAAAACTGAATCCATCATATTTAAATGATACTGAGATCAACCCTTAACTTTCTTTGAAACCCAAAAGGAAGGACCAATTTTCTATCTCAGCATTTCTAAGGGTCAGAAAATTGATTTTTCAACTGTTCCAAAGTCATCATTAAAAGCATTCTGAAAATGAAGATGGAGGAGTTTGGAAAAAAGGGTGTTTACTTTTGAAATATCTAGAATTTCAGAGAAAACTGATATTAAATCTGGGACATTTTAACTAGAAATATTGCCAGTAATAGTAATTGTCCCTATTATTTATACTGAAATGTAATTAAAGTAATTATGCAGGGAGTTTTCTCACTAAAGTAAGCAGAATAAAAGAGAAAACCTATTAAGAGTATCTTTTTGAGTAAAGAGTCTCAAAACTTTTAATATAAGTTTAATTTAGAAGATAAATGAAACCTTTAAAAACAAATCCATTCTTTCTGAAACACATGCCATTCACAACATAAAGTCACTTGTTCAATCTCATTTCTTCTGTTTTACCGTAATTTCTGGTCTTGTGCAGAATGCCCTATACAGTCAAATATTTAAATGATAGTTTAGCTTTAAGCTTGTGAGTAGTTTCAGTGACATCTGTAGCTCTAATCATGCTGATCATGAGCACATGCTTAAATACATGAGTTCTGATAAAGTTTCTCAGTTTTCTCTGCAGTTCCTCTCTTTTCAGGCTGAATTAAGCCTTTAATTTCTCCATGCCCTGTAAAATTTTCTTGCAGGCCCAGTTACAATATTGAGGGTTAAACTTTGAAGAAAAGATTTACCTGTCACCTTTCAGATAATCTTCCAGGAACTGTCTACAAAGACTCTAAATTCTCAAAACCTCAAAATGCAGTGTTCTTTACATCAGACCTCATATCACCCATTTCAGGACCTCCTACTGATGCCTTAGGTTTTAACTACTATATTTTTCAAATCCTGTATTGCCTAGTGCATAACTCTGAAGTTTCTTGTAGCTCGTTAGCTGCTCTCCTAGGCCAGAGAGACACAACAAAGCTTCTCTGAGCTTGCTGTTCAAGGCCACTCAGACTGTCCTAGGCCCAAAGGTGTAAACTAGGGCCACGAGAGAGATGGAGAAATAGAAGAAAGCTAAAGTTTCAGTTGGTGAATTTATGCTGATATGCAAATGGACCAAACCTTTAAAAGTGTGAAGAACTCGAGACTTGCCGTCCATCTGAGGTCCATTTTGGAAGTAGCCTCTGGCTCCCCAGGGTGTACCTTTGAAGGCCTTTCAAATAAATACCTACCTTTATTCCCTTACTCCTGTCTAGTCTCTGTTTCTAGATAGCTGGAGAAGGCATCACTACATCAGGGCCTATTGAAAACATCTAGTGTCCTCTTTAACATCTTGTTAATCTCCAATTGTGCAGCACCATAAAATGTGGTGTCTTGGGTCAGGAAAACCAACATAACTTAGTGCTTTATATGTCAAAATCAACCATTAACTTGCAACCAGAAATTAATCCACAAGCCATAGCCATGTATATTCCTGTGAGACATTTTGGAACACAGATGTGAACGCAAAACCTTGCCACACTTGGTGCTGTTGGAGGAGGAAGATGTGCAAGAAAAAGGGTGACTGCTGGGGAATCTGTTCTAAATTCTCATCTTGACTCCGTCAGTGTTTCATTCTAGCCCATATGTGGCTCAGTATTCTCAAGGGCAAAGCATGGATGATACTTTTCCATTTAAGTAAAATGTTGTGATAGAATGGACGATTAGGCAAGTGTGTTACACAGCAAGAAGGAAGTAATAGAATTTCTCCAAAACGAAAGAATAATAAAAACTAAGCAAACTCAAAGGAGGGGCATGCATTGTCACAATCAGCTCTGGATCAGGCTCTGAATAGTTGTGTGTCTGGTGACACAGCCTGTTAGGAAACTTGCCCCAGATTTCCCATTTTTTAATTCCCTGTTCAGTGGTGCTCAACTCCAGCTTAACAGTTTTGATTGCGTCTTCTATGTAATTGGTGCCCAACACAAACTTACTTTAATTTTCAACTAATATGGTAGCAATTCTGAAAGACAAAAATAAGGGCAAAACTATCTGAAATCTCTGTTTCAATGAAGCAAAGATTTCTTGTTTCAGCAAAAAAAGAAAGTTCTGTATATTAGGTTTGTGATTTTTCCTTCTTGAAGAAAAAAAGATTGTCAAAAATAAGATTCAGAAAACAATCTGCATTTGCAATTTAATGAGCAAAAATCAGCCTCACTTTTAATAAAACCATCTTGAAAATCTCTATCCTCCATGACCATTTTAGTCTTCTCATAGCTTCTGGATAAAGAAGTAGGGTCAGAATGACCTTTGTTCTCAGCAGCATTACCATTCTTAGATTTTTTTTTCTTACATTCTGCAACACATTTTGGCCTATGTCAGCTATAGGAGGCCTGCTATGTATCCCAAGCTTTATCCAGGCACTTGCTGTTAGCATAGTCTTCATTGTTTGAGTGTCCAAATGATTTTCATATCTGCTGGTGATTCACAACTGTCAATAAAGACAAGATCTGAATTTTGAACATAAACTGTCATATACATGACTGAATTTTGCAATTAATCAGACTCATAGTGCCTCAAATTAAATTTTGGCCTACAATATTTTACCTCAGTGCCTGAAAGCTTTTGTGATAGTGCTGCCCTGTACCTGAAAAGGGTATGGGGAAGTTGATTAACTCTCGTGAATTTTGGACTTATAAAGCCCCAGATTTTGAAGTCATGCACAGGACAGAAAATACTATGGGGAAATTAATAATTCTGACTTCATAGTTCAAGTGGGTACTTAGCCATATGATAAGTAATAATTGTTCCCTAATTCAGTAACATCCACTCCCTGCCTTAAAAGTGGCAAAGGTCCCGCTGAAGCAAAGCATATTGGAGCATGCAATTAGTGACAGCATCATATACACATGGCACTCTAATTCACATTGCATGGGAGAGCAATTTCCAAGCACTTGAGTATTTGACATGACAACCTGAGTAATATCTTTTTAATATATCTTTGGGCAGTTAATTTGCATTTAAAGACTCTGGAGCATTTGGAAAAATGATGGATTGACACATTGGTCAAGTTTTCCTTTGATGAGTGAAATTTTATTTTCTAGTACATACATATTTAGTACTATGCTAACATTTTTCCATACTTACACCTTCATGTCAAGCCACTTTTAAATTTATTTCCAGAGGAAAGCAGCCCAAAGTTCAACCATAGCAAGCTTCATAAAAAAATTGTGGAAAGAAGAAATTAATTCTGACACATCCGATCAGCAATTTGTAACATCATTCATCTCAAACTCCCCAGACAACTGAAACCAACAAAAGATGATAATTTTTGAGTACAGCCTTCAACTGGAAATAATTTTCTATCTTCTCTAGCTCCTCTACTCCCCACCCCCAAAATATAAAGCATTTTACACAGTTAACATCTTTAATCTTTTCTTTTGTCTCCCTAGCACATAACACAGATGGGCTGTGATAGGAAAACCTGGCCACAGTCCACTTCTCTCCCAAGGAATGAAAAACAAAAAACAATGGAAACTAACCCAACCTGCTCAGTGAGCTAGTTTCAAAAGACAAGAATACAAAATACTATCCTTTCTATTTTTTACTGGTTTTGTTTGTATGTTATTTTTACTTTTTCTATTCACATTATGATAATTTAGGGCTCTGGAACAGAGCAGAATGGCTTCAGGCTAGTCACCATGAGAGAGAGAGAGGCTGCTGTCCCCTTAAAGAAATGTGATATACTCCACTCCAGCCAAAGGCATCTTGTAATCACATTCACATTATGGAAATGGAGCAGGGTGCAGGTGAGAGCAGTGGAGGAGGAGGAGAGGGTAAGGAAAGGCAGTGCAGGGGAAAGGTACCTATTTTTTTTTCTCTCAAGGTTAAATAGATGGAGGGAAGCAAACTGGACATAGCTATATATACCTGAAGTCTGAAATCAAGAATCACAGTGCCTTCTCAATATCTTGCAAAGAAGGATATGTGATGAAATTATGACTTAAAACAAGTACATCAATCATTTGGCAGTGATAACTAAAATTTCATCAAGGGAGTAGTCCCTGATGAATATAACAAAGTATATTGGGTTTATCTACATTTATATTTATCTGCACTTTAATAAAGGGCTTTTTCTATACTGAATTATCCCTTTCCTCTTGACAGATAGCACAGTGATTAACATTCCTTGGCAGATCTTAGAGAAGTTCTGGTGTCAATAAAGTCTCACTAAATTGAGTTGAGTTCAGAGGATAAATGTCTCATCCATTATCAGTCAGACAGTTTGGCAAATAACTCATTTCAGGTTAAAACACCAACCTCCCCAGCTCCCCTCACCTCAAAATAGAGTACATGGTAATATGAGTGAACTTACCCAAAAACAGGAGATACCTGGTTACTGCACACAACCTCCAAGCTTTAACATGGCTTACGTAGCACAGGCCAGTTGTACAAACAAGCGAGTAAGATTTAAAACATATTCTATTTTGAATACCACAGTTTCCTTAAGGGCAGTTTAATGCAGCATATTTTTCAGATTTCCTGTGTGTTGCATGCCACTGTGATGTAATCTAGCAAGATGCTCCAAACTGTGACAGACATTTTCAAATGCGAAAAATATGTTTCCAAAAAAACAAGGTTACTATCACATCAGACTTCAACAACAAAGGAAAACTGGGCTGACAGGTCTGAACTACATTTTGTGATATCTCAAATCTCTAAAGGCATGTAGCCCTGTGCAATACAAGAACTTAAATGTACTCCAACAGAGTCAAATGGACATTCTGAAGAGATCATACTCTTTATGTTTAAGAGCAGTGGTCACTGTCTGAATGAACAACTTCTAAAAGGCTATGTAGCAATAGGAATACATTTAAAATTTAAACAGTAGTCTATAGAACTTTAGCAAGGCTTTAGCAAGTGCACTACTTTGGACCACTCTGAGGAAAACCAAGTCTACCATTGTTTTTTACGGGGGAGGTTCAAGAAATGAACAGCTTAAGATAGTGGAAAGTCTAAAGTAATAATCTGCTTTCCTTGTCTTCAAGAGTGAAAAGTAATGGACTTTACCTTCATTGAGGAAGACTCTCATCAGATATTATGGAAAATTACCTAACGGTAAGGATAATGAAGCACTGGAATCGATTTCCTAAGGAACTTATAGAATCCCTGGAGGATTTTAATAGGAGGTTAGGTAAGCATCTGGCAGGAATGACACAAGTTTATTTGATTCTGCCTTGAGCCACGGTACAAAATGACCCTTGGAGGTCTGTCTGTCATACCTTCATTTTGTATGGATCTGTATTTTTGACAGCTGGAACGGAAGTACCAGGTTTCAAATAAAATTTCTCTTTAGGCAAAACCTGGACTTAGGTCTTTGATTTAGCCATAAAGTCTTCTTTTCAGTTTTGACTGCCCCTTTGTATGGCATGGCTAGTTGAAGGGGAAACTTGACTATGGTAAAAATCTATGTGGGAAAGAAAACCAACAGGTTTTAAAGGACTACTTTAACATGATAATTTCATAAGAGTCAAAAGTAGGGTGCAAGATATTTTCAAAGTGCATCTTGCTAGCAGTATGACTCATTGATCACTGAAATTATCTCCCAAGGAAAATGATGGAATACTCTCTCTTGAAGACATAGATTCAAAACTGGCTGTCTTTCCAGTGGATAAATTTTAGTCTTATAAATTACTGGACTCAATATAGAAATAATAAGTTAAATTACTATGGCTGCATTGTACAAAAGATCAGCTTTTTGTTATGTAAATATTTATTTTCATCTTTGTCTCCTAGTACTCTATTCCTGTTTGAAATAATTCATATTCTATAATTAAGTAATCTCTCTCTTATATAATAGAACAATGTTGTTCTGATCTACTTTTTTTTTTTCCCCAAAACAGCTATCTTTCCCATCTAAGATATCCAAAATGCTCTCCAGTAAAATTCTGAGAACACCAAAATTTTCGTAATTCTTTGGGCTTTTGGATTCTCAGATGGGAAGGCTATACCATTTTTGTTTTTATAACTGCCTATTACCAGAATTAGCTTACATTTCAGAAAAAAATGAGCCATTTTAAAGTATAAAAATGGCCTTTATGGTTTCAAAAATATTAGTATGAATTATATCAACATTTTCAAAAGCTAAATTAAAAAAATCAGTCAAACAGTTTTGAAAACAAAAATTAACAAAACTTTGATTCCACAAAGCAGCTTTTTCCAATAAAAAATCTATTGTTAAACGTTCCCATCTCACTTAAGCTTTAATTTTTTTGTTAATAAAAACCCCCTGCTCTTTTACTTTAATTCTGTCACCAAAAGTCTTTTTCTCCAGCATTCTTATGGCTTGGGGTTTTTTGTTGGTTTTTTTTTCCAAAATCTCCAACTCATCATCTTTCCTTTCAGAAACAATAGGCTGGAACTAAGAACAGAACAAAGAGAAAAAATATCTTTCTATCTCTGGCTCGGTAAAACAAATTATTTTTTTATAGGACCAAATGACTTGGATTACCTTGTGTAATCATCACAAGAAATCACTTTGACGGCATTTGTGTCTTTCAGAAATGTCCACAGGGAGAGAGCCACACTTACTTCCATAGCATTGAGGGAAACTTTACATGACTTTGGAGGCAGATGCCACCATTCTGTAGCTCTACTGAAAGCATTTCTATTTAATGAAGGTACCCACTGACAAGGCTTTTAAGATTTTGTCATGTGAATCACAATAGACTCCAAGTTCACCTTGTTGATATCATGCCGTGCCGATCCTTTAGTCAGAGTAACACTTGGTACAATCAAAACCGTGCATAATGTGCCCTCTCTGTGCTGTCACCAAAATCAACTTAATTTGTCATTCCAAAAAGTAAACTCCATCTTATTTACCTAAACCATTTGTTCAGACTTTGGTTACATTTATGTGAAAATTAATTTCTTATCAAGAGAATTCTGTACCAGATTGTCCATTATTTGATGGGAAGGCGATCCCAGGTAGACCAGCTGTCTGAATCATCTCACTACTGCTGTTTGTTTGCTGGCACAATATTGCAATTCTTCCTTTTTCTGGAGTTTCCCCAAGATTTCAGGACTTAGTAAAAATGAACATCTGTGAAACAGAGATGTCCTCAGCCAACTCTTTCAGGATTCCTAAGTGCAAGTTAGCAAAGACAGACGATATAAAAATGTTTATCCCTAGCAGATCTCTATTGTTTTCTTTCAGTACTGATGATCTAGGAAGGTGATAAAGTATGCCACTGTATATTTTTCCAAATGGAAATGAGAAATCTTTATTACTTCTGCCTTTTTTACTTCATCACTGTCAGTATTGTCTGCTTTCTCTAGCATCAAGCCTACCTCCTCCCAAAGGTTTCCTCTGCTCCTAATATTCTTATCTCTGTTCTGTAAACAGGGATTTTGTAATAAGTTTTATTTCTCCTAATGATACCACAATTTCTAATTTTTACAAGTTGTTTACAACTATCTCTATTTTTTCCCTTCATGTCAGATATTTGGGGATGATTATAGCCTTGTTTTTCTACTGGACCAGAATTTAATTTAGCAAATTATATCCTATGAATGTGGAACCAAGACTTACTAGCCAAATAATAAATTCTTGCTGAGGAACTCCCTGCTTTCATTCAGATTTTTACATCTCAAATTTTCCTTGGAAGCAAATTTATTCATCACTTCTCCCTAACTTTCACAAATATGCTAGTTGTTGGGACTGTTCTCTTTTAATATATTAAGTATAAGTTACATATTTTTTACATTCAGATTGTGCTCATCAGACCCATAGCCACTAAAGGCTGCTGCATTAAAATTAAAGTGTTTAATTCATCTATATCCATCAGAACAAGATCCAACATAAAATTATTCATTGTCAAACCCAGTATGTTTTGTGTTAGAAAACCATCATCTATCATCCATCATTTCTAGAGGCTTTTCTACCCTCTGCATGAAGTGGAGCTTCCATCATTGCATCCTGGATTCAAGTCCCTCATGACAATTACTCTTTCTATATATTAAAGACAGGTGTGGCTGGGGCTGGATTCAGTGGGCTGTAACTAACTTACATTAGTGCACCATCCTGGCCTTTGTTAATTGGCGTAGATTCATGGCCATTCAAGACTGCACATTTCAGGTTTCCCTGTAGACTCCCAGTGTTCAGAACTTCCACTCACCATATTCAATCTTTTTACTATTTCCACGTTTTTTTCTATATTTTTCATGTCATTAAACGGACAGCTTTACTTGGAGAGAAAGGAAGATGGGTCTTTCTTGCATTAATGAAAAACATATATGGAAATTAGCCTGTAAAGCATTTTTCATCTCCAAATGAGTTGCTTTTAATATACTTCTATTCATGGACTTTGAGTCCTTAAAAAACTATTAAGATTATCTCTCCAACTCGCGGAATAACACAGACTGTAAACACCACTGCTTGTTAGATCAAGTTTATTCCTGATTGAAATATTTTAAAGGGATTGATGGTCCTGGTATTGGTAAGGAACACTTTGCACCAACTTTATCTCCATTCTGACACAAAAGCTCAGACAACAGATCATGTTGTGAAACCTTGGCATTATTTCTTTAGAGTTACATCAGCCAAAAGCATACCTGAATATTCTGCTCTGGATTTCCATTCCTAAAAACCCAAAGTAACTAGTTTAGATTAAAGATATCTCTCTTCCCTACATAATTCTAAGTATGAACCATAAATTCTACATTATGCTGAGGATTCAATCCTCTAACAATATGGTAATGGACAACAAAAGAGTTCCTTTGCAAATGAGTAATGTTATCAAATTAAATGCAACTTATGACAATAATTTATCACAAATTCCCTTTAGTTTTTCTTAACTGGCATAACCATAATTCACATGAATATTATTTAAATCATAATATAATTGTATAGCAAGAGCCTTGGATTCCTACATTCAAAAGAATTTATTTTTTTTAAAGGCCATGGAATTGTATGTTGGAACAGCATACACATTTGACAGCCTCTTAATCTAAAAAGCCTGCAAAACTCCACCATTTCACAAGCTGAAGAGCAATTTTCATAATTATAATTACACAGAAGCATGCACATAAACTTGGCAATCCCCATCTAGGCAACTAGCTCAGACTAAACTTAAATTGTTAATGTTCCTTTGCATTGAACCAAGCCAAAGGGAGCTGTGAGACCTGATTTTGCTAATAAAGCTGATTATCTGAGATAACACCCACTAAACTGCCAATGTTTGTTGAAGCTACGAGGTTTACTAAGGGCAAAATTATTCATAAGAAATCTCCAGAAAGAAAGAACACTACTAATGAACATTTTCCATGTTGGAAATGGTGATGTCTGCTCTGCAGACAACATACCCAGACCTTTTAAACCCAAGTTAGTGCCACCGATGAGACAGCAAGAAGTTATCTTGCTTTAGCTGATGGTAAGCAATGGGGCCAAACCAGCCACCATGAACTGGAGCAGTGTGAAGGTGTTCGTGTCATGAGCACATGACTGCCTTGTGCAGCCAAAGTCTGGGAAAAGAATGACACTGGAGACTCCATGCCAGCACTCCGTGTCTGAGAGCACCGACTAAGCTGATGTGACAGACCCAGATACGCTGGCTGGAGAGTCAGACTGCACTACAGGTTCAGCACAAAACATCCAGAGCACCCCAGGGAGTCTGGCTGTGGTTATCCTGTCATGGGACTGAGTCCAAACCCTAATGCTATCCACACTTGTGCTGCGGGTAGGAGCACGAACTCCCTGCCCACTCATCCCTGCTAGAGTAGGTCAAGACTAAACCTAAACATTTGCAGGGCTCCAAAACTCTGTAAAGCCGCAAAGCTTTGGTGTACACTAAGTCTAAACTGCTTTTTCTGTATAACAACATGAGGCACAAATCTTTGGTAGTGGTAGACTTCAGGTCTGAGACTCTGTTCTAGTATCAGTTCATGTTGCTCCCATCACCTATATGGCAATGATGCAGTGTGAAAACCCCTTGTACCCCGAGGTCACAAGATATGCAAGTACAAGCCTATCACAACATGTCAAATATGCTGTTCACCCTGAAAATTTGCATTTCCATTTCCCTTCTCACCCATGCAAGGAGTCCAACTTGGCTCTCTAAATCCCTAAATTTCCAGTGAACTGAAAAAAAAGCATGCAATATTTTCAGAAAAAAAAAAACCAAAAAAAAAACAAAAAAAAACCCAGCCCTCGTTTGTACCCTGCAAGCAGAGCAAATCAAGGTCATGGAGCACTGCCAAATGACTTTTTTTCCTTTTTTCCAGTTAGAATGGGTTTTGGCACTAATTTTGGAAGGAAAAAGGCTACCAATGAACCAAACTGATGCCAAAACTCATATTTGAAAGTAAAAGATCCTAAGCTACAGTACATGAACTGTATTACCAAAGAGGATGTCCCAGACAGATTGTCCCTAGAACAGGACAACATTCCCAAATCCTTTTCTGACTCATATCCATCATGGACAATATCTACTCCTTTTCTTTGCATTGCCTTACTTCTGGAGCAGGCAGCCCACCTTTCAAGAAGCTATATTTTATTTCAAAACAACCCAAATAACAAGCACTTGTGCATGTTGTTTAGTTTTACGGTTGCAGGATGGTATGGAGCCTGTTTCTAACATGTAAGTCCTCAGATAGTTGGCAGTGTCAGTAAGCACGAAATGAAACTGGGATTTTACTAGAACACTGGTGTTCGAATATTCATTAAAATAATATATAGATGCTAATATTTTAATGACTTGTATGATTTTCAATCCCTAGAATTATTGCACAATACCACTATGAAAACTGTACAGTACAGTTTTGAAGCAGATTGCCAAGGGATTTTTTTGACTTGAAGTAATCAAGTTGATGAAGTCCTGAAACATCAGCCATTATCAATACCTCAGGAAGACCTCACTGATCTTTAAGGAATTCCCCAAAGATTTAGTCATTCTGCAAGTATCTGCTCCCAGACACGCAGTTCTGCTCAGTGAGGCTGCACTTCTAGGCCAGCAAGAAGTCATCACGTTGGTTAACAAGCAGCTGTGCTGTAAAAAATGCTGAAGTGGAATGAAAAGAAAAAACTGTCATATGTTCACCTATGATAATCATGCAACAGTGTCATGGGAACACACACCTGGATGCAGCTGGTACTTCTTGACCTACCCAAGACTCCCCTGCATGTCACAGGGCTATGTTTGAAGGATGCATGGGTCAAGATCTGGTTGAAGGTCTATGAAACTCTTGGGAGCCCTTGAACCACATACCTGAAATGCAGCAGCAGCATTCTAATACTACACATGCCCTAGCTGAGTGATTTCTATTTGTGGTGATTTAACTAAATTCGGGGCAACTGCAATTTGTGTTTTCCTCAGCAGGTTTATGGGGATTGCAGAAATAAGCCTTCCAAAATGGGATAAAACAATTCTGAAATCTGTTTCTAGTAAATTAATGTGTCTCATTGCATGAAAAAGACATTTTAAAAGTTCATGAAGACAGAAATCATTGCAGAATACTGTTGGCTGACCTTCATATGCTTCTTCTACTCTGTGCCCCAAAAGGCATTATATGCATGTAATTTCCAATATGGGAACAATTTGAGTTGTAATTAGGCAAATCTCAGAAGGTTCCGCCACTGATTTGTTCATTCTTTCAATATTATTCTATAGGACACACCAAAAACATTACTTTAGGTTCAAGCAGGAGACAATTAAGAAAACTTTAATCCTGTTACAAGGGTATGTAAACATATCATCACTTCATAATGGTGTTATTATATTTTACATATTGGGCAGATGGGTCGTATTGGTGTTCTGGCATTTAGTATTGCACATGCTGTCTCCAAATATAACTTGCCATATTAACAGACACACTTCGCATTATAAGACCCATAGAATGAGGGTTTTCTGCTAGAAACTGTAATAACAAATCTGTCAAAAGAAGTAGTGACAAAGTTAAGAGACTGAGACAACTTTTTTTCAATAAGCCTTTTGTAATGATGAAAAAAATCAACCGATTAATATTACATTAAGGACAGGTCTAATAATAAATAATTTTTATTTTAAAACTCAGTTCTATGAGGAGAGGAAAGCACCATTGTCCTTCTTTGATATGCAGCATTTTTTTATTTCTTTTCAGGTTTGTAATATATGTGTCATTTCTATACCATTCATAAATACATAGTATAAGTATAAAAAATATCTCTATGAGCTTACACATACAAACGTATATATGTGTATGTGTGTGTAAGGCAAGGGCTATGTAGGATCAATTACTATAGGCACTGGTTGAAGACTAGTTGAATGTCAGACCTTTTGTACACTGGTTAATACAGTTGAACTTAAAGATATTATGAAGCTTATAATATTTACTCAACATCCATTATTTTAGAATGCTTATTCTTTAAACTCAAAACAGACAATTTCTTCTGCAAACTACATTAAGAAATAAGAATACAAGAAGCAAACTAATGGTATATGTATATTATGTTCTTTTTGTCAGGTGATCAGTTACTATTACACCATAAAGCATAGAGAGAATCTTTCACCTTTACTTGAATTCCAAAGTGATTAATCTCTCAAGGTGTCTATTTTAACAACAGGAAAATATTAAAAATCAGCTTACCTAAAACAGGATAGAGTATTTTGGTATTGACATAAAATTATGGAGAAACATAAAAGAAGAAAATTTAAATCACAAATCTTGTGTGAACTAACTACTCACAATACGGAACATGAAATTGGCACTGTTAGTACCCCAAATTTAGGATCTACTTGATGAAGCTTTAACATCAGTTTATATTCACTGCTGTGTTTATGGTCTTCATTTTGCAAGAAGAGCACAAAGATTGACCTGGGTCTGTGAGTGATAAAGGATGACTAAGAAATTGCAGAATAGGAGAAAGGACTCTTGGTGCTTCTCTTGGCATTGCTTTCCTGCTGCTAGTAATCAGAGGCATAAGGACTTCCTAAGACAGAGATTATTTCTTCATGTTATTAGCTCTTGAGTACCCTTTCTCCATGAATTCATCTACTTGCTTTCTTAAATTCACATGAACTTTCAAGATTATAAGTGCTGCACTTTAACTATGTGCTGTTTATTTTGAACTTGCCATCCCATAATCTTCACAGAAGTCCCTTCATGTTTTGCATTATGATAAACAGTGAATAAACATTCCACATTTACTAAAGTCATGCCATATCTGATTCCTAACATGTCTTCTACCCTCCTCAATCATCCAGCACACTAAATTAGGAAAACTGTATGTTAGAGCACCTGAATATATTGAAGTCTTAAAACTTAACATTCCCTGACTGCTTAATTAGATTGTCCTTTAAAGTTCAAAGTATTTACACTTCCTCTCTGAGAGAAATACCTATTTTTCTACATTGTGTTTCAAAAAGATGTGCCTCTGTTCTTTGTGGCTGTCCTGGATGATCAGACTACTGAGCAAACTGATAGCTAAAACAGTTAATAGCACCACAGCGTGGTTATAATTCAAAGTGTGTAAGGCAGATGTCAGTTCATTTATACAGCACATGTGTATGTGACAACTGTCAAAAATACTTTTTTAGAACGAGAACAGGTTGTGTAGATTTAACAGGTGAAACCTCCTCTGTAACAGGCATCCTTCAGGCATAAACCAGGCAGTGCTTAAACAAACAATTCTCTTCCTCCTCTGCAAAGTGAGTCATATCACACAGCTGGTATTTGGGCACCACTAGTTAAAATGCATCTGTTTCTCCAGCTGAATCTGTCAAAGTCAATGTGATGGTAGCATTAAACACCCAAGCCAGCACAAAATGGTGAGAACAAAAGAACATGTCCTCCCTACCAACAGAAACACAACACAAACAAACAAACAAAACCTGTTACTCATTAGGCTGATGCATGATTTCCAGCTTGAAAAACAAAAAATATTTACTTCAGTTTTCATTGCTGAACTTTGACATGGACTGTCATGTACAATTACACTCTGTAGGTGTTTGACTGAGCATTATTTCTTTGTGAAAAAAGAAAAGACTTCCTAACTCTACCAGCCTGCCTTTGAAGGGGCTTTGCAGCTTCTCACTTTTTTCTTTGTAATACACAGCTCCAACTAAAATGTATTTAAGACAACAATCTTCTCTCCATTCATTTATTTGAAAATGGGCTCAGGCTAAACTCTTGACTGGAGCAGAGGCAGTATGGAAGTGATTAAACTTTTGCTCTCATTCAGGTCTGTGGCAGAGCGTAATGTTGAGTTACCAGATTTGAAGAGCAGAAGCCAAAGGGAAAACAGTTATTCCCTGAAATGCTTAAGACTAGGGCCTCATGGGTGTCATGGAAAAGATGTGCTCTGAACTCTGGTCAGCAAATTGCTGTTGCTTCCTTCGGGCTCTGCTACAAGTTAGTTGGTGTGAGCTGAAAATGCAAATGAGTGAGATGAGCTCTGCTGAAGAAGACATTTGTTGGGTGTCATCCATGTGTCCCTGCAGCCCAGCCTGTCCACTTTCTCATCCGTGGCTCCATGTGCCAGAGATGCTTGCTGGCATAAATTGTCAAACCAACCAGCATCATCAAGCCACTCAGGAGCCCAAGAGAGGTGTATTGTCCCTGAAGCCCAGGAGGGCGATTCCTCCTTAGCTGCAAGTCAATGCTGTCAACCCTCTCCTTTCTGCTGCCTCAACACTCACAGTGTTGTCACCCACAAACATCCATCACATGAGTTTTCAAATTCACCAAAAGAAGAGAAAAATTAAAGATGTGCCTCAATCAGATTGTTAGGCAATACTGGTGGGAAGAAGGACAAGGTCTGGCAACCCAGACTGGAGCCTATTCAGGGAGCAGGCTCTTTATCTGTTCAGGTCAAGGAGATGTGAGAAGGTAAGAGACAGCTTAGAAGCACTATCCAAAGTTTCAGACTCTGAGAAACCATTATAAATTTTACCTGCCTTCCAGTCCTGGTGGTTCACTTTGCAAAAAAGAGAAACTCAACAGCCAGACCATATCATGGCTGTACTTTCAACGTTGTCAGAGTAACACCATGGTCAGGTTTTACAACAAAACTGAAGCAGTACAGCAATGACCTAGCTATTAGAGTATTTTGGTCAACATAAATGTTCCTGACTGATAGTTATAGGCAGCTGCAGGAACACTATTTCCTCAGGCCACAATAGTGAAGTCATTTTGGTGAGGTTTTTTTCAAATAACTGAGTATGAAACCGTGTGTTATATACATTTAGGACTTGGACAACAGAGACATATACTGGAAACAGATCTTAATTAGGATTACATAGAGCCTGAGATTGACAAATGCAGAGGACTTAATGAACCTATAATACTAAAATATTATTCATTTCATATTCAAAGACTTAACAATTACCTGGACTGTTACAACAAACCTAAGAGTAGTCTGTAAGCATTTCTGTCTACAATTCAACAATGTGTCCCACCAATCTTATATGAGATCAATTTCATTTAAATTAGTGGGGTTACTAACAGAAGACAACACACATACGGTAAAGCTAGGAATTAATAAATACTGGCTTAACACTTTTATACCTGTTCATATGAATATTGAGAAGATATTAATTTCTAAAACTGACCAGGAATTCCATAAAATCTTCCAGATCTAGTTTATCAAATGTGTAGACTTTTACATATTGACTTTCTCTTGTTTCTACTTTTCTGTAGCTTTCCTAACTTTTTATATACATGTAAAATTGTATTGTCTAATATTCAAGATCCACTTTTGAGTTCTTCTAAATTTTTATGCCTTACTCTCTACTTAGCAAAAATGCAACTTTTAAAGAACATATCTTTTTAAAAATGTAATAAGTGCCCTTTTTTTTCTTATTTCATATTTCTTATTTCATGTGCTGTTCACATGACAGGAGAAGAAACAAGAGCCTCCCTGCTGCAGGAGGCTCTCAGACACAATGACACAATGTACATCCCTACAAACAAACCAGGCAGCTCCAGGCTCTGTTCTCTGGCCCTGGGAGCATGCTGTCATAACATGGCTACATGCATTTATTAAACTCTCCTGGCCTCTAAAATAGGGAGGACGTATCCAAACTGCCTTTCTGATGGACCCTGGCCCAGGCTAACTCCTGAACCAGGACCAGGAACAGTATGAGAGACTTTCAGTAAGCCCAAGCCAAACCCATGCCAAGGACAGCTCTAACATTTTAATGACAGGAACACCAGCGTTCAGGGCCAAGACAAGACCTCTGGCACCGCTGATGTGCCAGTACAGACACCACAAAGGAGTATGGATAATTGCCCAAGAGAGATGGGAGACTCTTGGCCATACCCCGCAGCCAACACTAATGTGAGTAGCCCCTCAAGAACGGTGTAGGCTCCCTGGGAGTGCTGTACCAGTAGCCCAGGGATTCCCCTGCCTTTGGCATGCTGTGCTCTTAATCCCACCTCCAATATGTTATATACTCTTTTAAGGAGGGTATAACAGCACCACAGCCTTGCTACTGTCCCTATTTATTTCTTGGTTGGCCCTGCTCCTCCCCCTTTTCTCCACAGTGTCCTCCAGCCCATGCAACTACCTGCAGCGCTCTTCCAGCATCTCTGCACCTACAAACTTAGGCTAAAAAAGACCTGACTCAAGACAAAGATAAAAAAGGCTGAGCATATTCACAGTACATGGGCATGCGTCCCACTAAAGCCAAGAACTACAGGAAAATAACCAAAGAAAGAATACACTCCAGTAAGATTCACATCTGCAGCTTACTCTATTAGGGCAACATCATGAGATTATGTTACTAACAGTGCCTGAAATATCTGCTGCTGAAAGATAGATTCATGTTAACAGCATGTGTTGTTTGTTGGGAGCATTGTGATAAAAACAACTATCACATTTCTAGATGTTTGATGCTTTATAAAGGCTATGTGTCATGCAGCAGCCTTTCGTCATCAGTGGGAGAGATTGAAATGATACTTCTTGGCTTCAGAGAGGCAAGTCTAGCACTTAAACTGGAAAAGGTACAAAGTCACATCATTTCACAATGTATAACTACTTTTTTGTCTTTATTCTCCTGTCTTTCCCTGTCTGCAGGTGACACCTGTCTTTTACCAGCTCACATGGCCAGTCTTGGTGAGAATGAGCCAGACGAACCTGTTGTTGATGTCACTAAGGGGTGTCATAAGCCTGGCCAAGTTCCTGACATATATGCACTGCTCCCCACCACTCCTTCCACCCAGGGGCCATCACCTCTCAGGCTAACCTGACAACTCACTTGAACCCTGCAGCTCAATTCACACCCAGAAGCCTCAGAGGGGCAGTGTCTTACTTGGGGACAACATAGGGACTAATGAGTGTGACTCTCCAGCCCAGCAAGCAGGGTCATTTGTGTACAAAAAAGGTCTGGGTCTTGGCCACTGCTTGTGAGCTTCAGCATAAACCACTGCAATAGCCCACGGAAGAGCGGGTTACACCACCCACTTCCTCCCTCTTTAGTCTTTTCCTGCTGAATCTAGCACTTTTTTCTACCTCTAGGCTAGGAACAATTTCAAAACCAGAGAGAAGTAGGACTTTTCATTCTTTTCCCCTTTTTCCAAACAGCCTGATGGGGAGGACATTTTCAATGAATGGAGACATAGGATACTTCCCAATATTAAAGAAAATCATTTTCTACTAAAGCTTATCATATTCACATTTATTTTGGTAGTAATAATAATTCTGGCCTCATCACTAAATTATTTGGTCTGCTAATCTAGCAGTTTGCTCACAGGATTATTAAATAATGTTGCTAGGTATTTTTAACACAGTAAATTACTTCTCCAGGGGTGACCATTTTAGGACTCTCTTCTCTATAAGAACAGGGTAGGTGTAAAGCTTAACTCGCTGCAATGACTCCAGCTGGTTTTGGATCAAGAACCAACAGCCCTTACAATGCTCAGGTCAGGCAGACAATCTGCTGAGGAAGGTGCTTTCAAATTAAACATCCTCCCAAGGACTGAAAAGAAGTGCTCACTAGTTTTCTTCAGAACTGACAAAGTACTACCAATGACAAAGGAAAGTGGTAAGAAGGAGCACTTGTTCAGAATAAACCAGAACTGCCTAACTTCTAGAACCCCTTACATTTTTGGTTTTGTTATCCAGATCAGATACTTTTGGATCAGATACATTCTGCAGTTCTGATGCATCTCAAAACCTGGGGCCTGACTGATGTTCTTCCCCACCCCACAGCTCTGTGCCATAGGCGATTTTACGGTTCTTTTCCAGTGATTAACATAACACCAAAGGGCAAGGAGGGGTTGTGGCTGAAAATTAATGCTATAGCAAAGGTCCATTAATCACAGCTTTCTGCATGCCAAATTAACTACAGAAAGTAGTGCTGATAACATGACAAAAATTAACTACAGAAAGCTGCTAAAAATATGTAAATACAGCCTAAAGTTTTGGAACATTTGCCTTACAGAGATTTTAAAAGAAGAAAACAATTATTTTGGATTAGAAAATGTGTCAACTTTTTTCTATGCAGTATTAGAAACAGAAAATTAGCCCAATAATATCTTAGAGGATTTTTTTTCTCTCTTAGTTTCTGACCAGGATCTAATTTGTGAAGGAAAAAAATGCTTTCAGTTCTGATGTAATCCTGCTGCCTACAGATGTGCATTTATTTTTATTAATGAACAATTATCAACTACTAGACATACGAAGGTAGAAGAGGAAAAAAACCAACCAACTCTCCCAGTATAATTAATGGCACTACTTTTCAGTTAAAAATCACAATGTCCTTAACAATTGACAACAGCTTGTACCTTCTGAATAATGGAAAAATTCACCCTGGGGTTTTATGCTGAAAAAAATGCCAAACACTTTTGTTCATAATTCAAAAGTCATTGAAGTCTATGTAAGGACTTGGACTTTGAATCACACTGCAACTTCTCCCAGAAGGATTTCTTTTCCCTGAGGTGGAAGAAATCAGTCTCAATGTATAAAATTAGCTTATAGAGCATGCATAAAGCAAGTGGGCTTATCTCTGAGGAGAAACCACACGAGGCACAAAGGATCTTTAGTTTGCAATTCTACGTTTGCAAGAATTTCGTATAGTAACTAAATAAACAATATCATTCCATCATGTGGAATATTTAAGCTGATTCTTCCAGGAAGCCAATTAACATTTCAAAGGACTTTGTGCAGGATTCATCTCCCATAGTTTACAAGTCTGAGATTTAGGTGTCTAAGCCTGAACCCATGTTCCCTTTAGGGTCAAAGAGAGAAGGAGCCACCTCTGAGAAACTATTTATCTTATCCTACAGCAGGCACAGCAGGCAGGGCTATGTGCTGGAGATACCTAATTCTCTGAGAGCTCCAGGGGAATATTTCCTTTTTCAGAGACAACCTCAGGTCTGTGCAGCTGGACTTGATGAATCCCACTGTAACAATGAGCACTGATGCTTGGATCAATAAAGGATACAAGTATACATCAGCCAAAGGACAACAGATCTGTGCTTTTTATCTGCACACAGAGTGAATGAGAAACTGCGATTTAGCTCAAAACCTAAAAACCACATACTTCTACGCTCATTCTTTTTATGCACTGTTGTGAGGAAAATATGAAGAAAGAACATGGAAGGGAAAGGGGGAAAATTGGAAAAAGAAGATAATTTCTACAGAATATCATTACTTTTGGAGTGAAACTGAGTATAAGTCCACTCTGCTGAAATTAAATTCATTATTCAAGAAAAAAAATGGAAACATTCTTGATACTAACTAGTCACAAACATTAACATAAAGCTAATTTCTTAAATGGAAGAAAACACTTCTTATAAAAATTTCTTCAAATTAAAAACAAAAGTTTGACAGAAAAGTTTCTGAAATCCAAAGCAGATAATGTCTGCATGTGTGTGTTTGAGAGAGAAAGGGAGAAAGAGACAGTCCATCTGCCTTATCAAAAATTATGCAAGAGATTCAAATCAGGCCCTGACATGTGAGGCAAAACCAGATGTTTCAGCCCACAGAAAGCTTTTCATAAAATGCTTGAGGTTTTGTTTTGCTTCCAATGCAAAAATTAAAATAAATAGTCATATTTTTGAGAGGTAAGCAGAATCCACCAGAAAGGCTTTTTTTAGCCTGAACTGTTCTGGTTCTTAGATATCGCAGGCACTTAAATACTCACAGCCACAGGGATGGGGAATGGTAGAGACAACCAACCATCTCTGGAAGCAGTGCAGCATTTAATGACACTTTTTTCTTAGGGTTATCCAAGACAAACAGCAAAAGGAGGAAGAGGAAGAGGAAACAGCCTGGCAGAGCCCTCATCACCCACTCCAGTATGAATGCAGAACAGCTCCCCTGCCCTCAGAAACATTCCTCTGGATTTACACTGGAGTAAATTAGAGAAGAATTCACTGCAATAATATAAAACTGTTTACAGTTTTAATAGGAAAGAAAGTTAAAAATACAAAGGGAACAGTGAAGCATCTTTTTCATATTACCAGTGTTTTTAAAACTTTATCAGACTGAAATTTAGCTTTTAAATGTAGGTCAGAAAAAGAACCAGGTTTCAAATTCACCAAACCGCCCATGTTTTGTGCTTTCTGCTAAAAAAGAGGGGTAAGTTTATTAAATCAAAGTTCATGGAACTGGAATCTATAAACCCAAACTTATATATCCTGCTCATTGTTCTGTGTTGATTTGTTTTGTGATGATTTAGAATCACCATAAGGGAAAACAGTGTCTGAAAAGAGAAACTGGGGAAAAGGAAGGGGAAGGGGGGAAAAAAAAGGAAAGAACTTCTTATCACACTCTTCAGAAGAAATGTGTAGAAATTTATCTAACTCAGAGTACTTTATTAGTCCTTTGAGAATGCAACACAAGTGCTATATTCCTATAAAATGTGAAGGTGACTGAATAACCTCATGCTGGACCAAATACAGGCCCATTAAAATCCCTGGAAATCTCTCCATTGACTACAATAGGCTTTACATCAGGTCTCTTCTCCTTTTTTAGGCAAGGCAACACAAGATGGGGTGCAATTCTATCCCTAATGAAGTCAACGGGAGTTTTGCCATTGACTTCATTTGGACCAAAATTACACTCCTCCTCCATTATCAGAACATAAAGTGTCTTTTCTGGATATAATCTCCTGGTTGTAAAAGAAGACAGGAACAAAAAAAACTGCAGCACCATCTAAAAGACAGCGGATATTTTGAAATTACAATATTACCATGTTTCCAAGTGACGTGAGATACTTTAAAGAAAAAGGGTGATGCAACATGAAGCAGCACGAGTGTGTAGTAAAGGCTACATTACCCAGATTACTTGTCAATGCTTTTTTATACTGCAAGCTGTAACATAGAATTTTGTGACAAATAAGAAGTCAGGAGTCACATTTCTAAAAATCCTGCCCTACCTACACACTTCTGCTGGCATTTCTGTGGTTGATTATTTTGTTAAAGTTACACAAAAAATCTCAGACACAAAATGTTTTCACCTGCTTTTCCATTCTAGCTTTTCATTCTCCATGCCCAAATAAAATTTTAAAAAAAAATCTTCCAACCAAACCCTTTTTCTTTAAGTTGTCTTAGGTGAAGATACATAAAGAAAAACACTTCAAGTTTTTCTGCACCATCCAGTGTTGTGAGTTGTCGGGACTCATACTTTTTGGGGGTAACAGTGGGGCTGCGCTTCTCTCAGAGCAGGCCTTGCACTGGCTCATCACAGAGCCATGAAGCCACTGGTCTGGGACAAGGCATGCAGAAAGTGAGGGCACCTCTTTCAGAGCTCACTCCTATCAGTGTAAAGCTCTGGTTAAAGCACAGCTCCAGGTGGGACCCATGTGCCATTCAGGACAGATGAGGAGGTGCAGCAGTGCCTGCCCTGGTGGACACCTCTCCTGACTTCCCAAATGAGCTTGAACCTGACCCCCTCATTCACTCAGAGCCAACCTGGGAAACACCTCAGAAAGCAAAAAAGGCCCATCACAAAATGAAACAGCTGAAACTTCTGTCGGTCCAGAGGCAGGCACACAGAAAAGGAAACAGTACAGCGTGCTGTCTCCCTCGGCACAGCCTGCAGCTCAGAGCCTGCAGACTGGGCCCCAGATGAGCGCAGCGGGATGCAGCTGGCAATGTACTGACTCATGTATCCACTGACAAGTAGCAGTATTAAAACAGGGCGTAAAGATGCCACAACTCTGCGTGAGTGGTTCGTCAGCCAAAGCAGACACAAGCAAGAGCATCAGCAAAGCCAACTGGAAAGGCATGATCCTAGAGCAGAGGCACGGCTGTGTTGAGACCAAGGCTCTATCCATACCAGCAAAATAAATGAGGGCTTTGACTCCTCCCACCAAACTGTGCCTAGGGGAGATGGTCAGCACATGCCAGGGACCACGCTGCCAGTTTCACAGGAGGAACTGGGTGGTCTCAGCCCCACAGTGTCCTCCCAACTCCCTCCCAGGCCACCATCCCACTGCTGCTACTACCAATTGGAATGGCACGACTTGAGGCTGATGGCAAAAGAAACAACAACAGGCCCCTGACTTTCAGGGCACAGAATCTCTCTGAAGGGAGAGCCGGTGGCAACAAGTCTGGGAAACACTGAACAAAATTAGGAGAAGAGCAGAACAGGAAGGCCAAAACAAAACATAAGGCAAGAGAGAAGGAACGTGGAGTCCAAGAGTAGCTTGAGGTCAGGGTACAAGGTGCACTGAAAACAGAGTCACTCTGAAATGATTTTAGGATTCAAGAGCAAATCTGGAGTCAAGAGGGCATAGTGGTGACTTCAGCTGGTTTTCTCCTCCATCCTGGACCCTTCAAGTCTCATAGCAAAGCCAGACTGAAGAAATCTGCAGGGGAAAAAGCATTAAACATTTCAATCTGAGATGACAAGTGAAAAATGGAAAAAGGGGACAAACTATACTGTTTGTCAGAGTTATGGCTTCATAGAAAAATAGCTGGTGGTTTAAATACCAAGGGCCAGCTGATAGTGGGCACAGTTTGGAAGTGTTTTAAACTGCATCAAGTATTTAGGTCTCCAGCCCTAAGCTGGATGCCCTGCAGCATCTCAGCTAGGAACGACCCCTGCTTGGAGCAGACTCCTCTGGGGGATAGCACAGGGGCTGCTGAGAAAACTGCCAGCACCTGATCCCTCCCTGCCAGGCAGCAGACACAGTGCAGAGCCCTGGGTTTGCAGTGCCCCAGGGAGCAGGGTGAGCAGGCTTGTGAGACCACATTTCTGCAGCTCCAAAGCTGAGCGCGGCGTTGGCAGTCAGATGACAGTGCTGGGCTGTGCCTCTCACCAGGGCCATCCCACAAGCACATCCCCAGCTCGGGAGATGCAGGTGGAGGATGCACGAGGGTCTGAGGGACACAGAAGGCTGCACTAGTCCATCTGAGGATCAACCAGTATGCTCACCATTTTGCCAGTATCACTAATTGTGGATTGACAAATATGCAGACCAGTCTGAAAGCTTTTTTCTCCCTGCAGTTTTTTACTGGATATGATTTTGGCAGCTAGTTCCCTGGTAATCATATCTCTTAGTCACCATCTGTCACTCTTAAGCCAGTGTTCCTTCATGCTGTAATTGCATCCCATATGTAAAGTTACTCCTAAAAGCTGCCTTTGATAATTGCTTTTTCTTCTTCACACCGGGCAAACATTAAAGACCCAGGCACAAGTGAAACAATAGACTGTCAGGATTCCTTTCTGACACACTCCATGGATGCAATCCAGTTGGCCATTCACAGTATATTTACCCACCCAGCTCAGCTCCAAGGTAAGCATCTACCCTCATTGCTAGAGTGGTGACAGGCTTTATTTACTTTTGCTGTAATGGAGTGAATTCTGCCACAAAAACAACCTTTGTTAACAGTGGGGGTGGGACATGCATGGGACAAAGATTGACACTGCCGAGGTGGACTGCGGATCACAAAAATCTGCTACAGGGATCTTGATAGAGCAACAAAAAGTAGGGAAAAATCACTTTAACTGCATGCTAAAAATTGTAGTGCTTTGGATTAAACATAACAGTATTGCCTCCACACATGGTTTGGTAAGAAACTTATGCAATGTGTCCAGCTCTGGAATTTGCATTTTAAAGCAGACCAAAAGTTGGAAAGGTTCTAGAAAACACATCTTCCATCAAGAAATGTAAAGAATTCAATCAGTTTAGGCCCTCAAAGAAACAGAATTTTTAAAGCTGCTCAAGTGGAGAGTCATGTAATGAGCCACCCCTTAACTATATCAGAGAAAGGCCCTAGAAGATTGATTGGCTGAAAGTGCAAAGTAGAGAAATGTAAACTGAAAATAGGACACAAATTCCTTACAGTGAAAGAGTAATTAATCACTGGAACGTACTACCCAGGGAAGTGGTAAATTCATCATCATGTGGAGCTTTTAAATTCAGATTGGATGTTTAAGTGACATGTTCTAGTAGTTCAACAGCAAGTCAACAACCACAGCATCATTCATTTGTCTAAGTGTAAAATAATTCCCGTTCCTTACACTGCAAAACTCTTGCCTGGAATTAGGTGGCACTTGTCACAGAGTAGGTCAAATACACAGGGACAGTGGCCCCTTTCAGCCTCAAATGTCATTAACCTGTGAGCATTTAAATTGGTTTTTTTTGTCAAACCCCTAGCTTGGCTGGTAGGTATCATGCACCTTTACCTGTAAAGTTTGCTTGCAGCATAACTGTAGCATGTTAAAGACAAACTAAAAAAACAAAGCAAATGTACAAGCAATAGTTAATTTGCAACAATAATTCGAGCTCTGGAATGTCTTACCTTCTCAGCGCCAGCTACTCAGTCTCAGCACTTGCGTAATTAATTATAGGAAGTTTTTGCTTATTTTATTTTTTAAACCTATGAATCATTTGTTGGTGAATTCATAAATCTCAATGCTTCAATGAGTAGAATATAAAGGTTTCTGTACTTTGTTAATCAGAGAGACCCAAAGGCTTTACAGATTAAATTTAGCTTTCCCTGGTTGACTGAGTGCATTGCCATAAATGGGTATTTCCAGTAGGGAGCTGCAGTCCCTATTGACCACACCAGAAGAAAGTCATTTATAATGGAAGAGATGCTGGGTAGTATTATAAGGTAAATCAGATAATATTATAAGATAAATCTGATTAATAAGTTAACTCGGATCTCTGACAACTCATGACTGAGATTTGGTATGTCAGAAATGCTGGAACCTGAACATCCACAGGTCAATGCAATGAGCAAAGTCCAAAGGAAGTTTTTGAGGAGAGAGGGCAGAAGGTTGTGAGCCACCACACATGTCCAAGTACAAAAGGGGATGATGAAGCAGCTGCCTGTTAAAGAGAAACAAATCCATAAAGTATTGGTAACTCTTTATATGGATAAAGGTGAATATTGAATCCTGAACGATCAAAGAGTGCTGGATTAGGAACTGCACGTCATGACCGGTTTCAATTTATTTCATGTAGGCAAACACAGTACAGGCCAAATAGCAAAAATATTTGGGTATTTCCAAACAGTTATATTCTGACACTGGGAAAACACAAGCATAATGTGGTAATAGAAAAATGTAGAAAAAAATTATGAAAGATGGTGGAGAGTTCTTCAAGAACCCGTTAGATGATCCGGCTGCACATGATCAATGGAAAAAGACAGCAATGCCTCAAAGCTTGCCTCAGCTTAGTGGTGTACTGAATGCTTGGAATTTCAGAAGTTTTCTTCAAGAAATAAGACATCAAACACAAACCAAACCATAGAGATTAGCAGTTGTAAACAGCGGAAAGTGTGTAAAGTGGGCAAAAGATCCTGAAAGAAAACATCATGGTTGGCAAGACTAGTTGAAAGTAGAAATTTAAATATAACGAGATCAAAGAAAATGAATGCAGATTTATCAGTGAAAAGGACTGATAAAACATGTTGAAAGAAACATCATGGTTGGCAAGACTAGTTGAAAGTAGAAATTTAAATATAACGAGATCAAAGAAAATGAATGCAGATTTATCAGTGAAAAGGACAAAATTCTCAATAGAAATAATAAAAACAAAAATTAAATAAATATGTTTTCATAATTGTATATATTGTATATAATGTATATATTCAAATATATTTGACCATGATGTGTCTTAATCACCCAAGAATGATTAGTCAATTTTTTATTTCAAAGAGGGAAAAAAATGTACAAAACAGGGAATTAGATAATCTCTTGTAAGAATGTACATTTCAAAGCCATCAGCTTGATAACTTGAACTCGGGAGTCATAAAAGACTTGCCTAAAGAAATCACTGCTCACTTGTTGCTTATTTTTACTAAATCCCAGAATACCAAACAAGTCTGAAAGCACAAGATGAATGATCACCTTGTGCAAACATTTGAGAGGAGCAAACTACCTACCAGAGTTACATCACTGAATATCCTGACTTCAACCTCAAACAAAAGAATAAAAAAAGCGCATATGGAATTTAACTGATAACAAAATAAAGGAGAACAATATAATGAATACCAGACAACATGAAATGGGTTATGGAAAATAGTGTTACTTAAACAAACTTGAGTTCATTCTCTAAGAAGTTTTTTTTGGATAAATTTAACTGTGTAGTTGTAATAAAATTTTATGGGGTGTTTGACTTGGTACCACACAATATTCTGATATAAAAATCATCAGTATATAGTACTAAGAAACCGTATACAAAATAGATTGAACATTAGCTAACTGATATAAGCCAAAGTATTTGTAAATAATGTAACAAATAGGGATGTTTCTAGGAGGGTCACAAAATGATGGCTGTAAACCTGAGACCTACAGCCCAGAAAGGAAAATTTAAAATTACAGCTGATAATTTTTATGGATGATGTAAAGGCAGTGAATGGCGGACAAAAGTAAGGAGAGGGCAAGCAGAGTGAACTGTAGTGCCCAGTAACCTGGGTCTACTGAAAAAAAGGGCTTTTCATAAACTCATATGTGCAAGGAGAAAAAGAATGGGCTGTTCCTATACAACAGGAATGGTCTTTGGATAGCAGCAGTTCTGAGATCAGTTTTAAAGCTGGAATGGGCCAGGCTGAGGTCCTGGCACTAAGCAAAAAGTGCTGCTGTGGCCCTGAGAAACCTGATAAGGTGATGTTATCTAAGACAAAATTCCTCCTATATCTTTGGTAGAGCCAAAGCCACCACACTGAGTAAGATTCTGACATTTTTAAAGAACGTTGTTTTACTCTTTTCCCCATTCCTCCCACACCCAGCAAGCTCAGGCAGAGACTGAAGAACTATACTGCATATACCATCAACACATTATTAATGATGATTAAAATTTTGATCATTTGATGGTCATATACCACAACCTTATGAAAATAAAATAATGGTTTTCACAGGGGATCCTTAACCTATCCGAACACGCACAGAAAATTATTGTCTATAGCCAAACAAAAACAGAATTTCAGTTAAGTGTTTGAGTAATTTTAGATAGATCTAACAACAAAGGAAACAACACATGAGGAACATGAACCACTCTTGAAAGGAAAGTGTAGGAGCTTTGCTGTTCTATCTGTGATTCAGCCAAAAGCGACTTCTGGGCTCCAAAAGGGGTTAACGGAGTTATATGTAAAGAGGCCAAACTAGATGATCTCATGGTCTCTACTGACTTTAAACACTATGGAAAAGGACTTTGTGATTGGAATGAGATGTTCTCAGATGGGCAATCCCAAACTGAGGCATTAAAAACACATCACTGGAGAGGTTCTATTAGGCATATGAAAAGCTGCTGAATTTAAACTTTTGTAACTTCAAAATTACTGATCCAAATTTCTTAGATTTTTGTCAGTTTATTTGATACTCCCTTTGAGGCAGAATTATTCCTCGCCTATCTATAAAATACCTCATGCTGAAGCTACTTGGAATTTTCTTTTCTCACAGTGGAAAATTCTGACTTTTCATCAGAAAAATGAAAAATAATAATAAAAAAAATCTATTTTCAGCCAAAATGTTATTTTTCAGGGGAAACTTTTTCCCAAGAGTGATCATTTCTTCACCAAAATAAATTACTCTGTCAAAAGTAAAACTTTCATCCAAAAACAATTTTTATGGAAAATTTTCAACCCACCATATCTACAATATTGGTGGTGCTATAAATAAACAGACCAAAAACACATTCACTATTATCAGTTACATGCCAGATAAAATAAATTATTCCTTCATTTTACCCTGAAACTTATTAAATTTGACCTTTTTGGGATAGTTTTAAAAACATAAAGATTATCTCTGGTTTGTATTCTGTAGCAATGAAACTGTCCCACCTTTTTATCTCCTGTCTGTCCACAGGATGATTAACACTTGAACTTTAGCTTAATCTATAAAAATACTGTATATGATTTGTTTCTTACCTGGGGAAAAGATAAATAATCTAAGCGTGCAGATGTCAGCTGTGATATCTCACTACTGATGGAGCAGTGGATTTCCTGGGGAGCAGGAAGATTTGATGTTTTATCCCACGCCACGGGGATGACCACACAACTTGGTGCCAGCCATGGGCACTGACATCAAATGCATTTCCTGGGTCGGGATGTTAAGAAATATACTGCAGGGTGAAAGTTATCTCCAGTCATCTGCAGTACAGAAAGATCTGCACTAAATTCCTCCAAGCCAGTTTCCTACTTGATTTCTAATTATCTTGCTTTGACTAATTTGTGTCAGAATTCATATTATTTACTCTATGGTCAGCCTTCCATTTCAGTCACTGTTAAGGAATAATACTTTCATTCTGCAGATTATCTGGTGACAGCATAGTGTATGTCCAGATCAGTGTTTATAATAATAATTTTACTCCTGGTAAACAATACAGGTTGCCTCATGACCTTTTCTCATACATAAAAAAGCTTTTTGACTGAAGAGTTGTAAGAATTTTCCAGGACAGCATCTCCTTAAATTCACATATTTTAGCTATGCAAGTAAAAAAGAAAAGCACATAGGTCACATGTAGCACAATGCAGTGTACACAGCTGTCACCTGTTAGAACTCACTTGAGCATCATCCCTCTAAACCAGTCTGGATCCCAGTGGTTTTGTTCCTACAGGACCAAAGTCAGTGCAGTCTAAGAGTCATTGTTCCAGGCTCCAAGAAAAAATGACAAAATAGAAGAATGAAAACCACATGTAGACATCTCTAGGAGCACATGCAGGAAGATAAAGTGCTTCAAGATCTTCTAAGATAAGCCTATTGCAGCTGGCTGGCAGAAAGAAAAAGAAATTGGGTTTTGCCACTTCTTTAAGTAAAAGTAATAACAAGGCTGAAGGAAACCGAGCTCTTTTCCAAGGTTCATCATACCAGAGCACAGTTTGTCATTTAGTGACAGGTGATGTCTGGGGATTTAAAAGAAACCTCCAATTGTCTGGGGGGAAACAGGTCTGGGCTGAGGATTTTTGGGGTCCAGTGTGGAGAGGTGAAGGACTTACCTCCAGAGGTAATTTAATCCTGCAGATGAAGGTCATGGCTCCTGTGATGGATTAGGACAGGCAAGCTCCAAGGGACCCTGAGACAACTGTGCTCTCTAAAGAGATGGCCCTGAGCTCTGTCCTCTTCTTTCTTATCCTCTTTCTCTAGTCTTTCCTACACTATTTGCACATTCTCCTATCTCCTGGACAGCTGTCCATTGCAGGGCTCCATCAGCCTGCAGATGACTGACATTCCAGACTGGGTTCTTGGCAGCACAGGCTTTAAGCATTAGCTACCCACAGCTGCAGAGATACATGCAGCATGCCCTGAAGGCAAAACCTACAACCCACCCACAAAATTATCCATCCCTGAAAGGGAAAAGAAAAAGTTTTGGAAAGGCAGCAGAGAAAAAATGGAGGGAAAAGTACAAGGGGGTGAAACCTTGGTCCTTTCATAGTGGGAGCCTCGCTACTAGTTTCAGCTCTTTCCTGAGCTGGGCTTTGTCCTTTTGAGGACACAGCTGCCCACAGACAAGTGCTGAAGACCACAGAAAATCTGGTCATATTGCTCATCCCAAATGATTTTCCAGGTGGCAATTCATGAACTTCAATGAAGGGTGATATCCTGAGGACACAGACATCAGTATCCAAGAACTCCAAACAGTGCACAGGACAATGACAAGAGACATGGAGGGAAAACAGTGTGTGGCAATAAGGAACTGAAGTGTTTATGTCATGGGATGGCAAAAAAAGGAGCCACACTTGCAGCAATGCACCTGGCAAACCCCACTCCTTACACACTGGCTATAGGCCCAGCACAGCCCTGAAATTCAGACTGTCATTGTGAATTCAGGGAAGAAAGCAATCCCAGACACCAGCCATGAGAGTTTGGCAGCTAGGACAGAAACCTCAGTGGTACCACTGATGTCAGCCTGAAGGCTTGGAGAGGTGCTTTCAAACTAACCCACATCTGTCCTTCACAAGCGGTTTTCACCAACATCCCAGTCTCACTGAAACAACACTTTTCTTGGCTTCTGTCAGAGATTTGTTTGCCTCAAGAAACCTCAAGGTTATCCTCAAGGATAAAGTCAAAATTTCTCTGCAGTTATTCATGGCCAGTTTATGCTCAGTACAAATTGCAGACCTCAAAATTCTGGATGAATCCAAAGAGGCAAAGTCAAAGAAAGGGGAGGGAAAAAAATGTTCTGGCAACCATCCAGTCACCAATGGAACTGGAGGAAACCCTATCATATGAATCATTTTAAAATAAGATCAGTCTGGACACAGCACTGGAAAATGTACCGTTGGGAACAGGCTTGTATTGGCGGGGGAATGAACAGGATGAGCTAATCCTGTAGGTCTCTTCCATCTCTAGTTTCTGAGGGCACAGTCCTCAAGGGACCTCGCAGGTTGGGCTCTTGTCAGGTCAGATTGCTTCAAAGAGCATCAACGAGCACTAAGATAAAGCTAGGGTCACACTATCACAGATTAGTAAGCACCTTTGCAAAGGTCTCCCAGGAAATAAGACCTGATTTAAAAAGTCAGAGGGGTTTTGAAAACACTTGATGAAGGGTATATGAGAAAGCATCTCTTCTTTGACCAGACAGAGGCTGAAGGCTCAAAATCCCTATCTGATACTGTGCCTGTTTGGAGCTGGGATTTTAGTTTAAAGTATAGTTAGAGACAAGGCCCAGCTGTGAAGCTTGGAGCTAGAGACAGTCTACTATGGTATCTGTTTACATCCAGAAATTTGGGTTGAGACGTTATCTAGTCAGAAAACACTGGCAACCTGCCTCATCCTATTCCAAAAAAAAAGCTCTGGATATTGCTAAGTCCAAACATCAATAAGACATCTTTTTGGGAGAAGATGATGGAATAGAAAAAGACTCTGAACCTTCTCCCCAATCACCACTTCAATAAACTGACGTGTCAAGGGATTGCTGTGATCAATATCAAAACCTTCTCTTCTCTTCTCATTTTCAACTCGCTGTGTGTAAATTTGACTGGAGAGGTGAGAACAGGCTTTTATCTACCCAGGCCATGAAACGAGTTGGGAGATGTGAGTTTTGTGTCTGGTTCTAGTCAACATTCAGCTCCCAGCTCCTTAACTTCGCTTTGCAATGGCTCTAAAGGAAGCACTAGTGCTAGTTTTTGCAAAACACTTTTGAATTCTCAGCTAACTGGTGCTTTCTCAGCATGGAGTGTCAGTGCTGCTAACGAGGAGGATGGAGAGGAACTGTGGAAGGTGGTACAAGTGCGTAATGAGACCAAACCAGCAAAGGGATATTTTAGGCTGGAAATCAGGAAAAAATTAACAGTGAAGCCCATTAGACTGTGGAATAGGCTCCCAGAGGGAAATGCTGGCAGCCCCACCACTTGAGTAATTTCAAATAAGACTGGACAAAGCACTAGAAAATACACTGTAGGGAACAGCCCTGGGCTGACCTTCAGGGAGCAGAGAAAAGGAAGGGGGAGAAATGGACTGTGTGACCTAACAGGTCTTTTCCATCCCTAATTTCTATGAATCTGTTACTGGCTAGTGAGAAAATGTGATGTAAGGGCAGCCTGCAGTGATTGGCAGACTAAATGAAGGTCAGGAGTAATTTTTTGGATGCCTTGAGCACAGTGTGTGTCCCAAGCACTGACCACACTCACTCGGCATGTTTAGCCACCTGGCAGCTCTGCTGTAGCCAACCCAAATAGTTCATATAAAATTGAAGCGAAACAGCAAACAACCATCATTCTCAGAAATATTCAGTTTTCCTGGGATTTCTTTTTCTCTCATTTCTTTTTTTTTTTTTTTTCCCAGACAAACCAAAAACAAGTGATTGAGTTGAGGTACTTGCTGAGTGAACTCAGCCTGGTCAAGGCTGACTGGTGTCTGGTGGAACCATTGTTGGAAACAAACATTTACAAGAGGAAAGTCCACTTGCTGTACTTGGATACCAGCTCAGGCTGCTCCTGGGGCTGCAGACAGCTCCTCAGACTTGATAGGCCATCGTAAACATGGGCTAGAAATCTTGCTTGTTCCCCCACAGACAAACATGCTTTGTCCTAGGCTATCCATGTTCCCTCCTGAGTGCCTTCTTTTTCAGAAATGGGAATAAAGCTGCATCTGGAAAGTCCTGACTAGATCTCATTCCCCTACACTGCCAAAAACATTCTTGTCTCCTGTGATTACCAGTGCTCTCTTGTTCCTGGCCCCAAAGTGATATTCACTGATCCATATGTGCTAGCTTTGTGTGTTTTGCTGGTGCATTCAGATTGCCATTCCTGATCTTGTCTTGGCCTCTTCCAGATTCGTCTGCTGGAAGGAGGCAGGATGAGTGTTGGGCTTACTTAATATAAGAGAGCACTCAAACTGGCAAAGGATCTTGGTAAAGCACCAGAGTGGAAAGATGGGAAGAAAAAACATGGGCAAGAGGAGGTGGGGAAAGTGGAATCAGCCAATAGAAGAAAAGGAGGCATGACTAACTGAGGTAGGCAGAGAGGAGAGGGGATAATTGCCAGTGGAAGGAGGATCTAGTGAAGCAGTGAAAAAGCCAGAGGTGTAGAGTTAACACACAAGTGGTCGCACACAGTTGAAATGCAGCTCTTCAGCCTGTGAGGATTTTCTTTGCCCTTGCCCTGGAAGGTTGCCCAGCTATTATGCCAGCTTTGGTTAAGGCATTTTTATGGCTTCCGAGCAGTAAAATCTCACTGTACTGGAAGCACTGAGGGTGGGACCGGAGGGACCTGCATGGTCCCTGTGTGCAGCCAGTCCGTCGGGCCCTTGGCCTACACTGGAGATGCTCTGTGGGGAGTCAGACCTGAGGAGGAAGCAGCAACCCTGGGCCCTTGCTGCACAATCCAAGGACAACCAGGAGTGTGTTCCCTGCTCCATTCCCCATCAAAAGAAAACACCACAGCTGGCTCCACATCACACCAGGAAGCTGATATCCCTTTCCATGGTCCTCAAATGCAGACAGCGCAATGAAATTGCCCCTTTGACTTTATGCCATAGGATGCTTCTCTCTGCCAGTTTACTTTTCAGTCACAAGAAAAGGAAAACGGGAAACAGAGCAGCTTTACTTTCCTCCTTTGCTTACCTGGCAATCCAGAGTCCACAGGTTTATTTTTCTTACCTGTGGTTTTATTTGTCAGTCCAAGTATATCAAATCAAACATAGGTTCTGGTCTGGATGGACCTTGAAGAGAAAATGATACTTTCTTTCAACATTTTGTAGATCAGAAGAAGTTAAACAATGGCTGTAATTACAGTGGTATAAGCAGCAAGTGATGTGGGAAGAGGGATCAGAGGATGACTGTCAAAATTAAGTATGTGCAACAGGACTAATTGACCAGAGGCTGCTATAGGAAAAAATAAGCCAATATGCACAAAAGAGAAAGGATACACTGCAAATCTGGGGGGGAAAGAAACTATATTGCCTTATCATTGATGGATTCTTCAGAAGGACACATAAAGGGATAGTGTGTCAGAGTCTTGTCCACCACCTGGTTTTAACTATTTGCTTGTCAGAAAGGAGCCAAAACAACTGAATTACATATGAAGGCATGACCTAAAGTTCATTTAGTCATTGCTTAAAATTAAGAATGCCAGATCGTATTCATGCAGTTAGTCTGGGGAAAAAAAGACCTTTCAGAATCCCTCACAGGAACATGAAGATTCCCCTTTTGGTGTTGGCCTGCCTCTTACATTTATGCCTCTGAAGTACAAAAGGAGAAGTCTACAACCACACTAAAAGTTTTCAACTTTGTGTGACTCAGAGATCTTTCCAAGCAGAGATCCCGTGGATCTCATCTAGGAAACACATACTTAATGTGTGACTTGTTGCAATCTGCAGAGAAGAGGCTGAAACCCAAATGCTTTACAGTTGGGAAAAATGTCTCTTCACCAAACTACACTTTCAGGGTTACAACATCCCAGTATTGTGGTCAGGTTTGTTGCTATTCCTAAACTTTATCTTCTTTTTGTCAGACAACGTCAACATCTTTGGCCCGTACCTCAGAAAGCAGCTAACACCTGCTTTCACACCAGACATGGTTGGACATCCAAACTTGGGGCTCCAGGGAGCTCATTTGGCACCAGTCTTGGCCCTGTTATTAACTTTCCATGTAGTTTCAGCCAAATCACATCAATTCAATATCCCCCTCCACAGAAGCAAAGATATGATTTCTCCTTTTCCTCATATCTCTGCCACCACAGCTGCTACCAGCACCTCTAATAACCCTCTCTTCATAAAAAGCCCTCCCCTGGACCAAGGCTTCTCAAACAAGGTCAGGCTTTCATTGGAGAACACCTCAGGTCTTCTCACACACCTGCAGTTTTCTGCTCTCGAGCACAGTTTCCAAGCAAGAATTAAATTATGATGCTGTCAGGCCAAGAGCAGGATATGAGAGCTGACATGAATCCCTGTCTGCCCAAGATTTAATGATCAATTCAGTTTTAAATTTATTGAATAGCAAACAGGCAGAGGAAGAGGCCACTGAGCTGTTTCCCATGGTGTTCTCTCTATACCTGAAGACAAGGCTTATAGATATTTTGATAGCAAAACTCCCCTTTTTCCTTTTCAGTCAACAAAATGTAAGTCTATTGCTCATCAGTGAGCTATGCTGGAGCAGACTGTTTTGCATTTGGTAATGAATTGCATACCATCTTTAGATAGAGATCTTCTGGACTCGTTTTTGGCATCTCCAAGGAAATATGCTCTCCACCTGCTCTCTGTCCAGTGCAAACACTATTCCCACAGCATGTTTCACTGCTGCAGACAGATTCTGCCACCTAGTGCATCCAGATGTGTACTAGCCCCACGGCACACCTGGAACAGCTGCCTGGACCCCCACTCCTCACCAGGGATGACCTTATTTCTCCATAACACCCCTTTCCTTCAGTCACTGAAGGAAAAACACTCCCACTAGAAGGAGTTTTCTGAGAGATGGACTTGGGCAAATATTATCCCAGGACCTGGATCAGTTCTCAAACAAGCCATTTTGATTTTCATTTCCATTTAGAAAATGGTACATCTGTATTTCTCTGTTAGTAATAGCAAGGAGTAAAAGGCGAGACCTCATCACAGTCTGCGGCTTCCTCATGAGGAAAAGTGGAGGGGCAGGCACTGGTCTCTTCTCTATAGTGACAGTGAGAGGACCTCAGGGAATGGCCTGAAGTTGTGTCAGGGGAGATTTAGGCTGGATATTAGAATAAGATTCTTCACACAGAGGTGGTTGGGCACTGGAACAGGCTCCCCATGAAGTGGTCACAGCACCAAGCCTGGCAGAGATCAAGAAGAATTTGGACAACCCTCTCAGGCACGTGGTGGTTCTTGGGGTTGTCCTGTGGAGGGCCAGGAGTTGGACTCAATGATTCTTGTGGGTCCTTTCCAATTCAGGATATTCAATAATTTTATGATAATAAAGCAGGTAAGCAGATGCAGGGGCACCCTATTTTGTTCTGCTCTCCTTCTTAGGTTATATCCCTTTTCTCTGGCTCGCTCAGGCCAGCATTCAGCAAGGAACAGTATTGTCTGGTTTTATGGTCTCTTTTGCCCCCTTATTCTGTGGGGTTTCCCCTGTGTCATAAAATGAATGGCCTTTCAGAAAGTCCTCAGTGCACTAACTTTGCTTTCAGTCATAGGTTAAGTAGTGTGGCTACTGGAGAAGGACAGAGTGCACAGCCCAAAGCTGGATTAGAGATTGTCAGGAAAACAAAATGGGACTTAGGTGTCCATGTGTGGCCTGATTCCCCTCCATAAGACTGAGCTACTCCCAGTGTGTGTGTGTTACACAAAACACACTGTCTTCCTCTGAGAAAGCAGGTCTGGGCAGTGTCAGAGAGGGAATACCAAACTGGACACAAAAGATATGATATTTGACAAATTCTGTTTATCAAAGGAAAATTCTGCTTTCATTTTGCAAGAACAGTTTATAAATCTTCAGTCCAGGTTTGGAAGTCTTAACTCTTCCACACTTTCCTCCTCACAGAGCCAATGATACTGTATTCTGACAAGACAACCACCAGCTTTTTGCACTCTGTGCTGAACAAATATCCACTTCTTTCCTCATCTCTCATCTCTGGGAGGAAGGTATTTGTTTTCCTCCACAGTAGCAATATAATGTATTACTTCAATCCTTCATTAGCTGCCTAATCCAATTCATGTCAGCTTCTTCTCTTTTTTCCTGCCCTGTGTTTCTAACCTTGCATTTAGAGAAAAGCTGTCTTTGCTATCCTTTTTCAAACTGTTGACCAGCCTTGCAAAATTTGCACTTCTCTTCTGCTCTGTTTCTTTTTCTCCTATGCTTCTGATGGTAAATAGATTCAAACCAGTAAAGAGGTGTATGGTTTTTGCATCACTCATTGAATTGACTTACCAAGAGCCTTGATAGACTCTCCACCACTTGCGTGGCTTGTATATAAGATCAGAGCCAAATCATAGCAGCAGGTGAGAGGCACTGAGCCCAGAGCAGTGGGAAGGGGCATGCACAAGCTGCCTTCCCATGCAGTGCCAGGAAAGAGGTGGAGGACCCCTCTGAGCCAAAGCTCAGCACAGCTGGATGCCAGGGTAGTGCCCTGATCCTGCCTCAAGGGAAGGATTGGGAGTAGCGGTGGGGCACAGCTGGAGCGGGAAGCAGCTTGCAGTGCATCCCAATACTCCTGGCAGCAGAAAGGACTGTTCCCCAGGTGTCCCCTCCTCAAGACCCTTGCCTACCTGTAGCCCTCTTCCCATCCATTTGTGTTAGTCCCCTGACGCACAGTAGGACAAATAGGAACGGCACAAATAGGGGGGTGTTTCTTGCCCTGTGGGGTCAGCTGGGGCTCAGGCTGTGGAGCTCACCCTCCTCTGAAGTATAGGAGCTGTAAATCCAGAGGAGAAGGGGTTATATCAGGTGAGGATCCCTACCTCAAATGATAGTTCTTTCAAACTACCCATGTCTCTCAAATCTCTCCTGCCCTCCACTCAGACCTGTCTCAAAAGTTTCATCACTTCCATTCCCCTCTCTGGAATCCATGACTTTTCTTCTCCATCTCCAGCTTCAGTTTTAAACTGCCTGGCCCTGTGACCTCTTTCTGAAGCACACCTGCCAAAAAATAACTTCAATCACCTCGGTATCTTCTCTGAAGTTGTCTGTGATATTTCCTGAGCCTGCTTGATGCTTGTGGTCTCCAAAAGCTTGCTGATCTCACACTTGCCTACTAGAGTCCTCCTGACTGATCCCAGCATTCTCATCCCTATCTCCTGAAATCCCCTGGCCCCTTCCAGCCCTTCTTCTTTCACAATCCGTTCTGCTGCTACCCTGAAAAGAAACTTCTGCCTACACTGCCAAAAAGCCTTCAGCCATCTCTGATTACAATGGAAAACTTTCTTCAAGTACTCTCTCTCCCAGCTGCAGGAAATCCTGAGGGGACTATTCAGTGACCTCCATAATGAAATAGGTCAGATTAGATAACCACAATAAGCTTTCCTGGCCCTAAAGGCCTTCTGCAAAACAAATTGCATGATCTAGCACATAAGAACATGGATTAATAAGGACATTCAGGGAGGACGAACCGCGTGTTCCTAAAGCCTTTGAAACTCCAGATGCCAAGAGCAGCCTAGACCTATAGATCTAAAGAGGGAGGAAAACAAGTGTAAGTACAAAGGAACAATCTATGTAGCCAGGATAATAGCAGCATTACACCCGTATCATTTGTTTTGTATTATTAGACAAGTTACTCAGACATCCCGTATTCCCCAGTTTGAACTAGCAAAATGCCAATGGACAAGGAAAAAAACACAAACGTTTGTTTTTGTAGGAATAATGTGATGACACATTTTTAGCAATATATACTATATCATCAAGCCCTCATTAGACAAGCCAAATATTTTTGTGTAATTTCTGCAATAAAATATGAAAGCAGCAACATTCAGACGGAGAGGCTGGCTTTTGTTAGAGTGGGGCTCCAAGAATAACAGCTTGTGAATTACCAACACCATTGTTTGGGGAGAGAAAGTTGCTCGATATTAACAAATTCATTAAGCCCAAACTGACATGCCTGTTAAAACAGCTATTAGTCTCAATCTTTATGGATTTGTGTCCCAAACATACCAAATAACACCAATCGTGGGTACTGTGTTGGGGCACAGATATGTTTTCCAGCAGATGTTAACAATGATTTATGACTCACATTTCTTCCATGTACTATGGCGCTTGTACAACTCATTTGTGCTACGTGCTTGCAAGAGTCATTTCACCCACCCACAACGCCAGGGAAAGGCAGTTGTCTCTACGGATCAAAGGGAACGAGGCTTGGAGCTGTTACAGGAGCAGCACACAGGTGTCTGGAGCAGGGGGTGAGGAACACACTCGTCTGCTCAGGCCCACCTCACCAAAGAGGCTCCAAGCCTCTCTGCAATTCATTCCCTGATCTCCCATCCCAAGTTATCATCCCAGCAGACAACTGACCTACAGCACATGTCAGTGCTCCCTTTTGCAGGTAGGGACCATGCACAGGGACAGGGCATGAGCGCCAATCCAAGTGCAGTCCAGGGCCTCAGCACATGGCAAACCCTTTTTCTTTCTCCAGTAGAAACTGCCAAAAGGATCTAGGAAGATGGATAACAATTTGCCCAGGAGAAATTTGGCAAGGACACCAGTGTAAGTGTTCCAACCCCTCTGATAAACTTCATATGATATTACAGCTTTAGGTATGCAGCAACAGTGTCTGACTACAGAAAGTTTATTTATTTGTTGCTTGATCTGGTTTTTTTTTCTATCTGAAGGACAGTTTCTCCTTGTCTCCATCTTGTATCTTTGGGAGATCTGACCCAGGATAACAGAAGGAAAAGCTGGTTTCAGTATTATCAAGACTAATTACAGCAAAACGTGTGGGAATCTGTATTTGAAGTACCCACACTTGCTGAACATGCATTTTCCTTGTTATCTCCTCCTTTTCCAGAGGAAATGGTTCTGCCTTCCACCTCAGCTGAAACTCCCATTTGCACAGCAACTTCAGAAATCTCATTTATACTGTGTAGGGCTGTCAAGTTAGACATTCAGATTTGGATCTGGAAGGTAACAAACTTGAGTGAACATCAAAATATGACACCATTATGGTGGAAATGCTCTTTCCATTCCTTAAAAAACTGTAGAAACAGTAACAGATACAGAGACATTGAAAGATAAAAGTTTTTACAGAAGCAGCAAACACTTTTAGGCTCAGGCTAGCCTAGGTTTAGCACCGAGAAATCTTTCTTGAAGCTCACATAAATCAGTTTTAGACAAGAATCATGCTAATTTTCACCTTTTTACCTGTCCAGACATGTTTAATTATCTCCATAATGACACTGCATTGTCAAAAGAGATCGCATGAATATTGTAGAGATGTGCAACTCCCATCACAGTTAACTGACATCCTACCACACCATTTATGGAGCACTGTCATCTGGAAAACGTTTCTTCCCTGCAGTAGTTTACAGCCTATATAGAAGAAAAATGTTAAATTTGGAGTGATGGAGACTTTCAAGTAAGAAAGAAACTCAAGGTTCACTTTAATCCCTAGGTCCCTGGGAAACTCAGCTGCCAAGTATCTGTCCTACCCAAGAAAGAAAGCCAAAGAAGCCCTACTCCTACGTGTCACTGTCTTTTACCAGTCAAACAGAGCTAAGCTTTAGCTGGATTAAAGCAATACTGCACAAACCACCAGAGACACATTATCAAACATACCCTTAGACAGCGTGGAGACTACCATGGCAGGATCAGATAGGAAAGACAGATCAGCATATTATGCTTTTGTGTAACCAAAGAGTAGTATGAAGTAGCAGCAAATCATCCATGTTATTCCTCCACCCTTCTCAGGGAATGCATGTCCCAGTGAATCCAAATCCACTTCTGTGGATCTTTCAAAAAGCCCATGGAAAACCTGCTTCCTCCTTGCTCTGCTGCCAGTAACAAAACGTGACCCCAAAGCCCCCAACCAGCCTGTGGTAATCACAGGAGAGTAGTAACCATAACATAGATTTCTGTCATGTTAAACCTGCCCTGTACCAATACTGATCAATAAATTATGTGCTGTGCCTGTCACCTGCACACAGGTGCCCACAAAAAGTCAGTGCTGTATTGACAACTTCTGCTGCCACTGTCAAAAGAATGACATGGGACCAAACACCAAACCAGAGTAGCCACCAATTAAAAGCCACCCTATTTTGTCAAGAAATGCTCTGTCTCAATTGAGAATGGAAAGACAAGTAGATAATAAGCCACAGGCCCTTGTTCTGTGAAATATTATACTAGTAAACACAGGAAAATACTGTCATTGGAAGGCTGCTCAGGCAAGCACTGCCCCTCTGTTGCACTTGTCTGTGTCCATTAAAGCTTGCAGCACAGGATGCTCACTCTAGCTCATCTCACCAGCGTAAACTCATGCAAAATAACAGTTATATTCATAGCGGAAAACAAATGAGTAAATTAGGTGACTTCATTATTTGAGAGGACCAAAGACAATGTTCTAGAACTTCTCAAGGGCGTACAAGCTGTAGCCCTGAGCTGAAGCAGCCCCAGAAAATTCTATTATTTGGGAGTGTGGGTAGAGTTCGTGGTTTGTCTCACACTTTGCTGAATCCCTCCATTTACTCACTCTCTCTTCTTCCAGTCCCACATGTAGTGGCTGAGTTCTGGCACCCTGTCCAAGTCTCCCCATCCTGGGAATACTGACCCCATTGGTTCTGGAATCAAAATGACCACACGGCACTTATAACATTTCCAGACAGACATAAATACACAGATTAGTCTTTTCTGCATTTTTCCTCATAAAAACAACAGCAGCTTCGAAGCGCATTGGCACAAGCACTGAGATTAAGTATTGCAACCTGCTATTGTTGGCAGGCCTGCTCTGGCTTCTTCTGCTTTCCCCACCTCCTTGTAATCCTCTCTCCTCTTGGAGAGTAGTTAAATGCTATGTCCATTCATGTCACCACGGAGTAGTTTTGGCAGATGCATGCCCCAAGGCTGGGATGTTTTTACGAGAACCGTTTTCATATTTCACTGTTTGCCTGGCTGATCCTTTATCTGTTCTAACAGTTATACAACTAAACATACTGAACCTTGTGTCAGATGATTACATATTCCATGTTGAATTGCAGGATATGGAAATCCTGCCAAACACAGTCCTGATCTAACTCTGTCAACTTCAGTGCACAACTAAGAATGAATTTAGACTTTAAACTCCTTTACACTGGTCTTTGAGAATAAATAGAAGCAAATCATCAGTAACATGTCTTTGGTTTTGTGCATCTATGCCTTTCTAGATCTAAAGGCTCCTGTGGATGCCCGTTAACTATGAGTGATGGGCTTGTATATTGCACCCCTCTGTGCGGAGGTGTCTATTGAGCGTGTTAGAATCCCACAGTCTAAAGCTGAAAGCATTTTGGTCTAGAAGCAGTGGTTGCCAGGCTCCTAATGGAAAAGAAAAGATGGCAGCAGATGGAGCCCTTCCCTTCACTCCTCACTGTTGACCCGGCAGAGCCAGGAGGGAGGTGGAGGTGAGGGAAGGAAGAGCAGAGAAGGGGTCATTTTCCTTCTCCACCTGGCAGCATCCTCCCGGTGCTGCCGGCTCTGGCTGCACAGCTCCTAGCGGCCACGGGCTGCATTCATCTGCTCCTGGTACAAAAATTCAGGAGATTTTTCAGCTTGCATTTAAACATCCCCGAGACCATGAGGTTTTTGGGGTTTTTTATGAGGAAGACCTCATTCCTTTTTGAACTCAATTCCCTAGAGAACTGCTTCAGGAGGAAAAAACTGATTGTCTATTTGCCTATCATTCAGCTATTGCTACTGACTCAAACCATTAATATAGCCTGAGGGTCTGGGGTGCACCTGATCAGAAGTGAAGCAGACAACAGATGATTGCAGCAAGAGTTCAGGAAGGGATTTTCTCCACAGGAGAATCCTAAGAAAGAATGGACACATGGAAGGAAGGAAAAGCAAATGTACTGTTCATGTTTAAAAAATAGTTATCAAAGTGTTCTGTAACTTAGATTTCAAGATTTTTTTCACAGAATCTCTGAGTCCTCCTATTAATTTTGCCACCTGGACACCTCCCAGACTTAGCTAGCTTATCATGTGTTTATCTTATATTTTCAGTCCTGTTACTCTGATCACAGCTGCCCCCACACAATCAGCATTCTTTTGTATTAAAAGCAGAGAAGGATTGTTTATTTATTAGGTTTTTGTTTCTGTGTTTTGACAAGAGTGGCAACCTCATCTCCTACCAGTATCGAAACAGCATAAAAGAGACCAAATCAAAGGAAAACTCAGTCATAAAAAGGTGGACAGTTTTCAGCAGGAAAGTTCTTCAGAAGTATCACAGAGAATGGCTGAATAATTGTCCTCAGCATCTCTGGGTCACTCATACACTGAATTTCTAAAAAAAAGTCATGTCTTGTTAGCATTTCAGTTCCTCAGTCCCCAAAATTGGGGGACCATAGAGCCCTTCTTCTCAAACCATTTTTCCCTGCATGACTTCTGTGCAGCCCCTCACTATCCCAGCTTCTCTGGACCCTAACAGCAATTTCTGCTCAGCAGATTTAATGAGGACTGCATGTTGCTGGCTATTTAGTTGGCTGCAGCTATAATTAGACAGCTGACAAAGACTGGCTGGTTGTATGCTCTTTTTTTCTGTGATTACATATCATAGTTGGTCTATGTGCAAGACAAAAGGTTATTTTTCTTCTTTGTCACTCCTCAAACTCCTCAAGGGAGTTGATAAGAGTACTGGCTGCTTTCTGCCACTTACCTCACTACTAGCAAGAGGACATTGCCATCATTTCTAAGCCAATAAGTGTGTTGAAGTGACATGTAGAGGAATTCAGTCAGTCTCCTGCCAATACCAGCACTTTCCCCTCTTTTTGCAGAAGTGCTGGGGTTTTGGTTTTTTTAGTGGGGAGGGGGAATATAAACAAATATTTTAATTTTTAAATGCTATGCTTCTTGTTTCATGAAAATAGTTGATTGAACTGCACCTCCCAGTGCACTGTGAGGTCCTCACACAGCAAAGGCAAGCAGTACAAGGCGGCAATTCTGTGACTAGAGCAAGACAGAGAGATGGGGTCAGGCCCATATGACAAAGTGTGGTCATGAAGATGGCCTGACATAGAACTTTCTAATAACATCTTTCACCTGAAACATTTCTTGGTTTTACTCAAATCTTTCTATTTTCCATGAAGAAGACTTAATCTTCTCATGAAATTAGAGCCTTTTAAGGAAAGAGTCAATGCAAATGTTTCTAAACATAATGTGCTAGTAGAACATTTGTTAGTTTATTAAAATAAACACATTATCTTTAGTAATCACTCACAGTAAAAGCCTAGACTCAAAGTCAAGCCAGAACATATATTTTGAGTGAGAAGACAGCATTTCCAAGACAGTTACTTTTCTAATCATAGTTCAGAACCCTACCAGCAACAATAAAACTATCTGTAAAAGTACATAGAGCCATTCTTCATCTCCAGTTCACTGAGATGAGCAAGCAGAGTATTATTACCAAGACAAATGGGTAAAACAAATTCCTGAAAAATAAAGACTGATTTAAAAAAAAAAAAAATCAAGGAAAGGCTTTTGGTCCCTGGTCTGTGAAATCTCTCAGTGAAGGCAATGGAAATTATACTAGTGTTAGGACAAGGTTTCTACCTTACCAAAAAAGGCCATAAACACAGAAAAGTCAGGTGACAGATACTGGCACTCCTCAAAACCTGAATCTGCTGTGGATAACACCACATCTCTCCAACCAGAACCTGTCCAGAAAAAGATGGAATTTTTATCCCAAGAGAAGCAGAAACCTCCTATAAGCTTCGCACTCAAACATACAGAATGGAAAGGTAGCCCCTCTGTGGACAGTGGCCAGAAATGGCACTGCTAATATTAGGCTTTATTTCATGGCATCAGAGAGTGCAGGAGCAGAAGTAAACCTTACGAGGCTGCAAGAAAAGCTCCATCCCAACTATACTGTGACCAACCCAACTCCAGCTGCTACGCATTTTCTATCAGGTTGCTCCTGGCAAGCGATCAACAGAAAGTAACTTATTCATTTTAGCAGCTACCACCAATTTCTACCTTTCTTCCTCTGTCAAGAATGCCCTGGCTGTTGCTGAGATAGCACACGAAAAGTTTTCCCACTGTCTCTCCTGCTTCCTTCCACTGTTCCATAATTCAGAACAGCACCTTGTAACATTCAGAAATGATACCCCAGGGTATCATTCCTAACACCTTCCCAGCCCCCCCCCAGCAGCTGCCCCCACTTGCCTTTTGGGCAGACCTCCTCACAAGTCAAGCGGGTTGGTAAAAATAGTTCTCCCTGTCTGCCCCACTTCTGATTCATGGTCCACTTAGGTAACGTCTCTTTCAGCTACATGGAATGGCTGGGGCCTTCTGGACCCCAGGGACATTACATCCTCATAAATAAGGAGATTTATTTACAGATATAAATCAAGACACAACATTTAGACCATGCTACAGGGAAACAGTAAAATGCAAGGAGAAGGAAAGAAGAATAATCAAAAGTCGAGGATTCTAGCCAAATTCTTCTTAAAATAGCTCTTCCAAGACATAGTGAACATTGTATCAAACTCACACAGGATCTTTGCTTCTTCATGACTCATTTCACTTGAGCTGGAGAGTAACAATTTCCTCCCTAGCCACCGACTCACATGGCTAAGACTAGGTAGATAGAGCTCAACCTGTTGTGATTGATCAGGCCCCTCTTTAGGGTAAACGATGCATTTCATCAAACACTACCGTACATCAAGATGTCATCATCCAGAAAATCATCCTCTTTAACACACACTGACCCTCCTGCACACCCACACACACCCGTGCACACCCAGCCTAGTGGTCAGATCACCACCTGCTAGTGTTAACATGCACACAAGCAATTACAGAGCAGACATCTGTTCAGGATGTTGCTCACTGGATCAGCATCTTCGCACTGAAATGGCTGCAGGCCTCTGAAGCATTTATGTTCTGACTCTATGCTGTCTACTAGTGTGGGATGGTTTGTCTGTAAATGTCCCTCGTGCTGGCACAGCATTCATTGGTGTGAATTATGCTGGTTCAGGTTCAGAGCTAAAGCAGTGATACTAATGGGGGAAAGTCAGCCTTGTGCAGACAAGATGAAATCCACTACTTTCAATTATCTCTAAGTGGGAATTATGGAGTCCTGGGTGGAAGAAGGTTTTGCAGATTTTCCTATAAACAATAAATAGTGTCAATACCATGTTCAGTTTGACAAGACAGGCACAATCTCAGAGAAATCAAATAATGATTTGGAAATTAAAAACAAAACACAGGTCAGTTACAGGGTCTCATCTCAATTATACTAAAGTTTAAAATGTTCCTCAGAATGAATGCCAAAGCAAAGTTTGAGTTTTTGCTGTGATTTCTGAATGCAGACTGATGCAACTCCCTCTGAGGGCATTGGTAATATCTTGAGATTGGCCTCGAAGGTAATTAAAAATTAAACTGGACAGTGGTTGCCAAGAGGTGGCAAGAGTGGTTGCCAAGTCCCTGGTCCTCTGTCCTGGCATGCTGGTAGAAGAGGAGCACAGCCCTGGCCATGACACTGCAGAGGTCATTGTGCCCCAGCCTCTGCACCTCTGCACCATCACACAAGTGCCAATTCTTCCTGTACCCATCCACTATTAAAAAAAAAAAGCAAAAATATAATTGAAATACATGTGAGCTACACATTACTCTGGACTTCACCACACCTGACCTCAGGTGGCCATGAATAACCCATGGGTATCCCAGCATTTTCATACATCCAGTCTAATGGCCCCTTCTCTTGTGGGCTAAGAGCCAGACAGGGTAGTGAGATTTTCAGGATGGGCTACGCCACGTGTTGCACTTGGACCCCTTCTCTGTGCCACTGTCACTAAATATTGCAAATAAGGGAAGAGGTATTGGGAGGAGAAAGAGAGAGAGAGAGAGAGAGAGAGAGAGAACAAGCACTTGTATCTAATACACACACAACAAATTTTAACTGCACAGTTGTCTAATGTTGCCCACACCAGCAGCTGGAGCCCATGCACTGGAGCTGGACACAGCAGAGGCTGCACCCCGCTGCAGCACAGCCCCAGTGCCGCAGCCACAGCACCTCAGGGCCAGGCAGGAGAGCAGCACACATGGCACCCACGGGGGCACCCACTCATTCCCAGGCCACCACGAGGATCAGGCTGACCCAGGTTCTGGGAGGCACTGAGCCCACAGCGGAGAGTGCCATCGGGACGTGTGTTCGCTCCATGCTGAGGTGGAGGCGGAGTGGGGAGCCAGTGCCAGGGCAGCTGAGCGGGCTGCGGCAGAGCACCCGGGCTCCTGCTCACATTCAGTGCCTGTGCTATATTCTTGTCCTGAGCAGGTGTTCCACGTCTCCCCACCCCGGACATGGAGCTATATTCTTATCCTGAGCAGATATTCCATGCCTCCTCTGCCCGGACACGGTGCAGCAGTGGCTGAGCTCGCTGCGCTGCCGTGGAGCCGGGAGCAGGGCGGGAGGAGCGAGGGATGGCCGACACTTCATTCAGTGATCGCAGCCCTCCTCCAAGGCTCAGACTTTGAAACAAGACATTGGCAGGACTGCTCAGAGAAATGATTTCATCCGTGTATGAATTAAGCCAAAGAATACAGTACTTGTCCCTTTGGTGTTTATTTTAAAATAATTATTACATGTTCCCTTTTCTTTCAGGAACATTAAACACGATGCTGCACATGATTTTGTTCAGGAGGGCTGCAGATGGCTGCGATGGGGGAAAGTCGGTGGCAAGTACAGACATATAACTATGGCAAGTACTCAAAAATGAACTCCTCATTCTCTTCAGCCTGAGGAATGCTGAATTCCGATATCATTTTGGGGAAATGAAGATCAATAATAGCTAGCAGATTTATTTGGTTGTTGATTTTTCTAGTGCTGGGCCACCAGTCCTGTTGTATTTTTACTGTTTAAATCGAGAGCAGACCTTTGCAACCAAGTGCCAGCATTTGGTAGCAAGAAAGGCTTTCCTCAAGCAGCTGTCCTCTGAAAAACATGCCGTGGTTTGAAAATGTGGTTGCAAAATGTGGACAATGTGCACAGGAGTTATTAATGTTTGCAAGAAAATGTGCTGCTTCATCTCCGTTATGGTCATTAACCTCAGCTGTGGTTTTGCAAGCAAAGAATTCTGTACTCATTCTTAGAGATGAGATTTGGATTTCAGAAGCAGAGACACAGGTAATTCCTAGAGTTCCTCTCCCAGCTATAACACGAACATATATAGACACTGGAAAAAGACCTGCCTTTATCTTAATGGGCCTAGCATACAGACTGCAGAAGGAATTTAAAACAGGGGTTTAATGTCAGATGTTTCACATGGACCATATTTCTCACAGTGAAAAGGGAATATATACTTTTTTT
>VYXC01007319.1:1145246-1171154 GCA_013397175.1 Platysteira castanea
TTTAAGGGAGACAATATTCTGTCCAGGAAAACAAAGCAGCCAGCCAGCTCTACGACCATTTGACTGGGAGACAGCTCCAGAGTCATTCCAGTACTGGCAGTACAGCTAAGCCAGAGTTCTCCTATAAGCCAGATGACACACTTGGAAAAATATATTCCAGAGCTTGTTATCCATCCCCTGCACCTGCCAAATTTGCCCATATGGGACCACAGGTGTTGGCTCAACCTAAGGAGGAAATGGATGAGAAAAGGCAGCAAGATGAAGAGTATCAATATCTCGAGCAGTGAGTATCATCAAGCCAGTGCTGAAGTTACTACAAGCCAATTTCTGATGAAAGGATTGTGATCTTTAGAAAGTCTGTCCAAGGAAGAGGGTGCTTTTAGATATCTGCATGCATGGGCAGATATTTAAAAGGTCAACATATAAAATGCCAATCCAGCTTGGGATGCTCCATTTTCACACATATATGAACACATTACTTGTCAAACATTTGTGGGCATATGTGCTGGAAAGCACAGCCTTCAGCTTTGGTGGCACAGGGCCTCTTTTGGGCGGTTGACCGTTAAGTGACTCCCCAAGCACTGTTAACATAACTCCTTACAGTGGTGTGAACAGGCCAACGCATTCACCCCAAATTCCAAACTGCTCCTGTCTGGAAGTTGTATCTCTGTGCTAGTGTAGCAGGGTGCCCAAATGAACCACCACTCTGAAAAGCAGGATATATGATCCAGAGAGCACTGCAGTATTAGCATGGCTGTGTGACTTCTGGAGCCGAGACCAAAGGGGCTGAGGGCTCTCTGAACCATGCAGATGTAACCAGGGAGGAATTTGCTTAGCACCTGCACAGGTCTGATCTTTCTTCCAGGACAGTGAATTAAAGCAGAGTTGTCCTTGACTAAGTGCAACATACCTGAATTTCAGTTCCAAAGGCTGGCCCCAGGCTGCTGGCTGCAGATGAGTCAAATCCTAAGCAGCACATGGATCAGCACTATATTTGTCATTGGGAAAAAGCTTGGGAATTTTAGCATCAAAAGTACAAAAGCCCAGCACTTGAACAGGAACAGCATCTCTTACATTGCTGGCTTGAGCCATCCAAAAGTTGCAGACAGGTTCCCATACTCATGAACTTGTCTTTAGCTAAAAATCACACCGCAAGATATGATTTTAATAACACATTTGGGGTTGATTGCATTTGCTGTCTGGGGTTTTTCTTTTACCACTGGGGTCTACTTCCAAACACTTCCACAACAGGAAGGCTCAGAATGTGTTATTTTATGCTATTTTTCAAATGAAAGCTGAGGTTCTTATGCAGTCATCTTAACTCCAGGAGCTATGTTTTTTAAGGCACACACCAAATGTCAAGAGAGTCACAATAAAATCTCAAGAATTGGCAAGATTGCCTTTGCTGGCTTTGGGGAATGAGCAGGTTGTTGTTGGAGCCACACATTAGAGGGAGACACACTCACATGTTCTTAACCAGTGAACTGTGCACCGAAGTATAATGGCAATCCGCCCAGCACTGACATAGAGCAACAAGAACAGGATGCACAAAATTCCCAGGCCTCCTAAGCTAATGGAGAAGCTTTGTTAGTTTCACTAACAAGGGAACCAATGACATAACCTGTCATAAACATGTTGGGGCCATTATATACACAGACATGAGATATATCTAAACTATAAAAACCTATTTAATAACCAAAAAGACAGCTGCGTAATCTGCACATTATACTCACAAAAAGGAAATAAAAGTAAAATGAACTGGAACATGTGTGTCTGGAGAGAAAAGGAGTGAGAGAGGACCAAAGACCACTCAGAGGAATCTAGGACCTACTTTAGTAGGAAAACACTCCTATCCTCCGTTCTCTCTTCCTCTATACAAAACCCTTTTTTGACAGGTTTTTTGGATTGTTTTTTTAATAGAATTGCACATACACTAACAATGGGACAATTTTCAAGTACGGGGAGTAAGCTGGAAGCAGGACTTTATCTTCTCTACTGATGATGGAAAACAAATGTGTGCTCATCTCTGTGTCCAAACGATGTGGGTACCATCACTCAGGATTGAGACAAAGTCCAAGGAGCACAGTGAACTAATCCTTAACTTTCTTGCATTGAAGTGCAAACACTGACACACAGTATGGCAGAAAAGAAAGGGACCTGCTCTCTTCATCTATCTCTGCCTTTTGTCTTAAACGCATTGTAGATTTACGTGCAACAGGAAAACTGACTCAAACGTATTTAACTAGGACTATGCTCACAATGTATTTGGGGTATGGAGGTTTTTATAAATCATATCACTTATGTTTTGCCATCTCTATGAAGGACAGGTTTAGCTCTGTAATAACTCACTGAGGTTTTGTCAGGATCAATTTACATTTGTCAGATGCTCTGCAGTCTTCAAACAAAAGCCATAAAAAAGAGCACTGCACCAGTATTTCATCTTTGTAAAGGTTATGATTTATAGCCCATTGAATGGGAAGAAAAGGCAGTGGAGGGGTGTATTTCTCTTCCAGCTGCAAGCACTGATCTTCTCAAGAGAGGAACCAATGTACAAAACTCAGCAACATCTATCCTTAATACTAAAATAGAGAACAAAAAACCCCTCCGAGGTGCCTAATGTCTGTATCTAATTTATGGGTAATTTACAATGGAAATAGATGATTTAAAAATGTATACAAATTGTATCCTTGCACATCAGGGCAGATAGTTTAACTACAAAATAATGAACATGAAGTGTCTCTTGTGAGCTGCCAGGTAGACATTTTGATTGTCCAGATTTCATTAAACTCAAACCAGAGAGAGCTTTAAGTCTTCCAAACATTCTTTAACTCTATCAAGTGTGTCGGTGCTCTACAGCCGATGACAATATATTTCACCAGAGTTGCCAAAAAATTGTTTCATTTTAAGCGATGCCTGTATTGCATTACTTTTACAAGTTGAGCCAGTATGTAGGGCACGATCAGCTCCATAGAAGAATAAACCCATTGCCAATGTTTTCTTTGCATCCATAAAACCAATTTCACACAGCCATTCCTTAACCAAGGAGAAAGACGACAAAAACAATAGAACCCGTCATGTACTTGTCTCCTCTAGCCCTAAAGTTAGCATTGCTTTTCCCAGCTTTGCCAATCAGACTTAAGCGAGTGAAGAGTTACAGAGAATGTCTGTGCTGCCAAGAGCTATTTCCAGTGGACTTTGATCAAATGATGCTGTAATCCCTAATGGGAAGCATACTTCATTTATAAGGTATTCTTTGGTGTCATTCCCAAGGAGCAGGCACAGGAGTTTTTGAGCAGCAAAGCTCTTTCCCTGCAGAAAGGCTGTTTGAGGGTAGCACTGCCATGGCCAGTGCAGGTGTCCAGGCCTGCCCAGGCCAGTGGGATTTCAGTGTTAGCCATTGGTACAGTCAAAAAAGGCCGAGGGGGTCAGAGGCAAGGCTTAGCTCTGGAATTCCCTCAGCCACAGGCCTTTACCCGGGAGCAACAACAAACACACAGCAGTGCCCTCCGATTTTATCTTTTCCAGCGAGGAACACGACAGCAGGCTGTTCTGACATTTGCACTTTCATGCAACTTTGTTGAACTTGAAAGACTGGGGTTGTTCAGAACAGTATTTTATTTTCTCTGAAGGTTTATTCTGAGACCAAGGACAATTAGCTCACATTTTAACAAGGAAGCAATTAAAGTGCATTACGTTCGTAAAAATGATTTATCATGCTATTAAATTAGGATGAAAATCATCAAAGTTCATAATAGCCAAAGAGAAACAAATATAAATTAGCTTCATACTCAGTTCATACCCCGATGCTTATCAGCCTGAAACGCGTGTATTTATTCTCCAGTGCTGCTGTGCAATTTTGTCATTGTGTCTGGCCATTTGGAAAACCTACCATTTTCATTCTGTGCTGAATAGCAGCCCTTTAAATTAAAAAGGCTTAGACAGCCCTTATGTGCTTAAAATTTCCTCAGAAAAACAGGTTAGGCTTCTAGAGTTAAAGGCGTTTTGGGCACCCCAGGCAAACCTGCTGGAGTCAGATGTAGCTCTGGACACAAGGAGAGCCCCTTGCCACCCAAAACCCACTGCTTCTTCCATCTATCAATTTATCTATGAATTTACAAAAACGTCTGCTCTCATAAATAATAAAAAAATCTATTCCGTTTTATTTGCCTTTACTTTTTTGTTAGGTTTTTTCACTGTTTTTACATTCAAACAAAAAAAAATTAAAATTTTTTCTGAAATGGCAGTTTCAAACCAGTACACTTTGCTCCCATTTTCTTCCCTAGCATATGTGGAAATTGCAAAGATATCTATTTATTATGAGATATAACTATGTTAATAAGTCCTGAAGAAAAGAAGAAGCAATAAGAATATGTCCCAGTGGTAGCAATATAGTACCACAGAGGAGTCTTTCTACTACTGGCTGCCTCTGTGATACTAAGAAGAAAAGTTATCTGTGCCTTTGTTTTGTTGGTGAAATTACATCATATCAACTCCTTCATAAGACTTCTGTCTGAAAAACATTTGGGCACTTCTACAAAGAAGCATAATGTTCTTTTAGGCAAGGTTTCCCAAGCAATCAGTGTGTCCCTTCCATACCAATATACACAAGCCCCTTGTAGCAGCTTTCTGCTCTTCACTAGCATCTTTCGTAAGAATCCTTCCAGCACCTCACTGCCAGCCCCTCAGATTCTGACCAGAGAGCATCTTCCAAGTCTGGCAAAAGCTGCACCCCTGCAAAGGTCCAGTTTGCACAAAGTTTAGGGATCCTGCCGTGCTATCAGAGGCTGTGAGCTGGCCCTTCCTGAGGTTACAAAGTGATGAGAAGATACACCTAAGAATTGCAAATAAGGCCTCCTGAGCAGTAAAATCATCAGGAGAAATCTATCCCTCAATAGGTAAGAGCCAGTTCAGATAACCTGCCTTCCTATCCTAAATTTGAAGCATGTGGGAAATTGAGCGCCTTACTTATTAATTGCTGGAAAGATTCTTGGTTTAGATGTCTGAACTCCATGTCAAAAATAGAGTTCCTTATAGATTTAATTTAAAGGAATTGTTTATCTATTAGCTACATGTTAAATTGATTTGCTGAATAGGGACTTGAGTTTTAAAGTCATAATAAATTTCTGTTACTGTGGACACTGTTTCCCTTACTGTAACTTGGTAAACATTTATTTATTAAAACTTGGATTACATAATTTGCAAGTAATTTTCATAGGTTCCTTAAGAAGGCTCCTTCATGACTTGGAAAGCATCATGCATTATCACATCAAGGCAAAGAGAGCTAATAAGAGCTTAAGTACATCTGTTTTCTAGAAAGTAAAATTTTAAAAAAAGAGTGTTTCAATTCCCCATTTCCTTAGCAAATCATGCTTACTTTTTTGAAAAAAGGAAGCATTAAATGCTCTGTCTCCATGATGAGTTCTAAATAGATATTTTAAATGAATTATCCTGATTGAGCTGCCTGTCAAGATAATGGTATAAATTGCTCCTTCAATCTACATTTACAAACTGATTTGAACAACCTCAGTAAAGACTCAGACAAAAGTTAAAGGAATCTGATGTAAATCAACAATGAGATTAGTGTTCAGATCTCCTCTCACAGACAGGCTGTGCTGCAGCTGAACAGACTCATGTTACAGTTTCTTTTCTGTCCTGCTTTAGTTTTCTTATTTCATCTCTGTTTAAATTTTAAAAGTATGAGTGGCAGGCTAGAAAGAGTGTTCTGAGACAGATAATGAAATATCTCCAGAACTTCAGGTACTGCATCTTAAAAACTTGCATTCACCAAATGAAGGACTGAATTTTTCACATAGGAGATGCATTCAAATGTTGAAAGACACACCAAAAAAGGGATTTTAAAAACTAGAAATTTTAGAGTACTTTACATGTGATATGGGCTTAAAAGGCAAAAGTATTTCTGGTCTTATTAATGAACCTCAATCTCATATTGAAAATGTTATTTTTAGCTTTTCACTTCCCTGCTATAAAAAAATACTTTTAAAACTGTGTTTAGTTTAATTTAAATAATTTTATCATTAGAGTGATCCCCATTTTATTTTGTAGTTCAGAAGATTTAGACGTTCTAGTACCTTTTAGCAGCATGTTCCAATACTCTTTTACCTTCTCAATTACTTTACAGCCATTTATAGAAGAAAAATGAGTAATGATAATTGGATATAAATTTGCAGTATTCATGTTCTGAAAAATGATTAGAAGCCTTGAAAAATGTTGACATACCTCACTGTTCTGTTTTGCTCTGGTTTAAATATCAGTGTATTTATTAAAGCTGGTTGGAAAATTTAATCACATATAATATTTTCTTTTTCATCAGATGTGAATTCTTTCCAGGTTTTTCAAGACTCTCATTTTTCTATACATCTCAGAAAATCTGTATTAAATGAGGTAGAGTTTATTCCAAGTTATCCAGTGCGTATCTTCAAAGAAGTATGTTATGCATATATCTTTTAAAATAACTTATTATGTAAATAGCCATTAATATAGAATAGCTGGGGAGAGATTACTTTAAAAAATGTTGGTCTTTTAAAATGCTATGTGAGAGAGATTTAATGAACATAGTGAATATCCTGAGTTATAATTCTATAGTTACAGTTTGTGCAGTATTTTATATTCATCAGATTTAACTCTTGAGGTTATTTTCTATGATCTTTTTCATGGATACATGTTATCTGATGTTTTCCATAGCCAGAAACTAATTCCTGAAGGGCAAGATTTTTCTCTTTTTGAACTTGCTGTGTGATACATGATTCTCCAGTGCAAATAACTTGTACATGTAGTGGAGAACCATCCACGTGTGGATGCTCAGACTCTGATCTCACAGCTCTGGGCACAGAGGACAGACGGCTGCAGCCGCCCGCGGCTCCGGCACACGACCCACGCACGGAGCTGCCGCAGGAGCAGGACCAGCTCCGTCACCTTCAACAGCCAGCTCAAGGTCAGGGGCAGTTTTGGGTGCAAGGACTTCAGAAATAACCTCACAGGTGGTTCTTAGACATTAAGAGCTGAGGGTATCCCCTCCTTCCCCAGCTTTAGGGATCTACCTGAGGCTAGTTTGGAGTCCAGTCACGGTAACTTCCCAGTATAGTCCTGGAAGAAAGACAGGCTTTGTCTCCACTTGCAGAGCAGAGCAGAGCTAAGACTGGACGCGATGTCTGAAGAACTTGACCTCTGTCTGTTGACTGCTGTCGGAGTGCGACCTGAGGAGATGCTCACTAAGGCACTTCAGAAATTTCCTACAGCTCGGCAGAATGGATCCAGGAAGAGAAGTACTGCAAGGAAAGGGGCACAGCTGGGTCGTGGATTTTGCCAAAGATGCTTATTATGGGAGTGTTTATATAATTTAAGTTTGGAATGAAATCCTGCTAGACATACACTCCACTACATTTTTTACCCTCTGAGCCTATTTCCCATCAATCTCTGCGGTGGTAACCCAAGGTAAATCCTTGGTTTGTAAACAAACAGAAGTTGGAGTACATGAGCAGTCCTTCTGAAGTCAATGGACCTGGCTTTTTCAAGAGGAATTACTCGGCATGTGTGTAATGAGCAGGACTCCAAAATGGTGATGCCCAAGCAAAGGCCAAAGGCTTTTAAAAGAGAGAGGCAGGAAGCAGAAGCAGTTCAGTTCCTCTCGGTGAGAGGAGAGGCAAATGATTGTAATTGTTGCTTGAAACTGTTCTTGTTACCCAGGAAGGTGCCAACTGCCTGCCATTGCCTGAAGTTGCCCAAATTCAAGGAACAGGGGGGAACATGGCCAGTCATTATAATGATTTCTCCCTTGCCAAGGGAACTGAACTACTACAGCTTCATGTGGGCTCAGACCAGAACAGAGAATATTCCCAAATTCCTCAAAAAATTGCTCTAAATTGCTATTACATCAATGAGAGTTTCACTTTGGTGCCTTAATAGTCTTCAAATACAAAAGGTTTTGTGCCATATAGAAATTATATTATCAACTTTTCTGGCAGCACAAAGATATGTTTGTCACTTCTTTGCATCTCCTTCATTCTAAAATATGACTGGGGCCATGGGGGAGGAAGGCCATCAAGGGACAGATCCCATCTCAAGGCTACCCATCACCTTTTTGCAGCAAGTAGATCTTGCTAAACCCACCTTCCTCTAGCCCAAGGAAGGACACTCAGCTTCACAAGTATGTTCCTCATCAGGCCACTGGGGGATTTGTTAAGTGGCAAAACCAAACAATCCTTTTTCATGTAGGCTGTGCTGAAAAGTGACTTTCCTTTTATAAACTGGGCCTGAGTCTCTCTCAGTCATGTCTGTTTTCTGTTCGTGATCATTGCAGGGAAGGGAGGGGAATCAAAGTGATTCAGCGCTTGGAGCCTCATCCAAGACTCTGCACAGCTTGGATCACCATCATGTTGGGAGGCAGGAGGATGACAGGAGAATCTGCTAGCAGAATGCCTCAGATTGTTTGTCCTTGCACTTAATCCACTTTATATTTCCTCTCATGCCAACACTAGCAGCAACCAGCAGCTTTGAGACACTGGAGGTTTTGTGTAGCTCTTGAACATTGTTTTGCTTCAATTTTTCCTCTCAGTGTTGGACTTCTTTTTTCTTTTTTTGTGATATATGTGGTGGTTATGAAAGGTGTGCCTGTGAAAACAATACTGACAAAGGGTTCTATTCAGTTCACCCAGGAATACAACAGGAATTATACTGAAGGTATCCAGCTATTGTAAAGTCATGGAATAAATTAGGTTGGAAGTCATCTGGTCAAAACTTGTACTCAGAGCTTCAAAATTAGATCAGATTGCTCTGGGATTTGTTCAGTCATGTTTTGAAAATCTTCAGGGATGGAGATTGCACAGCCTCTCTGGGCAATCATGCCAGTGGTTAACCACTGATCGTGAATGCTTTTTCCTTGTATTCAGTCATGATTTCCCTTGCTGCAGACTGTGACTATTGCCTTCTGTCCTTTTGCTACGAACATCCAAGAAGAGTTCAGTTCTATCTTCTCTGCAATCCTCCTTTAGGCAGCTGGACACAATAGTGAGTAGATGCTCCTCATGCTGAGAGAACCCAGATGTCTTGACCTCTCCTATCTCAAGGAATCACCATTTCCCTCAGCCTGCTGGCTATGCTTTGGCTGACACAGCCTAGGGCACAGTAGCCTCACTGGCACAGGAGCCCACTGAGGAGTTCTGTCCCATTTAGTGTCCACCAGGACCCCTACCTACATCCTTTGTTGCAAAACTTCTTCCCAGCACTCAGTTACTCCCCAGCCAGCAGTGGTGCATGGGGTTGGTCCACCCCAGGTTCAGGACCTCATATTCCTTTTTGGTGAGCTTTCTGAGGTTCCCATAGGCCCCTTTCCCCAGCTTGTCATGTCTCTCTGGATAGCAGTCAAACCTCCAGCACACTCAGTGCTCCCCTCAGTTGGCATTATCCACAGAGGTGCCTGCCAGGCCGTCACCCAGGGCAGTGGTGAAGGTGTTTGACACCACCATCCCAGTATCACAGCTGAGAGACACCACTCAGCACTGACCATCAGCCAGACTCCAGCTCATTAACCACTCACCTCCAACCCAGACAGATTTTCAGCCACCTTTGTATTCCACATCTCCCAAGTTTAGCTACAGTACCTCTCTTGCCCGTGGACATTAGTGTTGCTCTGAGGTTGAGGAAGTATTGCAAAAATTCGAGCGCGGAGATCAGAGGCAGGAGAGCTGGGCTGTTTCCCAGTCTCTGCTGAGTGACCTTCAGTAAGTGGCCCAAGCCACAGAGACCAGATGCCAAATGTTGTTTAAATAAGTCAGCCTATACCAAAGATTGTAGATGCAGCTGCATCTGGGGCAAAACTCTGCTTGTGAAACAGCTGAACTAACATCACTGCCAGCAACAGGAGCTCATGTACAGAATTAATAAAAAAATTAAAATCAAAATAAAATTTAAAAAAATACTTCTGTAAAGATATTCCTCTCTGGCATCTAAATCTTAGCATAATGCTTTAGGCTCAAGCTTAAGTCCTCCTCTCTACAAAATGGTGACAAAATAACCTAAACTCAAATGCTGCAAGAGTGCCAGTGGTGCCACTTCAGCGTTGTATGTGAATTAAGAATAAAATGTGCAATCAGCTATAAAACTTTGAGTGCCCCAAAAATCCCCTTGCAAGGTGATTTCAGATGAGGAGCAAGCCATGGCAGTGACTGGATGATCTCTGTGAAGGCTGCAGCATGCAGGTATATTCACAACCTGCTGTATTTTGAGCACCAAATAATATTGGATTAGCAGAAATTCATGTCCAGTGCCAAGATGGACAAAACTTTAATAACTTTAGACAGCTCCTTGGGGTGTCACAAGGGCTACACAGGAGCCAAACTGATTAGAGCAGAGGTAGGATCAGAAATCACCTGTAGAAAGAGAGGCAAAAGCCTCCCAGACACCCCATTGCCAAAAAGGGCCTTTTTTCTCACCACATAAAGTCTCCAGAACATCATTGCCATCATTTCACATTAGGATTCAGGGAGAGGGCCAGGCACGTTTGTGCATGGCTTGCTATCATGCATCCTTCTTTGCCTGTGTTTTATTCACACATTGGTGACACAGGGGAACATCCCAAACAGGAACAGCACATAGTACCTGTGACTAGGCAACAGCCCTTCTCTAAGCCTCTCTCCACCTTACTGGCCTGCTTTCCTGACACCAGGAACTCTGGGTTAGCCTGAAACTCCATGTATATGTGTTAAATGAAGCTCCTAAGTAAGTTGTATGGATACAACACAGATGCAGCTCTGTATCTGTGGGGGTTCTGGTGGATAAAAAGCTGGACATGCTGCAAGAATGCCCCTGCAGCCTAGAAAGCAAATCATGTCCTGGCCTGCATCCAAAGCATTGTGGGCTCCAGGTGCAAGGAAGGGATTCTGCCCCATGATTCTGCTCTCATGAGACCTCACCTGCAGTGTTGCGTCCAGCTCTGGGGTCCCCAGCACAAGGATGTGGATGTGTTAGGGAGGGTCCAGAGGGGGACACAAAGGTGATGAGAGAGCTAGAGCACCTCTCCTATGAAGACAGGCTGAGAGACTTGGAGCAGAGAAGGCTCTGGGGAAGCATCTAAGCAGGAAGGTCTCCAAACAGAAAGAGACCTCCTAGTAGCCTTCCAGTACTTAAAGGGGAAACTTAACTACTTAAGCTATTTATCAAACAGAGGGAAAGCAACTTTTTACACTGACAGATAGTGATAGGGCAAGACAGAATGGTTTTTAAACTAAAAGATGAGAGATTTAGATTACATACTAGGAAGAAATAATTTACTGTGAGGGTGGTGAGGCACTGCAACAGGTTGCCCAGAGAAGCTGTGGATGGCCCAACCCTGGAGGTGTTCAAGACTGGATGGGGCTCTGAGCAACCTGGTCTCAACCGGAAGGTGTCCCGGCCCAAGGCAGGGGCTTGGAACAGGATGATCTTTAAGGTCTCTTCCAACCCAAACCATTCTGTGATTCTGTGACACTCAGCCCTGTTTGTCCCTGGCTGCTGACACACCTATCCCGTGCAGGGATGCTGTCTGCCCCGAGCAGGCAGGGAAGAGGAGCCCCAAGGAGCCCCAAGGATCACTGTGCAGCCCCGGGATGTTGGAAAAGGAGGACGCGCTGCTCTGACAGCGGTGCCGGCGGCAGGATCCAGCTCCTTGCCCTTGCCAAGGAAATTTCCTGGGCAAAAATCCCGGCACAACATCCATCAGTGTGCCCTGAGCCAGAAACTGGTGGCGGCGGGCTGCGGTGCCCCGCTGCCGGAGCTCCGTGCCGGAGCGGCGCTGAGGGCCGATCCCCCGGCGGCCCGGCCCGCGCTCTCCCATGCGGAGGGGAAGGGAGACACCTACCGGGAACCGGCGCTGAGGCGGGGCCCGCCGGCTGTGGGGTTTGCGAACGGCTGGGAACTACCGCTCTAACACTGCTTGTGGAAAGACGTACAGCCGGGTAGGCTGCTGTTCCACCCCCACACCAAAAAATTATCATGTCTGCAGGCGACAGCACCATGGTGCACTAGATCAGCCTGGATACCTGGGGAGAATCGGCATCAAAACTGTTTTCCTCAAGAGAGCAAAAGGACATCTTGCTCTCCCCTTCACTGTGGCCAGGAGCGCCAGGTCCTGCTGAGAGGTGGGGAAGTCTAACAGGTCCCACAGAACACGAAGACACAGTTCCTGTAGTACAGCACTAATTTAATTCACCAATTTAATTTCTGACGATAGAAAGAGCACATAAGGTACCAGTGACATGAGGCAGTGACCTCATAGATCATCTTCCCAAACAAACCTCCACTCACAGGGAGGCTGAGCCTGGTGAGTTATAGATACTCTCGAGTTACCCAGCAAACATTCCCTACTAATCCCTTGCAAGGGTCCCTGGCAGCAAGTACTGTTCCCATTTTACAGGTTTTACATCCCCGAGGGGATGAGGGGGGCTGCAGCTCATCAGACTGATGGAAACAGCATTCACCCCCTGACAGCAACATGACAAGAAGAATTAGCCGGTGAGGCCAGGCCGTAGATCACCTCCACAGCCACACAGGCAAGCGTGGAGAACTCACAAAGAGAGCAGCCATGCAAGCCACTGAGTGAAATCGGGAAGAAACCTCACAGATCACTGTTAATGACAGCTGCTCAGCAAGGAACAAAGTGCTTCACACTGGTCATGGGCCGAAGCCCATGGTTGTCCGCACTGGCCATCATCTTAGACAGATGTACGGCATTAGCTTGCCAGGGATTTCAAGCTTTTGTAGTCCTAACCCACGTTGCGGTAACCCGAGACAGGAAATAAAAGCGACTTCTTGCCAGCATTCCTGGATGTGCTTCAGGGTAAAAGCTGTCTGCTTCTCTCTGGCCAAGCTGTGCCTATAACTGTGTGATTCTGTGGAAGCACATGAGTGTTTTTGTGATGAAAATGTGACTCAGCAAGTTCTGTGCTCAGCTGGATCCTGGAGGCAGCCGTGGGTGTCTGAGATGGAGGTGAAATACCACCAAGAGGCTGATGACAGCGCCATAGGGAATGGCTGCCCACTGGTGCAGGTATCTGTGGGGAGCAGGATGGGGCATGCCACAGTGCATGGCAGAGAGAGCAGAAATGCTGTAGAAAGAGATGGAGAATAATATTACAGGTATTAGGGGTAGTCAGGGAAAAGGGTAAGAGAAAGAAAGAAGCACTGGGGTCCTCTACAGGAGAACAGGAGAGGGGGAAGGACATACTGACATATGTCCCCTTAAGAAGGAGACAGGAAATTATGCTGATGATAGGACAATACCTGTTGTGGAACTGACTGCAATAAGCATATCAACAAAATATCCAATTCTTTAATACAGTCAAGCTTTTCTCTTGGCTCCTGCCAGTGAATGTCATCTTTAGCACAGGACGCCAGAGGTAACAGCAAGGGGAGACACAGGTCTGAGCTTGGGATGCCCAGGGTCTGGGAAAGGTTTATTTGCATTTAAATCTTGCTGAAATAAATGAGATTTAAGCAAGGAAGGGCTTAACTACTGCACTCAATAGAGATGTTTTCTTGAATCAGGCCCTTCGTCAAGAAATGTAAATTAGATGTATTTCCTTCTGAAAACATCTGCCTGTGAGGACAATTTCGTAATCTCTGAGATGCTCAAATACATTAGTAACAAGGGTCCACAGTCACCTGAGCAGGCAGAGTGCTGAACCTCTCAGATGCCAGTTCTGCTACTGCAGATCACGACAAATAGTGGTTTGTTTTGGTTTGTTTTTTCAAATAACCTCCTAAATAGCTACTTCAGTCCTGCTAAATGCAGGACCGCTCTTCATGAGAAAGATGACAGTCCAGTCTTGGGACTTGAACTCCTTCATACCAGGACTTAACAGAGAGCTCTGAAGACCACCACTGTGCTTGTGTCACAGGGACTACAGAAACATGCAGTGCATGATCCAGCTCCTTCACCTGCGCAGAAAAAAAGTTGTATGCCTTCAGTGGAAAATAAACCCTTGCAGTCAAATACCAGAGTGAGGTGGGGGAAAAGTCAGACAAATTAAACAGATAGATCAGATTCCAGCATGCCCCAAAGGTCACTCTATGCAGGATCTGCTGGAGTGAAGGTGGGAGCAGTGTCACTCCTCCAGGGAGGGTGCCAAGCTACCAGTCTCTTGATGATTAATCCTGGGGAGCAGGAGGCAGTGGAGAACACTCTGCCAATTGTAAATGTGGTGATGGGGCACTGGGGGCATATATATGCATCATTAGTCATCTGCAAGAATTTTGTTTTTGTAACCTCTGCATTTTTATCTGTCACTTCGAGCAATAAATATGCACTCCCGCCAGTGATTTGACATTACACTTGCTTTGGATGGTTGCCTTTCCCAAATATTAATAGTAACTCATTGTGGACACAGCATTGGTATTTAGTTAGATCAGACCAGCTTCTTTTAAAAAACAACTTTTCGTATAAAGGGAACAGATGTTTTTAATTTACACAAAGAACAAAAACAAAGTTCTATTGTTCGGTTATAGTGAACACAAACATTACAGACACAGAGAAATTAACACCAATTGCATGTTTAAAAAAAAATTAAAAGCCCATCAAGGTACAGGTCTGCTTATTTGTGCTTTTTCTACCACTTTAACAATTTAGTGGCATGCAATGATAGCAACTTTGCCTTTTGGGATTCATATGCATTTGAGTGTGGCATGTTTTAAAGATAAAAATGGCGTAAACACAAGGACAATTTCTAAACACGCATTATACAGACAATAATAATAATCATTATAATATTTTTATAATAACAGATGAGGAATGTAAACTCTCACAGTCCAGAGCATAAGCGAACTTGCTTATGGGGATAGGAAGAAATTGCCTCTTTGAGCTGATTTTTCTGTAGTTGTTCCCTACAGGTATATTTTCCCCTGCACCATCTGCACAGAACAGTAAGGCCTCAACCCTCTGAAACATGATATGTGCCTATGAAGACAGACAGACAGACCAGAGGCATCAGTGAGGTTATCTTGTGCCATGGTATGAAGTTCAACCAGATCTTTATGTGGTATTTTACCCTGGGAATTCAAGAGCCTTTTGAATGTATTTACAAGCTCCTGGTGCATGTGGGTGGGAGCAGAGCTCAGGCTCACAACTGTGCCAAGGTGACCAAGCTTGTCCCAGAACAACAGTGCTACCCTGCAGGTGGAGGCCACTTGCACCACTCTGTCTCACAGACACCCTGAGAAAATACTTGTCAGAGATAAAGCTTAACACCATTCCCATTTGTCACCTTCTGAACCCACAACCCGATTATCTAATTCTCATCTTACTCCAAGGCATATCTCTTCCTATGGGGAAGCATCTCTTCTCTCATCTCCTTGAAGACTTTCTAGAGGCTGTCTCTAGTTGAAGGCCTTAACTCACCTTCTTGGGCAGCTACTTCCAGGTTTAGAAACACTGACATAACAATATTTCTATCTCTATTTCAGGTTTGCCAGTCGTAAAGTTGCAAGAGGATGAGGCAGGCACAGATACCTTATACTGGCTTTTCCCAACCCTTAAGTATAAGCAAAGATTCTATATAAGCAAAGACTGTTGCTCAGAGAAGTTGTGGATGCCCCATCCCTGGAATTGTTCAAGGCCAGGTTGGATGGAACCCTGAGCAACTTGATCCAGGGAAAGGTGTCCCTGCCCATGGCAGAGGGTTTGGAACAAGATGATCTATAAGATTACTTCCAACCCAAACCATTCTGTGATTTTATGATTCTATGAATCTGCTTTTGATACATTAATACAAGACTTTGCCCCATTGCCTCTCCCATTGCTCACTAGTTATTTTTTTGTCCAATAATGGGTGCCATATTACTCTATCCCACACTCAGACTAAGTATGAAACTATGAGGCTTACTTCAGATCAACACACAGGACCCAGAGAAAAAAAACCACCAAAAATATCTTTGCACTTTAACCAGTTGTAGAAATAAAGTTATCATTAAAAGACCTAGGACAGAAAAATTCAAAAATCTTTTTCTGTAGTATTCAGGTAACCTGGGGATTTCAGTGCCACAGAACAACAGACACAAACACCATGACTCAAAGGGCTGGAGCATTTTTCCACCACTGAAAGCAAGCCTCACTGGGAGAGGTGCTGCTCCAAGTGGCCGGTTTTAAACCTTCAATCACGTTATATAATACAAAGCCCAAATCCAGACCCATGCAGGAAAAAAAGAGAAACCAAACATTACATTCAAATGGTACCTTTCAGCTCAAAAGAATCCAAGCCATGAATCATCTTATCCACTGCAGAATGCCATCACCTCGAAGCTGAAATGCAGCAGCTGTCTATTACCCTGCAAGAACATTAAGATGGGTGCTCTTTTGAGCCAAAACAGCAAGGAGAACCAAGTAAACAAATATAATAACCTGGAACACACAGGCTTATTCTCCCTACCTTTATAATGAGTACCAGAGGAACTTTAGGGACCACAAGCAGCTGATGCTTCCAGACGCCCAGTGCTAACAATGCTTTCCACAGTACTTAGGCAATCCTTGGAAGCCAAAACCCTTTGACCTGGACATGCTTTGCTTTGCTTGGTTGACAGTGAGGCCAAGAACTGGCTATCGCACACTGACCACAATTTCTACATCACATCCAAAGTCACTTGTGTCACATTTAGCACCACAATTAATGCCAGAAACACGGTAATCACAATGGTCTGAGTTGTCCAAAGATGCAGAAATTTGTGTCCCTGCTTGTGGCAGCTAACTGCAGCTGTGTACCTGCCCTGACAGTTGACTGCTAATCAATAAATTGAGATCATGCTGTCTCAAACATGTCTCCCTCAGACCTTGACTCACAGTATCTCAGGGAGATGCTACATGTCTCTTGGAAGTGGCTTATCAAAATTGGAACTGTTTGTTATCCAAATATACTGAAGTTTTCACTCAAAATTCAAAATCTCATTGTTACACCACACTCATCACTGTGGTATCTGAGTATGGCCATTTCCAGCAGAATTCCAGCCCCAGCTGGATTCAATGAAGAGTCACTCGGACGCAGTTAATGCAGGCCAGGATCATGCAGCAAGTCCTGCGTGGGCTCATGAGAAGTTGTTGCAGAAGCTGGACTTCAGTTCCAACTGAATGAGAAAGGGTCTTGTGGCCAAAGGACATTAATTAGGAGATTGCTAAAGTCCCAGGGCTCCACTCCAGAGCACTCACACAAGATATGTGCCACTGTTCCCTGCTGTGCAAAGTGAGTGAGTCTGGCAGGGCAGTGGTAGGGGTTCTGCTGTTAGTGCACAGGTCCTCTGAGGGAGGAAGAAATCACACTGATTGCACTGTGTTCTGGGAGAGGATGTGCCCCCTGGCTTTTGTTTATCCCACAGTGGTGCAAAGTGTGCTGCAAAAACAGTCTCAGTTATACGGCACAGCTCTGCTCATGCCTGTGAACCAAAGTAAGGTAAGAACATTTGGGCAATGGTGCAAAGTAGGGACAAAAAGGAAATTGAGCTCTGGGTTGAAATGGCTAAAATGTCAGCCTAAGTCTCCTGTACTCCTCACCCCACCGTGTCTCATCCATGCCACACAAGCTGTATTTTTAGCTCACCAAACCTCTCACCCTTTCCAGGGTCACTTGCAGTCCCAGAGAAACAATTCCCGTTAGAAGCAAAGACTTTCCCAGGCAATATGTTTGACCATTTACAGACCTGCACACGGTCTGACTGATAGAGAGATATCGCAGCACTTCTGAAAACAAGATGTTTTCAACAAAACACTCTCTGATAATCAAATAAATCAAAGGGCAACCTAACTGGATCCACAAAAGCAAAACGTGCAGCTGCCAAAGTACTGCTGTTATCTCTGGCATGGCTGGGTCACTGGGACATTTCACAGAAACAAAAATGTATTTCCTGTGTAGACCCAATTAAAATACCTCTGGGGAAATGTTTCATGTGTTCTAAAGACCTGAAGCCAGAGCTACCCGGCTGGCTTGTAAGGAATGAAGATACTTCCCAGGGGTTGATGGAAAGCACCAAGTACCCTCTGCTGTACTCATTACAATTAGGCTCAGCAGCAGCCTCTGACCTTGCAAATATCTAGCAGGAGGGTGCTTTGCCCTCCCAGAGAGAGGGAGCTGCCTCCCGCTGCCAGGAGCGAGCTCTGATAACGTTGGAGGGCACTGCAGGATTCTGCCCAGGTATCCTTCCACAGCAGAAGCCACTGGCCTCTCCTGGTCCACACACAAGGTTTGGAGAAGAGAGCACAATCTGTAAAAGGTAACCTATACCCCACCTCCTGGGTCTGACCAAGTTCCATCTGCACACCTGGGTCCGCTTTACTTCACAGGGAGGAGGACTTTGCTCCTTTGAAGCACAGGTCTCTCGGGACGGATGGAGGCTGTGGGTCACTTGCTATGCAGGTAACAAGACTTTGGTTTCCACCTCCTTAATCTTCCATTTTGATCTTTTATTTTTTCTCTCTGTTCTCCCTATTATTAGTTCATGTGCTTATACTGCAGGATCTGGCTGTTTTTCTTGCTGTTCTGGCTGGGACAAGGGAGGCGGATGGCTCCCCCAGGTTGGTGAAATATGATAAAAGCAGAGCGGGGAGAGAGGCAAGGATAACAACTCGGTTATTTTGCTCGTAACACGATGTGCCTCTTCTCTGCCCTCCAGTCCCACTGACTCATCAGCTCTATATGTGCTCCCACCAGGTTTTGTAGAGAGCAGTTGCCACTCCAGAATTTTTTGGATGAAACTGAATAAACTCTTGCTCCAGGGAAAGTTCTTCCAGCTGGAAATCTATGGTGAGTTACAAGTGGCAGCCCTGAATAACATGAAGGCTGGGGAATCACCTAAGTGATCACAGTCTGCAATCTGGATGCTGCTGCCATCTACTGATAATTGGTAACTCACCCCAAGGAACCCGCAGCACATCCTCGTCACACTAAGCCGGCCTCTCCCACCTCAGTTTGGCCACTACCCCACAGAGGATTAAAGCTGGTGACTACAGCCACGGTCCCCTCTGCCCTGTGCAACAACAGTGCTGAGAGAGGAGGAAGGATGGTCTGAGGAGGAAGGACTGACATTCAGCTTTCGTTCTTTCCTTTGCTGAGCCCTTACACGTGTCTAGCAAGGAAAACAAAGGTGACATTGCAGATTGGATATGTCCTGAACAGCATAATGACAACAGCAGTGTAGGCTGGGTAATACCCAGAAAACACACTCTCACTGAGTGCTGAGTGAGTGCTGCAGCAATTAAAGGACTTTGGAGGGGGTTTTTTATTTCCTTTGTATTTAACACCACAATGGCATTTAAATACCACAATTCAAACTGGAAAAAGGGGTTCCATTTTCTAAGGAAAACAAGAGTCTTCAGAACCAAAATGAAAACCAGAAAATGTTCACATCAGATTGTAAAAAGTATGTGATTTTACCCCAAACATAATTAATTTCTCCTGAGATCAGTGCACTTTTTTCCTGGGCTATGTTGTTTTTTCATTTGATTTGGAGGCAAAACTGAAAAAATCAAGTACAGAAAGGGTGTGGGCAGAAGGGATAGCACTTATGAGAGTAAGTGATACTGCTGGAAAAAAACAGACCAGCCTTCAGGCACAAAATGCTGTTTGTTTCTTCCAGGTCTATCAGTTGGTCTCATAAAAGCTATTCCTTCTTCTTCCAAAATTATTCCCACTTACCTCCTGAGCCTATCCCGGTTGCAGGCGTACATCTACTGAAATGGCAGTTCTCGAACTGTCTGACATATAGACACGACAGACAAATCTAGAAATTGCAGTGGTAGCTAGTTAAACTCCATCTATTTGTACAGATTCTTATGTCTAACCCAAGACTAAAATAGTTCCTTAATCAGAGGGTGGATAATTAACAAAATATGATGTTATTAACTCTACCATCATCAAAAGCTGAGCACAGCCAGACCCTGTCATGTCTCTTACTTGGCTCCCCCATAGGCTTCAGAGCCCACAGAGGAGCAGCACACTTGATCAATATGTAGAAGTGCCCACCCAAAACAGGTCTGTGACCACATCCTTTGAGCAGAATGAGCAGCAGATTATCACAACTTGATGGTTTTTAGAAATGGATGGGCTTAATAGCCCATAACTCTTTTCTAGAGAACAAAATCAGGGTGCTTCAGAGAAACTCTCCATCGTAGCACTTCAAAGTGGCAATGGCACAAGCTTCTGGATGCAAGGAAACAGGCATTGAAGTGCACATTATGTGTGTGAGCTTGAGTCATGCCAGACTGTCTCATGCACTCCTACACATGCCAGCACAGTGTCACTAGCTCCTTAGCAGCACATGTCACTGGAGAGCACCCAGCCCACATGTAGAAGAGCTGCGTGAGAGGGCCTCAGCACCACTCTGTCCCAGGACTTGCCTTGAGCTTTACATCCCACGTATCTTTCCCTTTTTCTGTAGATCCTTATTCTGGCCCTGCTCTGCTGGATGAGAACCTAGCATCTCGCTGTGGCTATGTCCTGTCAGAAGACGTGTGGGGCAATCCTGTCTTCCGTGCGTCAGTGCTTGGCTGTCATGTGGCCAACGAGGTAAGGCCCAGACACAGGCTTGGAAATAGCTCAGGCAGTACATCTTCTCCAAAAATACAAGATTGAGATAGTATTTGGCATTCTAATGGCATGTTTTGAGAACACTGAACTCAAGGAACTAGTGTTGGTAGCGTGGTGTAGAAATGAATAGGCAATGGCTCTCTGCTGTGAGGTTTGTTCAGTGTGACTGACATGGGATTTCCTCTCTCCATGGAATGACACTTATCCTAATGCTGCTGAGTAGCTGCCAGTTCTCAAGCATATCCCTGTAGCTGCTGATTTGCCAGAGAGTTTCTTGAAAGCCTTTCTGGAAAGAAGTAGGCATCTGCTTGAAAAAGCAATGTTTGTAGTGTGATTCTGGCAGATCATTTCCTGGCTTAATTTGTATGGTAATATGCCTGTTAACACATGCCTAGGAACGTAGATCACACACGTCTGTTAGACCCAGATTTGCCTCACGTAACTTTAGCCATCTAAAAGATAATGTCTAGTCTAAACTAGTTGTTTACTCTTCCACAACAGTCAATGGAGAGAAGCCGGCATCTCCGGAAGGTGATTCACCCCTTCCAAAAATACATGTAAAAGTGTAGCCTGGATTTCCAATTTCTAAATGTTAGTTGAGATGAAATGTACCCAAAACCAGAACAAATCAGAGCAGAAATTTCATTGCTTGTCCATGTTTAGTCTGGTTGGTCCTGGAAGCCCCACAGAAAAAATATGGTAAAACTTTATAGGCAGAGGTTAGCTAACAAGAACGGAGGTGTGCAGTGTGCTGTGCAATGAGTTGGATTTCCAGGCTGGAAATTTCTCTGTAAAGGTTTTGCCTTTTTCTGTAGAAAAATACACATATATGTCAGATAGAAGGACAGTCCATGGCTTTGTGTGTGGCTCCTGGGGAGCTGAAGAACCAAAAGGATTTTTTACTGGAATTAGTCTAGTGTTAAACACTAAACAGCATTTATAGGATAGATCTGAACTACTTACATCAAAACAAAAGTTCCAGTACTTTCTCTCCATGAGGAGACACACAGAGTCACAAATGGGAGAAACATGAACCTCACAGTAAGGTAGGTCAGATCTTCCCTTCAGCAGCTGCTCCTTTATAGTGTGGCAAGAATAGTGCTGAGATGGGGTCTGAGGCAAAGGCTGTGAGTGCTGAGGCAATGCCCCTGACTCCGAAAGACCCTGCACACGAACCATTTCAGACAGAGTGGTATGTTGGAGGACCTGTCTCTGCAGCTCTCAACCTGCTCTCATCATTATAAAACACTGTCAGAAACAGGACACTGGGCTGGATGGTCCCATGCAGCCACTCCTGGAACCTTCCACATCATCTGCTGAATTGCCTGTTTTTCTTCCCAGGCAGATGAGCTGTTTTCATTGACGGTGAACATCAAGGTCTCCTCATTTTCAAGCATGAGGGCAGCTGTCACCTATACCTATCCTATGTACTGCTCCTACGCTTCCTGGGCTTCGAGAGAAATTGTGTGTGAAGAAAACTACATGGAGGTAAAAACTTCCCCCACTGAAGGCGAGGCTACATCCAAGCTCCCTGCCAGGCACAATAACCTCCCCAAATTCCTTTCAGAAGTTGATTGTACCCCATGTACCAGGCATAAAAGCAACCTGCTGATATTTAGCAGTGTATAACTGTAGATCTGATTAGTAACACATTTACATGCCGTAGATATTTTGGATGCAGTGAAACTCAGTTAACTGTACAGATGAAGTAAGGCAAGCCTCTGCAAGCAAATCAACCGAGAGGCTTCAGGCCAAGCTGTTAAGCTCATGAGAGTACCCTTTTGTCATAAAGTGCTGCAGCATCTGTGAGAATGTCATGCTCATATCTGACATAATAAAACCTAGAGTTTGCAGACCTGCATCTCTGCTGCATCACACAACTCACAGGACATGACTGTGAGACAGGACATGCCTCCTGCCAGGTGGTACAATTCGGCTGCCCAGCCTGCTGCCACTACCTACACACCACTGTAGAAATGAGGCAGTGAACAAACCAAACTTCATGGCTTTCTGTGCACGCCTACAACAGGCAGGACAAAGAAGTTGTACTTCTCCTGTTAGAACTCAAGGCTCTGCAGTCATGTCTGGGTGTTGCAGCACACTTAAACCATGATAGAGATGCCTGAGGCAAACACTGACTCCACGCTTAGCGTCCTCTGACTCTGTCCTCTGTCCTTGTCTCACTCTGCAGAATGTGTAGGCAAGACTTACATCACAGCACCTACTTCAGGTACTTAGGGATCCTGCATTTTCAGGTGTTCAGCCTGCATGGGAAGAGGGAACCAGTCCTGTTAATGCCAATAACCTGCTTTCCTGTATCTCCAGTGGAGAGACTCAGATGTCCCTGAAAGTCTCTGGAACGGAATCTAGTTTACAGCTTACCAGATAATGAAGCAGGACTTTAGGTTTACCTGGTTATACACAAAGTATTCCCACCACTATAAATGCCATGGTTTTAACTTTCATTTTAAGGCCACATAAATTACTGCCATCAAGAACCTCCATGGAAACACTTTAATTACCTCCAGGGAATGCAAATTCATAAATCCTGATAGACACTGCTCCCCATGCCTGTAATAATACTGGAGATCTGTTTGTTCCCATTGCTCCCAAAGAATCTCCTGTGTCCCCAGGTGTCAGTGAAGACTGATGTCCCAGCTGTTTCAAATGACTACACCGTAGCATGGATGTCAGCACTGCCAGAGGTATGAAGGGGAGTCTTTCCTAACAGTTCCTAGCCTGCCTCTTCTCTCTACTCTATGAGTCATTCTTGGGGCATAGCTCCATCTCTGAAAAAAAAGGGAGATGACAAATTTGCCATCAAGTACTGAAAACCTCTCAAGTATTTTTAGACCTCTAGACTGCAAAAAGACATTTAGGTGGGAGAACAGAGTCATATGCTTGTTCCATTAGTGGAAACTGAGTTCAAGACAAACAAAGGTAGGTGGTTCTTCACACAATGGGTAGTGAAACTGTCAAACTCATCACGAAAAGATGTTGTGGCTGCTAAAAGCTTACTTGATCCCAAGAAGAGTCTGGAAAAGTTGACTGAGGAGAATAAGTCCAATAAGACATACAAAATACAAAGAAGCTACAGATAGCTCAGGAGTCACTGAGATGAAAAATATTTGAGCCTGGAAAGAATGAGTGGGAAATAGTGACTGCAGCATCTCTCTTGAGGAAAAGCTGAGGGAGTTGGGCCTGTTTAGTCTGGGAAGACTAGGAGAGGATCTTACCAATGTACACAAGTGTCTCAAGCAAGGCTGTCAAGAGGATGCAGCCAGGTTCTCCTCAGTGATGCCCAGCAGTAGGACAAGACACAGCAGACAGAAACTGATCCCCCAGAAGTTTCACCTCAACATGAGGAAGAATGGAACAGATTGCCCAGAGAAGGTGTGGGGTCTCCTCTGGAGATATTCAAAAGCTGCCTGGACACAATCCTGAGTAACGTGCTCATGGGGACTTGCTCAGTCAGGGAGGTTGAACTAGATGGCCTCCAGTGGTTCATTCCAACTTTAACCATTCTGTGATTCTGTGAAATATATATGCTTGTCCCGCTTTTTTCACGTCTTACTTGCTCCTTATGCCTATTTTCTTTTTGACTGTTCTCCCATATGGCCATCATTTCAGGGAACTCCGTTCTAGGCCAGTAGAGGCATTGCTCTCTTCTCATCTTTGACACAGTATGGCTACACACTATAAAAGGTAGTCTGTCATTTGGCCTCCGGGCTGCTCCAGCCATCAACAGACATGGAGACAATCAGTTTCTTAACAGCACAGGCATTTTGTCCACAGTGGATTTTTTCAAGGCCGTGTGTCAACATTTCTTCCAGGGCTGCTAGAAGACTATCTCTAAAGATACCTTAAAGAGCTCATTCCAGTTAATCTCACTTCTAACAGGAAAATAGGTGCTACATTATCATAGCTTTTTAAGAGACTTTGGTAGACCTAGAACTGATGTAGCTCATCTCTCTCTTGCAGACTCAAAATGTTGCATACCAGCAATGGCAACTGATGTTTGTTTCTCCATCAGGGAGAAAGAGAGTAACAGTAAGTGATGCAGTAAAACTGGGCTACAGCTTCAATAACACCCTGTCCAGAGTGTACCTGCGAGCACCCTACCACAGCAACGAGTCTGACGTCAGCGTGGTGAGTTGTTGATCTCAGCCAGACACAAAGTTCTGCTGTTCCCACTGCCTCTCCAGAACATCAGCTCTCTTTCTCTGCCTGGGCTCCAACAGGTCAGTGGTGTAAATATGAACATGGTCACTTCCACTTCCATGTACAGGCAGCGGTGGCTCCTTTTGCTGATTGACACGACTGTCTCCTGTCCTGTTGGTAAGGATCTCTTCCTTCTTCACCACCACCTAAGGATAAAAATAACCACCTAAGGAGCTGGTAGAAAACACAGTCCTCCCACTCTCACTAAGAGAAGAGGTTTACAAGCTTCCCTCAGAGCACCATGAGCTAAGAGTCTGTGGCTTTAGTCCTGGACAAACACGGTCCCTGCTGTGACACTACATTACTTGTGTTCGCAGTGCAGTGTCATGCCTTGTCTCTGGTTTCTCAAACCCCCACATTAGATGCAAGGAACTGGAAACAAGTAAAACTGCTACAGAAGAGCCAGGGAGCCTCCCCTGGACTAATCCCACAGCCTTGGCTCTCCTCTTTCATACAACTCTATGCAAGGCATGCAGCTCTGCGTCCTTGGGACTCACCTAGTCCTTTTCTCTGGAGAGGCAGGAACTAGCCTGGCTTTTTGCAGAGAAGTGGTTGCTGCACCTGGCTCTCACAGAAGAGTATTAATGTGAACAAGTGATGAGGAAGCATGAGGTTTTAAGTTGTCGTGACCTTGAAGCCATGTCGTGGTTTGACACTGGCCCAGTGCCAGGCACCCACGGGAGTCCCTCACTCACCCTCCCCTACCACAGCTGGGCAAAGGAGTGAAAAGAGGAAAAAAAAGGTTAACGGAGGCTTCATGGGTGAGATAAGGAGAGCGGGAGAAATATTTCAAGGGCAAAACAGGCTCAACCTTAGTTGCTAAGTAAACTTCATTACTAACAGAATAAGAGGAAGGTAATGAGAAGTAAAATAAGCCCTTAAAACACCTTCCGCCCCAAACCCCCCTCCCCCCCCAGGCCCTCCCTCCTTCCCACCGACAACACAGGGAGGCAGGGCAGGGGGGTTTGGTCAGTCCATCACCAGGATTTTCTTCCGCTGCTCCAGGAAAAGAGTCCTTCCCTGTGAGGCTGTGCGGTCGCTCCCATGGGAGACAGTTCTCCGGGAACTTCCCGGCGTGGGTCCCCTCTCACGAGCAGCAGCCAAACCGCACCTGCTGCAGCCTGAGTCCCTCCCA